>CAXHWN010000429.1:87352-131352 GCA_964020975.1 Hermodice carunculata
GCAAATTTTTACTATTCCCATTCTAGTGATATCCTATTTTGTCATGATAGCCTTGTCAGAATTGTAGCTGTTTATTGTTACAGTCACTTCCCTTGCAAAGCAAACAAACAAACAAACAAACAAACAAACAAACAAAAACACACACACAAAATACTATAGTTTATAAGTAAGACGCACAGTGTATCAGTCCATTCACCCACGTGCTGCATTACACATGCTTATATCATGCTATTAAGTCTACTGCTGATTGGCTTTACAAAAAGACAACACGTCCAGCCATATTACTTTCTAATTAGCTGTGATTTTGTACTCCATCATCTTGGCTTCCAAGATGACTGAGTTAAGATTTTTACACAGACATGCCTTGGTGTTGTCTACCACTGCTGAATTTTGTGGGCTTTGGATCAATTTTAGCTGCACATCAACATTTTGCACTGACATTGTCTGAGGACAGTAGCCTTAGGTGTAAAGCTGGTCTGGCCAAATTCAGAATTTGGAAATCTAAAACAAAATCTGCAGGTTAACGTAGATAATATTTATAGAACTACGCGCTAAATGTTCTTCTGACCAATATGATCAATCAAACTCCAAGGTTACAGCCTTGTTATCAGTTGCTTGTTTTGGGTTGCATGTGCAGGCTGTATGGAAGCTTCTTGGATATTGGGAGGGGGGATGTCCACAGACGGTACCAGGGGGAGTTCGGGGGGTTCGATGAAAGCCCCCTCTCTTATGTAAAAAAAAAAAAAAAAAAATAATAATAAAATTTAAAAAGGCTCATTCGTTTATATGCCTGGATAAATTAGAATATTCACAGACCTGCATACACTGTAAAGCTTATTAGTTATTCAGAATTTTTTTTGCGGGAAATGAAAACTGCATTTACAAGCGAAAGCATACAGCACATAACAGCTCAACATCGCAGTTTGAACCCCCGTAGCTTCACCTACATTTCACACATCTTTTCTCTTTGTCATACCTGAATGACAATTTTCCTGAATTATATTTTCATTGTGATTTTGAAACAATTTTTATCTTCGTCCTAGAACAAATATAAAATATCGCAAAAAGTCCATCCCTGAAACACTACTGTTTATTAGCAATGAACAAGGTGTTCGTGATAACATACTAAGATTATATTTCCTCGTGACTCAGAAATTGACAACAAAGATTTCATCAACAAAACCACTTCACAAACATTGTAAAACACAGAGCTACTAACGGCAACTTTAACGCAAAATATGAAATAACAGTTTGCAACTAATTTGCACACAAAGAAAGTAAAAACCGTAATGTACCGACAATAAATAAATAAATAAATAAATAAATAAATAAATAAATAAATAAATAAATAAATAAATAAACAAATAAATAAATAAATAAATAAATTAATAACACACAATGAAAACACAACGTAAAAATGTTTAGAGCATATGTATGTGTGTGCGTCTATGTGTGCTTTTCTGTGTGTATACAGTGCGTCTCCATACATGCTTGTCGGTCAGCTGAACTCTTAGGATGGTACGTCATTCATCCATCTGTCTACAGTATAAATTTTCGAGTTTTTCCTTTTTTTTTTTTTGATGTTGTTGTTGTTGTTCTGCAAAACCGTTGGTGACACCTTTTTAAAGCTAAGTGAGGGATACCTTTGATGAATCTCTACAAATCTGTTCAAATGGTCACATTCCAATTATGTTTGAATTTGTAATAATTGTTAGTTCATTTTTCGGCAGATTCTTAATACAAAGTTTCACTAAATCGTTTGATAAATTGTTCGCAAATGACATAGGAGTACTCTGGGAACCCTAGACCTTGACTTGTGAAAGAAGAGACACTGTGATGTCTGTCTATTTGTATATGTTTTTGCGTTTTTGATATTTTCGACTTCGTCTCAAACACAGTTTTTCAGAAACATAGCGGAAATATATCTCTATTGAAGAGTCAAGCGAGCTTGTTCACAAGATAGTATTACGCAGGATTTCTAATTTTGTGACGATTTTTTATTTTTAGCTCAGCTGACTTGTCAGTCAGCTGAGCTTTTTTGAGGGTCCGTCTTCCGTCCGTCCGACAGTCAACCGTCGTCCACACTTTACATTTTCGACTTCTTCTGAAAAACCGTCAGCCAGATTTACTTCAAACTTTTTTGGGATGTACCCTGGCTGGGTCTCTACCAAGTTTGTTCAAATGGTCACGCTCCACTGATTTTGGGATTTTTATGATTTTTTTTGTTTTTTTTGTTTTTGTTTTTTTGTTTTTTGGGGGGAGCATATCTTTAAAAATCTTCTACTCGGAAACCGCTCACCCTGTTGCTTTGATGTATCACAGGGGCACTCCCGGGGACTATTAGTTCAGAATTGTTCACCAGGTGGTTTGTTTCTATTTTTTTATGATTTTTTGTTTATTTTTGGTATTTTTGACTTCTTCTCCAGGACCTCAAATTAAGCTGAATCTTGGAGGATATGTTCCTTGTGGACGGGTCAAACAAGTTGGTCACGAGGTTGCACTGCTGTGGATTTCTGATTTTTTACGATTTTTTTCAATTCGGGTACTTACCGGTAAATGCACCTTTTCTATTGCTTGCTATGCCAGTCATTGGGCATTCGAATGAATTCTAATGGTAATGTACACTTTCGACTGCTCTGAAGAAACTGTTCAAATTCAGTTCAAACTTAGTGGCAATATACCTTGGGTGGGTCTCTGCTAACTTTGTTCAAATGGTCATGCTCAAGTGAATTTTGTTTTTTTTATGATTTTTTTTTTCAAATTAACAGGAAATTTAACATGGGAATTTCTTGTAATGATTATAACTTAGATAATTTTGGCCAGATTAAATTCAAACTTAGTGGGGGTGTGCCTTGGATATGTCTATACCAAGTTTGTTCAAATGGTCATGTTGTATTGATTTTTGGATTATTTTATGATTTTCTTTATTCTTTCTTAGGCAAATCTTAAAAAATTTTCTCTGAAAACACTCACCCAATTGCTTTGATATCGTACAGGGGCACTCCTCACACTTTGTAGAAATGTATCTTTGATAGGTCTCTACATATGTTATTCAAATAGTCACACTGCATTAATTTTTGCGTAAATTTTGGGGTTATTTTGTTAAAATAAGCAGATGTATGTCAGCTGAGCACAGGATCATCATGATCCTCTTGTTTTTTTAATTCATGTACTTGTCGGTTAATGGCCATATTCGCATTGATTACTATAAAAGTCAATGGCGGCTTGTAATGGTAGGGCATGGACATTTCCGGCTTCTTCAGAACGTCAAACAGATTCGTTTTGACCTTGGTTAAGAATGTAGCCAAATGTAACTTTGTGGAATTGGCTGCGTTCCAGTGATTATTTAAAATCTATTTTGAATGATTTTTTTTTCTTGGG
Source organism: Hermodice carunculata (assembly GCA_964020975.1). Lineage (NCBI taxonomy): Eukaryota > Metazoa > Annelida > Polychaeta > Eunicida > Amphinomidae > Hermodice > Hermodice carunculata. The sequence continues at coordinate 90,734 of CAXHWN010000429.1, forward strand.
GGTGGGGTGGGGGTAATTCTTCGGCTTAAACTTTAAAAAATCCCATGTTTCAAAGTCCATCAGCCAAATGCTTTGCAATTACACAGTGACACATCTGAACACTTGTAGATCGTTATTTGTTCAGCATGGGTGCTGTGATTTGGGCGGGGGCCGGGGGTACTTTCTGTGTGTGTGCGTGTGTGTGTGTGTGTGTTGTTGTTGTTTTGTTTTGTTTTTTGAAATACTTTTCACCGGCTTCTGCTAAAATAGATACTGGATTATCTTCAAACTCTATAGATACTTTTGACGACCCGATCTCCCCCACATTTATTTGCCATTAAGGAGTACTATCACTATCAGTTGTTGTTTTAAAAAAATAAATTACGTTACGATCACCAAGAGTACCTTCTATGCTCTCTAATTTTATGCAAAACTGTGATTTACACCAACTCTAACCTTGTTGGAAATGTACGTCGGGTGCAGCTGTATTATGCTTCCTCATGTGGTCATGTTCCAGTAGTTTCTATTTTTAGTGATTTTTTCGGAGGGGGGGGGGGTATAATTATATAGATAAAATTGTAGATAAACACATCTGGGCACCAATAGAACAAAATATGACGTATTTTCGGTTACGAATATCAAGGTCCGTTGAGGACAGGCTGTCTTTACAACCCTCGCGGTGGACTTTTGCCACAGATTTCCGCCAAAAGGAAGTGACTGTGTTAAGAAGTCTGATAACATTGTCCAAATAGCTTTGATTATAGAAAGAAGTGATCAGAAAATACAAGTGTTATCATAATGTTCTATTGTACGTCAAAGCCAAACGTTTATGGTCAAATTAGACAGTGTCATTACCATATCCAAACCGTAGTCCTAATGAAACGAATCCAAGTCAATTCCGACCAAAGGCAATGTTCCTTGGTATGTATAGCTGAATCACATAAATTTATAGTTCGTCAAAACGTATGTGCAAAGGTCCATATGGTCAAAAAAATCCATTTCTAGTTTTAACATGACAGAATGCAAAAGTTTTGTTTAAAATTATAGGCCTATTTCAGTAAATTGGCTTGAACAGGTGCATCATTGATGTGCATATAGGACCGTACAATTCATGAAAAGGGACCAAAAGTTGCACCACATCAGTGAATTTGTAAGCACCCGTTCCTAATTTGTTGAAAATGTCAATAAAATTCAGCTTTTAAAAAGGTACTGGTTGCAACCACCATCTCAACAATGATCATCATCCATATAAGTCCACAAAGTGACACTAACACCAACATCAATCCATCAGAAAAGTCCCCTAGGCCTAAAATGACCATCAATAAGAATCCAAACAACATGATTATACAATTCGATGTGTTTTAGACATGTAGTTAAAGACATGCTGTTGTTTTAAAGGAGATAAACTAAGAGTATTTCAAAAAGAAAAGTGTTTGAGTGTCCAAGTATAGTGGTGAAAAGTCAATACATTGTCAGAGTTGGCAAGCACGCTGGTTCAAATCTTAAACATCAGCCAGAAACAAGTGATATCAGGCCTCAAAGCATAAAACCGTCGTCAAAAATTGCATTCCAAAAAAGTTGATAGGTTATTATGTTGAAACTGGGAAGGAAATCCTGACTAATTTATGTCAAACCACATGACGTTCTGTCTCGCATACTTGAACTAATTTCGAGCTGCTCTCGGGAAATTGACGTACGGATCAGTATGTGCAGATGACTCGTACAAATATTCACCTGCATCTGTATTTCTCATTGATTGCTGGGCAGCGACCAGAGTGCATCGCATATAGGCTATATACCGTGTCAGCATCGTCTTTTACAATGAAAATAGATATCATTCACAGAGAGATTAATATGAGAGGTCACAATTAGCAATATTAAGTGTATTTGGCTGAATACACAGCCGAATACGCAAAATCCTTGCGGCTTAGAGGTGTGTATTTCCATATGACTGTATGTTTATGGAAGATTCATTACGTTGAATAGTTTTGAAGGAAAAGATATCAGCTTTGCAGGAGTTCTTTTTCTTTCTTTCTTTTTTTTTTTACCGTATAAAACCATTTACCACAAGAAATCTGATGATTCTAGGGGGCGCAGCTTTAAAGTGCCTTAGGTGAAAATTACAATTGAAACTATCATGGAAATATACAAACCCAGCCCACCCACCTACAGAGCCTTCTATTGAAAAACCACATGAACCTTGTTGGTTCAAACATATTTATTTAAGAAAAAAAAGCGATTGGTAAAGAGGGCGCTGTCCTATATGAAGCCCTTTCGTAAGACGAAGAGCAACAGAAGTGGGGGCCACGTGCAACAATAAAACGCCACTATCAGAATGAGCACCACTGCACGCAGGCAAATAAAGCGACAATCTCACATAATAACTGTTGACAGGACAAGACGTCACAGAATGGGGTATGCCATCACAAACAGGAACTAATTCACCACCAATAATAACGACTATTTGTAAAAATCATGTAACAGCTCCAGCGCTGTCTGTGGAATTGATATACGATTATACAGCGTAAAAATGCTTTCGTTTTCTTGAAAAGTACAAGCCTGTACTCCACAAATGAGCGTATAAAAGAGAAATAAACAGTTTCCAGAACAAGATGTCACAGACAGGGAAAGATAATGGGGTATTCCATCATGAACAGGCACAACCTCACCACTCATACTAACTTCTGTCTGTAAAAATCATGTGAGAGCTCTAGGCCTACCTGTGGATTTGATGTACTATTGTACAGCGTAGTGGACTAACTTAAGGCTTATTTTTTTTATCTAATTTAATTTTGAATTGGTCTAGAAACTTGGCATCAGAAGTGGCAGGTGGCCAATCGTTCCAGAGATGAACAATAGAAGGAAAAAAAATGATCGATGCATTGAATAAATTAGTTCGTGCCCGAATAAAAGACAAATTGTATCCAAATCTCACATTATACCTGTTTCGTTGCCTGACGAAAGTTGGCAATATATCTGTCAAATAGTGGGGTGCATCACCCTTTAGAATTTTGTAAAACATAATCTGTTTACTTTTGCCTCTGCTGTCTAACAACTTTCCGAAAAACAGATTCATTCCAGTTGTCGCTCCTGTAACGACTCTTGCAGCTGTTCCATTCAATTCTTCTATATCCTTGCTATTTGTACACCCATCCCACACGATAGACCCGTACTCTAATAAAATGGAGAAATAAAGAATTTCCAGAGATTTTCTGCTAATTTGATATTGTAGATGTTTCAAAATGTTAACTATCTTCATGTCTTTGGTATTTAACTCATAAATATGACTTGTCCAGCTTAAGTCAGATCGTATCAATAACCCCAAGTGCTTATGTTCTGGTTCATTCTGCGAAGATTTGTCTATGAAAAACCAAGTCCGGATGAAGACGTGGAAGTCTTTTCCTTGATATAATCATACTAATGGTTTTAGAAGGATTACATAATACTAACCATTTTTACGTCAAATTTTCTATTTAGTGTAAGTCAGAATAAAAAAAAAAATCCTGCAATTAGAGTATCCTCAACAGTGATAAAAAGAGCTGTATCATCGGCAAATATTCAGATGCAGGAGTTTGCAACGTTAACAGTATCATTAATATATATCAAGAATGAAAGAGGACTAAGTGCTGATCCCTATGCGACGCCTTCTTTGATTTGGCTCCAAGGTGACTTCCGCTATTTCACAGCAACACGTTGCTGTCAACCCTCTAGAGTAGATCTTGACTTCACCTATTAGGTTTTCCTGTAATGGGGGTGGGGAGAGAAAATAGGTTTCATATTTCTATGATGATAAAATCTCATGTCAAGGACCTCGGAACCTTGAAGTGTCAGAGTGCGGCTTGAGTGGATTTATTATTGTACCAGGATCTAATGCTATACACTTAGGAAATCACTAGCCAACGGAATTTCCGAATTCTACACCACCAAGACAATAAATAAATAAAAATTATTATAAATATAGTCAACGCAAAATGTAACGTTGACCTTCGAATAGCGTTTCCGTAAAAAAGCCTGTTTACGAAACACCCTCTTATATCATAATATAAGAGGTGAAAGTCCGGAGGGCTATTGGAACTTGTGGGTGACCGCAAACTTTGCTGACTGTACAGCAGAGATTAACAATTCAGTAATATTTACTCGTGTCCGTGAATTATACAGAGCGCATTGGAATAGTAAAATTTAGGCTCCTCGGTTACGTTGTAACGGCGACTGTGGCTAATGCACCCTAATCGCAACAGACACAATTATCTTTTTCAATGCTCCATTTTTGACTGAGTCAGAAGCTTTCTTTGGCTCCAAAAGCGCGTCGAGAAAAGCTGTTGGTCTGGACTATTATATTCTGTATAATTCTAGGCATGTTGATCCCATCGAAAGAACAGGATCATTGTATACCTCAAAATTTGACGGCGGGTGACTTTAATAAATATTTTATCAATAATGGAGCTGAACCGCTTTCAAAATTTGGAGCAGACACTCCACTCCCCAGCGTTACTGAGTGTACTCTCCACAGCCGCCACGTGTTTACACCACTTACCTGTGAATATGTTCGCTCGCAATTACGTTAACTGCCTGAGAGAAGATATTTGGATGCGCTTCAGATGGACAGTAAACTTTTATACTTGGCCTCTGATGTTATCGCTCCTACCTTAACTTACATATTTAATTTGTCCTTAGCGACTGGTGTAGTTCCTGTGGACTGGAAAGTCGCGCGGGTTACACCTATTTATAAGGATAAGGGGTCCAGCAACGATTACCCTTCTTATCGTCCTATCTCTGTATTATCCCATATAAGTAGGATTTTGGACAAATACTTTTTAATCTGGTTATTTACAATTCTTAACAGAAAAGAATAAAATTACAGCTGATCAATCCGCCTTTCTGAAATATCGTTCATCACAAACAGCTCTCCATGTAATGTTGATGAGTGGCTATATTCTATTGATAAAGACACTACTACTGTAGCTGCGTTTTTATACCTACAGGAGTGCTTTGATACTATTGATCATACCATACTTTTACATAAATTAAAAAGCTATGGTAGATCCGATATTGAACATGCGTGGTTTAAGTCATATCTTAGCAATCGCTCTGAAGCCGTCTCCTGCAACGGTTGACTTTCTCAAGTACAAAATGTAAAGTTCGGTGTTCCTCAAGGTTCATCTCTCGGACCTACCCTTTTCTTAATCTGTATAAACGATTTCCCTTCAAAATTGAAATACTGTAAATATCGCTTGTTTGCTGACGACGCAAGTATATAATGTTCTAAGCAGTCTGTTAAAGAGGCAAAGGTGCACTTGCAGTCAGATCTGGCAAATGCATTTGACTGGCTCTCAGAAAACAAACGAACCTCTGACATTCCAAAGTCTGGTGTTATGGCTATTGGGTATCGCAAACACACTGGGGATGACCAGACTCCAGTGACTGTCATGAAAAAAAGCTTGTCTGCCGAAACTACTGTAAAACTTTTAGGCGTTGTTGTAGACTCAAATCTCACCTGGTGTTCTCACATAAATCACGTTGTTTTAAAGTGAGTCCAAAAATAGGATTGTAAAGCCGACTTAGGTTCTCCCTCCCATCAAATTATTAAACGTGGTCTACATCAATATCATATTGCCGTATTTTGACTATTGTGACACGTTTTGGGGAAATTGCTTTCAAAAGTATAAGAATGTATTGCAACGACTGCCAAATCGATGTGCACGTATCGTCAGTGGCAACTTTGATTATATAGTTAGCCCTAATAATACGGCAACCAGGATGGCAACATTTGAAAACACGACGAAATTTTCATTTATCATCTTTGACTAAAAAAAATGTCGAGAGAGAGAGAGAGAGAGAGAGAGAGAGAGAGAGAGAGAGAGAAGAGAGAGAGAGAGAGAGAGAGAGAGAGAGAGAGAGAGAGAGAGAGAGAGAGAGAGAGAGAGAGAGTGGACGGGGTGTGTGAATAATGGTGAAGCTGGTGTCACAGAATTTCCAACATCTCTACTGTCTCCCTATACAGGATTGGTTCGGGCATGATAGTACATGTCCAAATCGCCAAAGATGAAAATCTGATCAACTTAACCATGCTAAGATTGATGTGGTGTGCAAGTTAGCTCAGGCCCACCGAATGCCATTTTAATAATTCAAGGGTGTGTTTGTCTGCAATTCTGTCAATTGTTGCTAATGGTCAGAACGTACGGACAACATTATTAAATGAGCAGTATGTACAAGGTTGCTACGCAGTACTGAAGTTATACAAAAAACGACAAAGGATAACGCAGCAATTTACAGCGCACAGGTTAGTGACAGAGTGACAAAACCACTACAATAAAGAGCAAGCTTGAAAGGTCGGTAATGTTTGATTCAAAACAGATATTGACCCTTGGTCTTCCATGGCTTCGTGCGTTAGTTGTGTTCTGGACAAGTCATCAGTGAACTGACTGTGGATAGTCTATTCAGCTGTAATTGTATATACAGATGAACATAAATATGAATATGATACAACCCCGAAAATTCATTAAATATTTTACAACTGAAGTAGGTTTCTATTTTGGAAATCGTAAATATGCTGATACGTAATTTCGACTATTTTGACACATAGGTTTGTCGCCTGTTGTCGGCGGAATAAAAAACACTCCTATGTGTCAAATTGGTCGACATAGAGGTACTGGGAATTTATTAGTGTCAGGGCTTCGTCTTGGGTATCATGAGCGATATCAGAATCATTTCCGAGGGCACACCTGAATTAGAGTTAAAGTTCTTAAACGCTTCCGGTGCATTACTCCCAAAGCGCCACGAGGAAAATTGTTGACTCAGTGAAAACTTGGCACTAAAAGAATGCAGTAGACCTGTGTGTCCACCGTAGCAAGATTTATCAAGACCATTTGATCACAAGTTATACATGTGATTTTTCATGACAATGTAAATGCAAAGCAATCTTTTAGTTAAAGCACTTTGGGTTTGGGGACGAGTTATCTTTTAAAAGCCCAGTAGGCAGAATTCGTCGTAATTATATACCACTGCATGGTCAATGGTTTAATATAATAGTTTGAAGTAATTAATTTGCATGTACGTTATCAAAGTCCATTTATTTATGGGGACATAGATCCCCAGGCGTCAGAGTCCATATGCACAGTAAAGCTGGCAGAGATACGAACAAGTCATTACCATCCACTGTCAAAGGTGTATTGTCCTCTGGTTGAAAAAATCACCTGAACCACTTCGCCCGGAGGTGACGCATGATCACGTCACTTCATGTGACTATCTGGCTGTCTTATCCCCGGCAACAGTACTGTAACCTTTTCTTGTCCACTCAGAATTGTCAAGTCGATTGTGAATTGGGAGCACTGTATTTTATCATCAATTCCCTCTGAAATCTTACATTCTGCGCCTCAGGCAAGATGAGCTTAGGAACAAGCACTGACAGCAAGATGTCAGGATCGACATACTGTCTATGTGTCTGTCCACTATGATAAAATGTCTTCTCCTTGTGACCCTTTCTTATGCTGTCTTACCGTCCCTCTGGCCATTCAACAGTTGCCGGCGTATCTTCAATTTGCATTTTCAAAGTACTTTTTTCCATGTAAACAACAAGTTATAGTTTGCGCAGCCTGGTTTTTTTAGCAGTGATGGACCATTGGGTTTCATTGATAGGCCTGAAGCGCCCTCTAATGGATGCACTGGCTCATCTCATTACTACAGGCGAGTTGCAACACTAAGAACACCACTAGAAAGGAAGATTTGCTTCAAAACAAATCTGTCAGTGTGCCTTCCAAAGTTGTAAATATTAAATGCTACAACTTTTGTGCCTTGGTACTTCACATTCCATTAAGCTTATGGCTGGATAAAAATTTCCAAGCCCAAATGACCTTGACCTTTGACCTTTAACCTTTAAAGGTTACATGTAAATTGCAAAAATGTACAGTGTTGAAATACCCACAATTTAAGTCCAACATGATTAGAATTGGATGGAATTTGGCCAAGTTATGGCTGAGCGAAATTTTCAAATGGCCTGATGACATTGACTTTTGATTTTTAGAGGCCACATGTAGTTTTCAAAATGTGCAGTATTGGAATAGCTACATTTTGAGCCCAACATGATTAAAATTGGATAAAAATTGACCAATTTATCGCTAGAAGAAAGCCACCATGGAAAGTGGCCTCTGACCTTGAAATGACATTTGACATTGAGATGACCTCTAATTGAAGTTGTCCTTGACCTTTAAAAAGACATTTTAGCTTTAAAATGACATTTGGACCTGAAATTGACCTTTGACCTTGACATGACCTTTGACCTTGACATGACCTTGACATTTGAGATGACCTTTGCCTTGTATGATCGAACTCCAATACACTCGGTACTACATCTAATATAGTATATAAGATATTGAAGATTTGAAACTTTAATTAGCCCTCATTTGTATAATTTTGAAAAGCATGACCTCTCATTATACTTTTCAAATAAAATGTCGGACAAATTTGCCTGTGAAGAAAGAAATAAAGAAAGAAAGAAAGAAAGAAAGAAAGAAAGAAAGAAAGAATTCTTAGAAAAAAAAATGTTTGTGTTGGCACACAGACATAATAATGGGATAATGCCACAAGCGTTGGATCGTATCCTTCTTTTTTAGCTTAGCTGACGTCTAAGTCAGCTGAGCTTATAGAATGGTCAGTCACCGTCCATGCGTGCATCCGTCCTCTGTCCAAAATTAATATTTCCGATTCTCAAAAAACGGTCGGACATACTCACATCAAACTTGGTGGGAATATACCAGAACGGTGGATTGATCTTATCCAAGTTTGTTCAAATGGCCAAGCTCCAGAAATTTTGATTTTTTTCTTTCAGTCATATTTTGGAAAATTCTTCAAAACCCTTTTATCTTCTCAAAAATCTATTGGAAAATTCTTCTAGGTTTGCAAGATTATCACACTTTGCATATTGTGCTGGATCACCCATTAGCCAAATTCTCCTCTTAACATTTGATGTTCCCAGGGTGAGCCTTTTTTTCGGTATTCAGGCGCATCCGTCAATCAAGCCAAGGTAAATGGTGTTTAACTGTCCGTCAAACCAGAAGACAGCTGCACATGACAAGCCAAACCTGCAAATATTCACAAATAGAGATATCTGTATTTAGTGGTCAAACACAGACACCTGTATTAGAAATACAGATAGCAATATCACAAATACAGATATCTGTAATTAAATACAGATATCTGTATTTAAATACAGATATCTGCATTTACATGCACATATAAGCATTTAGAAATATGGATATCTCTATTTGTGAATATTTGCAGCTTAGGCTTGCCATAGCTGTAGTGGTAAACAGTCGGTGACCAACTCTTGCAATCAAAGAGGGCGACCTCACGGAAAGTGATTTCAATGGAAAACATGATTCTGGGCGTCTTAATTCTTGACAACAGGCTGACATACAAACAAGACGATAGTATATCTGTCTATGAGGGCTGAAATGAATTCTATAATTTTTGTTTGTGGATCATTGGCTGTGCCTTGAAGCTGGAATAGCCCCTCTGTCTGTAATTCTTTTAAAGATATTCAACTATGAAGTTTTGAAGTGTCCATAACTAGCATAACTTTATATTCTACAACTCCATTTAATGTATCCAGTAGATGCGTAGCCCCAACAAATGTAATAATATAACCAATATTTTAAAAACAGCAATCAAAGCAGCGCATCCTGGGAGACATTAAAGCCCATTTATAGGGGTATTTCTTCAGAGTCCCATATAAATTCTAAGTGACCATGCAGGCCTGAAGGTCTATATCCAAATAAAAATACATGGGCTAACCAACACCATGTTGATATAGATATCTGAAAACATATATATGTGTTCCCGTGTTCAAATCTATATGATCTGCTGGATAAATACAAGTTTCTCCACTACCAAATAATAATTACTCACACACACACACACACACACACACACACACACACATATATATATATATATAATATGCGTATCCACTGTTTACTACTCTTTAAGGATCTTGGCAACGCTCGGATCATAAGAGGCTTATCTTATGCCGATTTCAATAACCTCCTGCACAGGACCCCCGACAGCCTGCATCATTCGGAGATCCAAGGAGTCGAGCAATGGTACACATACAGAGGCGGATCTGTGCAAGCGAGGGAACCGGTTGAGCATAGGATAGTCTGTATATACCAAATACCAGAAACAGTTTGACCGTTTCCCAGGATAACAGAACAGAAGCCTTTAAATCGGCTGATACTCACAGGAACAGGACGATCAGGCATGTGGGCTGCTGAAGCACCATATGCTGTGTGTCGGGATAGCCATTAATCTTCCGTGGGATATACTGCATGTTACTAGACCTAACAAATTATCTGCATTCTGATCAACAAGATTGAGATTGTTCCATCAATTTTATGTGTCATTTACCTGGGGAATGATTGGATGTTCCATATCTCAAAAATCAACATATGGGACAATAAATTCTAAAGTTATCTTGGATTTCATTCGTAGGGTTTTACCAGGAAAAAAAGTCAAAATATTTCTATTAAAGTTGATATCAGTGCTAACGATTTCAACCAACATATTACTTACATAGGCCACGGAGTTTCATCTAAGTACTGCTTCTCTTGAGGTGAGTTGTCATGAAGGGGTTCAGAAAGTGTTTACGCTCTCAAGTCTCGACCGTTTGATGTCTCCTCAGTCGAATGCCGTTTGCGTAATCTTCTGAAAGCTGGTGCGCTGCACTTATTTTGTATTGATACTAAGCTGCTGGAAACTGGATTGTCCTGAACTCATCTATTCAATCCGTCTTTGGTTTCATGAAGCGTCACAATGGATGGGAAAGAGAGTTTCTGTGTCACCCATTTATAAATGTGCGGGCAATAAAGCCGATAAAACTAACTGTTGACCTATTTGCATTACATGTGATGTCTCCAAAATTATGGAAAGGCTACCCCATTTTCAAATTCTTAAATATTAAGATCTACCTTCATTTATTTGACCAAGTCAGTCAGCTCACTTAAAGAGGCACTCCAAACAAACTTCCCCGAATTAGGCTATTGGTAATTGGTTGAGTAATATTAAAGACGGTTTAATTACTCGTGAATGCTCTCTTGATTTGCAAAAATACATTGACTCTGCTCGTCACGGTCTGCGTTTGACCAAGTTACATAATGTGTCCTGGATGTTTGTGGTTTGAATCGTATTCAACCGACAGCATGCAACAAGTCAAATTTAGCAGGGAAGTTTCAACATTACTTAAAATAACAACCGTGGTTCCTCGAGGTTCTGTAATAGGGCTTTTTATACTTAATTTCAATGACAGAACACGAAATGGTATCATACAGTTTTTGGCCTGGCCCACTTAGGGATATGTTGTCATTGGTTAAATGTATTTCTTACATGATCACATGCAGTATCGTCTGTGTATAAGTTGCAAACCGTACGATATTAACTCACATTTTCCAAAACAACTTCATGTACTGCCCGGAAGCAATGCTTTTTTTCATTGAAGAGCACATCCATCAGAGTATTCTCATTCTATTTACTCGAGCCTACATTCCCTCTGCATGTGATAATCGAAGTATATTTAATATATGGCAGAAAAGCCATACTCCTGTTTCTCACAAATTCCCTAAATGATCAGGCCAAAAACGTTCTGTTACCCTTTCGTATGTTAATGGTGATTGTGTTATATATTTGTTGACGACATCCACCTTAATATTTCAGATGAACCGCACATACATTTGGGTGAATCCTTAACCACAATCTAATATAAGTGGTGGTTTAAAGCACTAGCGTCCGAACGAAGACGCGTGTGTTGGGCAGCAAGATTTCTGTCTCCAAGATTGTGTAATTCAGGAAAACTTCGTAGATCTCATCACCAGCTGAGTTAATCTGGTTTTAAATATCTGGATTGGTGGGGAGTTTCGAATTCCAAGAGACAGAAATGAACTTGCCTTGGCACAGCCCACTTTACATTTGATCATAGCACCAGCCGCCTGAGCTCACACTTGGGAACATAAAACACAAGCAAGTGCACATTCTCAACGAAACTACCTGTCATATTTCTCAAATCTTCGCACTATCCTCATTTTTTCTCTCCTGGTTGAAATTGGATGGACATAAAGTGCAACGAAACATTTTGAATTGTCTTTATGTCAAGGTCTCACTTTAATATTTATGCCCCCCCCCCCCTGTGTATTCAAAGCATACACAAGAGAAAACAAAAACGGGTTTTCAGTGAAAAAAAATCTCACAGAAACTTGACACGGGCCGGTGTTATTTGATAAATTTGGAGAAAATGAACGTTGCTGGTAAATAATTACGATGGGTAATGTTTGATTCAGAACGTAAAAAACATAAAACAAAAACAACAACATAAAAAAGCACCCCCCCAAAAAAAACCCTTGAGGTCTGGTCCTATATTGAATATTACCCAGGCTGACCAACATGGCTTATACATTGATGCCTTTCCCCAAAAGAAAGCGCACTGGTAACCCTAATCAGCGTAATTAGTACTTGCAGGTATGTTTAATGATACAGTATTGTATTTTACGATTTTAACAAGATGGTATTATTTGGTTATAAAAATCACAAAATTTAAATTTAATCGCATAGATTAAGAAATACATCTACCACCCTAAATGTTTCAGGGGTGAATGGGGGAGAAGCAGGGTATAAAATCGTCTGTGTGTCTAAATAAATGTATTAACAAGGAAAAAAGATGAAAACGGAAAACTTGCTCTGTGGCCCTCATTTACTGCTGTTTTTTTATGTGGACAATTTGTCGGACGGCGCTAGGAAAAACATTATGTCGAAAACTTGTATTTTCATATAACCATGACTTTTATGTGTGTGAGCCACAAGAATCATGTGGAGTTTTACAGCAATTGATCTGTAAGGATGCGACTGAGACAACTGACAGGCAAAAAACAATTCAGTACACAAAAGCAACCGTGACTATGTCTTTTATACATAGTCACCGTTTTGACAGGGTAGGGGAATGTTTTTATTACTGCCACAAGTTGCTCAGATATTTCCTTGTATTCTGGACAATTTCTTATAGTTGATATACCTATCACAGTATCATTACTTTTTTCAAGGTTTGGTTTAATCATAATGACATAGCTTTTCGTAAATTAATATATATATATATATATATATATATATATATATATATATATATATATATATATATATATATATATATATATATATATATATATATATATATATATTTATTTATTTATTTATTTTCGTGTGTCGTACGATGATCATTTTATGGATTGGTCCGCAGTGCGGGCATAAACCTGACATTGACATTTCGCCATGAAAATACGGACAGGATTATTGTACGGCTTTTGCCATCAGATGGCGTAACAGTACAATGAGATTTGTCATTTCCTCGTGACCGTCGCAAAACAAAATTCATCAGATACACTGAAGGTTTCACGCGGGTGAGTCAGTCTGTGAAAACATAATAAACAGAGCTACCACGTTGCAGTTCACTATACAAGGATTACAAACATATATGAGTTGTACACCAAAATGTTCGCTAGAATTTTTACATCAAATAAACACCAGAAAATATGGACACGAATGGGAATTTTTTTAGCAAATTGTCATGGCAACCAGCTGTGCATAGTACTACTTACAATATCATTGCGCGGACAATCCTCAATAGACTAGAAAAACCTGTTCTACTGTGTGTTGCAGAAACAAAACAAGACGCCAGTTTCCCTGATGCCCAATTCTCTATTGAAGGGTACAGACATGTTGGTTTTAAAAAGGATCGCACATTGGACGGTGATGGCGTTATGTGTTACATACGTTCAGATGTACCGGCTAGACGAATGCCATGTTTGGAGGGTACAAAATTGAAAGTATCGCCGTGGAACTTTCCCTTGGGGATTTTAAATGGATAATACTCAATTGTTTCAAACATCCACTACTAAAAAAGGAATGTTTTCAAACGAAACTATTATTCACATTGGAAAAAACACGTCTTTTTATCAACATATTTTATTACAAGGAGATTTAAACTGTGATTGGCTTGAAGAAAACAAGTCAAAAGTATTTTTTTCTGAGCTTTACGCTATGTAAATCTTGTCGAGGAAACCATTTTTTTCCCGACAAAACAGCTCATCATGCTTAGATGTGGCCTTAACCAGTTCTCCTGGGAAAAAAAATTGTTGTCTTCCACCATAAACAATGAGATTGGTGATGGCCATGATATCATTTATAATGTTCTGGACCTTGTTTCCCCATATCAACCATCACGCTAGGTAATTTCTACATGTAGGTCAATAAAGAAATATGATAATGACTTGTTCAATGAAGATGTCTCCAGGATTCCATTCCATATAGCTGACATTTTCCACGACCCTAGTGGCAACCACTGAGTTATATGCAAACTCTTTTAACTGATGTACTTGACTCGCATATACCATTAAAGACAAAAATGTTAGTGCTAAAGAACCGCCTTTCATAAACAAGATATTTCGAAAGGAATTTTTTCTTAAGACCAGACTTAGAAATTGGTATAATGATTTGCACACAGATACCAACTGGAAAAACTATACAAAACAAAGAAACCGGATAACTTCCTTACGCAGACTCAAAAAAAAAGAAACTAGTTATATATAAAATGTCAAATTGGAACAAAAAATGAAAATTTTTGGCCCACAATAAAGCCTCTAATATCTATTTAATCCTCTTCATCTGGCAGTAATAATTTGATTCAGGATGACATCAAAATTATTACGGACTCGAAGGAAGTTGCAGAAATTATGAATACCTACTACCTGTCACTTTCTGAAAGTGCAGTATTCGATAAAACAACCCTGTGGCATCTGACTATAGCTCTCTTGAACAATATGCCACAGACTGTGTAAAATATTTTGAAGCACACAACAGTATTACTTATATTAAGAAAAATGTGACCCAAGCTGAAAAATTCAACCTGATTTACGTTACAGAAGCTGAAGTTTGTAAATGTATTCAGTCTCTGAATCCAAGGAAGATCAGCAGGACATGACAAAATACCTACTAAAATCCTCAAGGAAATTGCTTGTCATATAGCGGATCTTTTGGCGTCAATTTTCAACGGCTGTATAAACACTTCAATTCTTCCATCAAATGCTAAATTAGTTGCCTCCTAAGCAGACTTTCTTGGGGCGATACACTATGTTGGCCCCCCAGCGAGGGGGGTAGTAGACCGCCAAGAACGGATGTTTAGCAGGCAACTAAATTAGCGGAAGTGTTTACAAGAAATATGACCCTCTGGACCGTAAAAACTATACACCTGTCAGTGTGCTAACTGGGCTATCAAAAATCTACGAATCTTTGATCCAAAAGCAATTTACTTTTTTGTGGAAAAATCTTACATGATCGCCTGTCAGCCATCAGACCAGGATATGGCTACCAACATGTCCTGCTTTTAGTTTTATTGAAGACTGGCACGGTGATTTGGAAAATGAAAAGGCCGTTGGAGCCATTCTAATAGATCTCTCCCGTGCATTTGACAATACTTCTAACTCATTGCTGACGGCAAAATTACATGCCTATGAGTTTTCCATACTTGCTACACAACTTCTAGCCAGTTACCGGTAGATACCAAATTTAAAAGTGAAAGTCAGTGATGCCTGCAGTAAGTGGGGCCAACTTAAGCGCAGTGTTCCTCAAGGATCCAAATTGGGGCCTACGTTTTCTTGTATACACATAAATGATATCCTCAGCTTCATACATGGAACCATCTATAACTACGCCGACGATGATACCGTCCTATAGAAGTGGCTGACTCATGCCCTTTTGTGATATCCGCTCTGGAAACTGACTGTGTTGAGTTTATAAACTGGTGTGACAAGAACGAGATGCCAGCAAATCCTGTAAAGTTCCAAATCATTTTGTCATGGGAGGAACATTTAAAGCTACGAATAATCGACACCACAATAACAAGTACCAGCTCTGTTAAACATGCAGGTGTGGAAACAGACAAAACTTTGTCTTTTAGTAAGCATCTTTCATCCTTGTGTCTTAAAGCTAGCAGACAACTCGGTGCTATTTACAGAATTCCCCCTTCATTTGATGAAAATATTCTTCTTTTATTGTCCAAATCCTTCATCTCTTCGAATTTTAACTGCTGTCCTGCCCTGTAGCACAACTGTGACAATGCAACACAAAAGTCATCTAAATTAGAAAAAATTCAATATCGAGCTCTGAAACTTATATATAAAGACACTACCTCCTCTTACGAGGATCTTTGAACCAAATCTGGACTCCCGAAGTTAAGGATAACACGTCTTCAGCAAATAGTCAATGAAACATATAAAATTGTAAATCTCATGGCTCCTTCATATTTAAAACCCGTTGTGACTGTCAAGCAAATCAGCTATAATATGCGGAGCTCTAGTATTCGGTGTGGTAACAGTTTTTATAGAACCACAAAATATGGTGTGAAGAATTTTAAAGCTGAAGTTGCACGGGTCTGGAGTGATCTATTAAATAACTTAAAATCCAAACTAACGCTTGAGTACTTTAAAAGCAGCACTAAGCTTTGGCCTGGCTCTACCTGCAAGTGCCAGTTTTGTAAACGAGTGTGAAATGAACGACTGTGCTACGAACTGAACTATATTTCTGATCACCTCAAGCTCTTATCTCAAGGAAACCTTTTAGTATCAGTATCATTTTCATCATTATAACCCAGCATCTGATTTCACGTTAATATGCCCACGGATAGTGTTTATGTTATGAAAAAAGTCAGTATAAATAAAATTTGTCTATGTCTATGTCTAAACAGTGTTGACTCCACCTGAGCCACTGTGTATACTCGTGGAAGTGTACATACTTTGATAATTCTGATTTGAACTCAAAGCATACACTGTTTTCCACTATCATCCAAAATCTGCATTTCTGGTAGCATTTTTTGTTTTAAATACGGCCCATTGCATTCCTCGATGTCACACTTTATTTGCACTCTCCACCTCAGCACAGGCATAATCCACCCCCACCCCACCCCCGCCTCGTGGAACCTGAAGGTACCGTACTGTACGATCTACCCACCCCTATACCGACCGTGGTTCCAGTGGTATAATTAATGAAATCTTTACATTAAGTGGATTTCCGTGACACAAACGTGCTGATTTATTTTAATTCCTAACATTTTCAATCTTTCATTCCTTACATTTTGAATAAATATTTGTTGATTTGGATCAACTGGTAGTACAGTAACCAAGGTGGTGTTTTCCAGAGCACTGACTTAAACTCTCCGCCCAGCCACGCCTGCATTCCATGGAGAGACGCGGCGAGAACGCCGAGGTGTAGAGGGCGCTGCACAGGCGTGGGGCTGAAAACACGCAACACTCTGCACATGAAGGGGTGGTCAGGTTGATGTTGGTTGCACGGAACAGGATTCAGTTCAACGCAACTATACCTTTTATGTCACGGTAGTACGGTTCATGGTTTTCCATTGAATTTTGTAAACTATATATATATATATACGGAACTGGTTGTCATGAGCATGAGCCGCCCTGGGTTACCCACTGGACCAGAACAAGAAGTACACTTCCCTGTCAACACAAAAGTGAAAGTCGCGGTAACGTGCGATCAGCTGAATCAAAGCAATGTGATAGAACAGAAAAAGAATTTCGTGTCCTAGCTAAATGACTCAACTTTCTAAAAAGGGCAAGTCCTTTGTCACGCACTGTCACATCACCACTGCTTCAATATTTGGATTTTATTTTCAAGGGGTCGCTTGCGGTGGGGGACCAGCTATGTCGGGTTGATACCAGTAGCAAGGGCACGATATGCAGTGATAAGTAAGTGTGCTTTGTGTCTTGTTCTTTTCGAGAGCCTCCGGCCAGACTCGGCCTGACGCGATATAAAATGAACTTCAGCTGGATGTTGGCACTACCTGACTGCACTTAACCAGATAGCCTATAAACTACAAAACATGGTAACGTGGGTGGTACGAACCGACCAATAGGGAGCCGGAAAAATGTTTAGTACATCACGTAATCCATCCTTCATGTGAAAACTGTGGATTATGGTCTTTCTTTATAACTAAATAACATGGACATAAACACATAATAAACACTTTTCGCACAATGGCATTGCTAATAAGTGTCCATGACAAGCATGAATCCTGGAAAAAAAGTGAAATTAATTCCAAAAATTGAATGCTCTTTTTACCCGCATTGTGTTTCTTGTACCCTCCACTCTCTTTATTATAAAAATATGGATTATGGTGAAGTAACACATAATGGACACTTTTCACACAATAACACTGCTTATCAGTGTCCATGACAAGCATGAACCCTGCAAAAAGTAAGTTAATTAATTTCCAAAAAATGGTTGTTTTTTTACCTGCAACAGGTTTCTTGTAGCCTCCACTGTCTTCATTATGCCACTTACCCCTTTGAAATACCAACTGTTTAATGGGAATGCTTATTCACTTAGATCTGCCATCGTTGCTGCCACCACCTGCTCTTCTTACTGCCACATTGATAAGTGGAAAATACACGAACAAGCAGTTAAACTTGACTGTGCATGTGAAAACTTACATAAGCGGCCAACTACACAAAATGTAGGGGAAAATGTCATGCACCAAGGAATACCTTGGTCGGTTTCTACCACCCATGTTACAAGTCTTTTATAACATCCTACAATGACCATTATTGCTTCATCATCAACTCGGTCTTCGACCTCGTTGATTATGTGGCATAATGGTCACGTGTCCGGTGCTAACTATCGCATAGTGTGGTGAAGCATTGGGGATTTACTGAATTTATTCATTCTTTCTTTTTCTTTTTTCCTTTTGAACAAAAATCACCATGTGAGTCCAGACACTGAGTGGGAAAAAAGAAAGAAAAAACACAGATCCACTTAGTGTTCTTCTTAGATAAGACGGCTATGCATACGAATGTCTATATAAAATGTATTTCATGCCTTTCTATCCAAGTTCTTGTACAGTAAATGAGTATATCTGTACATGTATTTGATAATGCTTTGTGTTCTCAAATGTTATTGTATGAAATGAGTAAACAAGGCAGGGGAAACAAAGAAAGAAAGAAAGAAAGAAAGAAAGAAAGAAAGAAAGAAAGAAAGAAAGAAAGAAAGAAAGAAAAAATCTCTGTTGGCACACAGCGATAAATTCTAAGCAGTGTCACTGTACTGAAATTGTGATAGGTTAATATTTGCATTGTAGACTTGCCATTAAAGTAGCTGTTCAATGTTACAGCATCTTCAAACTTATTACTCGCCCCCATTCAGGTTAAATGCATTGACTTTTGACGCAGGCTTTTATGGATTTGTATATGATCATGTTTCCGTTGCTTAGCTTCAGAATAGGCACATCAAAGCACTGATTGGTTTATACATATCTGTCACGCAAGGATGTAAGAAGATCCGCGCTGGCAACACGTGAAACCATTTTGAGTTCAAAATAAAGTTACCACACATATTTTTTTACGTGTCCACACGAAATGTAGGTAATTAAAGGAGAACGGGAGTTAAAGGACGTAATATAGTCACGGCTGATTACATATGGCAGCATATTGTATTTTGATAAAATGTGCCGCTTTCAAAATTTCATCACGGATACTGAATCAAAAGATGCATAACCAACTGATACATATGCCTTATTGAAAAACATTTCCAAATCATCATATTTGTTACTCAGTAAACTCAAATACACGTGTATGATAGCCTGAATTCTAAACATTTAATTGCTCATTTTGATGTCTGCCAAGCCCAGCGCATTTGAAATTGCTGACACAGTTGTAATGCTGTCGCAGCAAAACTTCCCGTCGCCTTCACTTCTCACTGGTTTGTTTTCATTTTGGTCGCAAGTCGCTGCAATATGCAGTCGGCTTCTTTGATGTGTTTTGTTCCAAGGTTAAAGTTAGCTTGAGTGTTCCTTCACGATTGGTCAGATTTTCGGACTTACCGCGTTGCACTGATGTCTGATGTGCGGTTAAACTTGCTCCAAATACACGGTGCTCTACTTGAATTCTGTTGACGCTTTTTCCGACTTCCCTTCCGTGTTTTTTCTTCTGTGTTTGTTTATTCTTGCTCTTTTTGGTGCTGCATTCAGGTTTTTTTTTGCAGTGCCGTAAAGGATATATATATATATATATATATATATATATATATATATATATATATATATATATATATATATATATATATATATATATTAATATTTATATATATACTTCAATTTACAGCGTCTTCGTTTTTTCTTTTGCATTGCATGTCTATTATATGTGCCAGTTAGCATATCAATTAAGAGGACGTTCATGGAGGCATATATTTTTGTATTGATTATTTTCCCGTGTTAGATATAGATTTGTACGTAAGTATACCTATTTTGACGGTGCCGTGTAAAGCCAAATTCCATCAATAAACTTAGATAACCAAATGCATAGTATTGTCAAAGGAGTTCAGACATATGAGAATGACTTTATTCACATTTACCTGGTTCTTTGTGTAGTCTAAGTTCCAAGCAGATAATGAATATACCAGGAACATAATAGTCGCAATACGATAACAACATGAACAGATCAGAGTAACAATACAGGCGCACCCAAGGGGACACACGTGGTGAACCAGCAATGCCGATGTGTCGCACTTCAAACTCAGCATTCATGAAACGAGATATTGGGTGAAATGCTGTGATGCTTTTCAATGAACTATATTGTCATGATTCTGTCTAATTGGCCATGATTATTCAATGCGGAAAATGGATTATCGTGAGTTCCCTGGCTGTGTGCCTAAACTTTTCTCTAGTCAGTGCTTATGTCACAATATACTGCAAAATTACTCCAAAATCTATTCTTTCGGGCGCATAATTCTCTAGTTTTATTTAGTCTATTGGCACTCTGTGTCTTGGGTACTTCCATCCCCTTCTGGTGCCATGGTGCCTGCGCAATTAAGTCAAATTTTGTCACCTTTTCATTGCAGGAAATGTTTTCTTTATATTTGTGTTTCAAAATTATCTTCAAACAGACGTGCAAAATACGTGTCGATACTTTGCCATTCGCCCGTGCAGAGCCTTTAAATTTTGCTGATCTTTGTGCTTCGTACCTGTAGATCTAGATACTAAGCATTCTATTGATTTATATCCTCTGATGATACTTTGATTCCGCGGAGGGTATACGCGATACAATACAAAATTACAGTGACCGATGGAAACGTACCGCCAACATCAACAAAGCAAGCACTGTTTTAAACACAGGAGGTCGAAGCATATGAGGCGACCTTTCTACTTTAAGCAACACATGACAGAGTATGTAAACATGGAGCCAACACTAACACCCTTCAAATCGGGAAGGAACCAGTGCAGGTGGAGCCACTGGAGGAATAAACCTACCTAAGTCCTCTGGCCTCCGAGAGGGTGTGGAGTGTAAGACAAGTTCACATGGGCTGGTGCTCCATCTTTTGGAGCCATACGCTACCGCAGTAACAAAGTGATACTGTTATTTAGGAATGGAGTTTTGACCACTTTCAATTTTTATTTGAGCCAGTGATGAACTCAAAGACAAAGGGAAAGCACGGGCACACTGCAGGCTGTTCACTGCGAGTTGGCAAGGGCGTGAATTTGTAAGAAGTTCGAGCAATTGGCAAAGATGGGGCTGGAAGTAGTACCTGACTGTGACGAGTCACATGACACGTTTTTTGCCTACACGTTGCAAAATGCGACATTCACGTACAAAATATTCGAATATGGCCCGGCGATAATGCCCATAAGTTCATTAGTTGTAATAGAAAATACTTATTTTGTACCGCTAGTCTTACAAAATGACATTTAACACATTCTCCAAATTTCCCTTGTCTGGGGGCCGCATCACGAGCAGTGAGACAGTTGTCCTCAGGTGAGGAAGGAGACTGTATTGAAGGAGAAACGAGTAGCTGGTCGATAGTATGTCGAAGCTCACATTTTTTTCGGGAAGGAACAATTGACGTGGATAGAGGCGGATTGTTTTGAAACAACATATTTAGGAGTGCTTCCTCCTTTCTTGTAGTCTCCGCGATATGAAAGCTTGGATTCACAAAGTGCAACTTGTTCATTTGTGCTTGTACTTTGTAAATGGGAGTAGTAGTTGTGCACAGAAGTAGCG
Source organism: Hermodice carunculata (assembly GCA_964020975.1). Classification (NCBI taxonomy): domain Eukaryota; kingdom Metazoa; phylum Annelida; class Polychaeta; order Eunicida; family Amphinomidae; genus Hermodice; species Hermodice carunculata. The sequence continues at coordinate 112,807 of CAXHWN010000429.1, forward strand.
CTTGTGCACAGATGCGCAATTGTCAGTTGACCATGTATGAAAGAAACTCGCTACTTGTGGCAGAATTTTCCATAGAATGTTGAAATTTACATTTTCAATTTCTGCAGAACCATATGCTCAGTTCTCTTTAAAATTGGCGGGAATGTACCTTGGGTGAGTCTCTAACAAGTTCGTTCAAATGGTCACGCTGCAGCCATTTTACATTTTTCATGAATTTCATGCTGTAATTTTTGCCCCGCCCCCCCCCCCCCCCAAGTTTGACAATTCGGTGGGTCTCTATTCCGTTTGCTGAAATGGTCACGCGCTAATGATTTTAAATTTTTCATTGATTTTTTTTTTCACTTTTTAGCAAAATATTATCCAAATCCACGTAGCTGCAAAATTGGTATAGGAGCACTTCTAGGGCCCGCAAACTGAATTATGACTTATTATCAAATTCATTTGGCAATCTGAATTTGGGCAAAACTCGATCAATTGTCTTCCGTTTCTATTCATGTTAAACTAAGATGTATAACTTATAAGAATATACATTTATGATCAAATACCTAAAAAATACAACACTTACTCAAGAACATTAGTCAAACAATGTCAAGATGGAGCTTGAAATGACAAAGTGTAGTCCCCAAGTGGTTAGAGTGGTAAGAGAGAAAGTACCCGGGGTAAAGTATACTTAACCCACCTAGAGATTTTTTTCTAGTCTGTCTTAAGTCGGAAAACCATGATCAAACGCACTTTTTGCAGGATTTCTTTTTTTCAATCTTCATCCAGTAAAAGTGGAAGAGGTGGCTTCCAGCAAATACCTTAGTACACTTTACCTCATAACACCTCTAGTCATCTTTATGGTGCTAAAAATTGTAGTACTACTTACCTGTTTATACCAGTGTCGGTATGGTGGAATATAGTGTATAAAACTTTTAAGTTTCAAAGGAGATGTCTGTCTGTCTGTCCATCTATCTATCTATCTATCTATCTATCTATCTATCTATCTATCTATCTATCTATCTATCTATCTATCTATCTATCTATCTATCTATCTATCTATCTATCTATCTATCTATCTATCTATCTATCTATCTATCTATCTATCTATCTATCTATCTATCTATCTATCTGTCTCTCTCCCTCTCTCTCTCTCTCTCTCTCTCTATATATATATATATATATATATATATATTTGTGTGTCCAAGAGCATAGTGCAAAAAATCTCATGAACTGCAAATAGTTCACAGTGTCTTACGTCATGCACAATAACCGCATTGAAAACAGCTACCAGAATGTGTAGGCTCCTTTTGTGAACCTCCCATAGTGAAAACAAACTTTAAGGAGGCTACTTTCCCTCATAGATAAAATTAAAATACCAAAGCACACCCCGGGCTAATTATTTCCCTTATCAGAAAAAAAAATAGCACAAACAAACACTTAGGGATACATCTAAGATTATACGCAACCCTTGATTTTCCCTGAAAATCCACATTGGAGCCCAATCAATGTTTCAAACATATAAAATCCGTCATGATGTCATTGGGTTGTCATCAAGAACCCAAACATACTGTCATGCCATGCAGTGTGCAGAGACTTTTGTTAATGTGAAGTCAAGGGCACACCTCCAGCATGCGGCGCCAAAGTCTTGTATTTTAATTATCAGTGAAGCAATCGTTGCGCTTTATCATTGACTTCGTTTACCCTAGTTGTTTGACAGTGTCAGAACACTGCTCAGGGTGATATCGTTATTCATCCAAGTTGGCTATGACTATGTTCCTGGTGACGCCTGAGGACTGTGCACGAAAAGAAAAGAAGAAAGCAAACCGCTGTTTCTGTACAACATTTCAACCAGAGCGCGACGTTGTCCTTGGCCTCGCAGAAAAATCTTTGCATGACCCATTGGCCCACACGAACTCCATGTCTACCTGTTGGCAAAATCTGACAAATTCCCAAGTTTCACATTCAAGCACTTGCCACCTTGATCTTCATCACAGCATGTGAAATGTTAGTGATGGGAACCGAGGGCACAGAGGCCACTGTTTCGAACTTGCTGGGGCTAACCGGTTATTTACCTGAGCCACGTAAAAGACTTATTGTGTCAATCTGTGGGATGATATCTTTAGAAGTATTTGATTTCTAATCGTAATTGGATACAAAGTATCTAACTTTCGGTCCATCACCGTGGGTACCAAATCAAACTGATTTTGTCAACTCAGCAAAAACACCCCCCATGTCTCTCTAATATTTGTCTCATTTATTCGCCTGTGATAGAATATCTATGGAAGGAAATATTACATCATATTTACCCGTTTAAGCTAAATAAATGTACCAATCGTAAAGCAAATTATTATGCACACCCCCCCCCCCCCCCCACCCGTTCGAAGAAGGCGGAGCATATAGCTTTGCTCACGTCGTTTGGTCGGTAGACAGACTGTGGTTTCTGCACCATAACTCAAGATTTTTTTCAAAGATAGGGATTTGATAGTGACCAGGTATAAACTATGTAAAGGGTAGGTCACGTATGAAGGTGGTTGACCGTGACCCGCTATGTCCAAAGTCGCGGAGGTACTATTGTAAGTTTTGGTTTTCACACAATGACTAGAAGAGTTTTTTTATGGTATGAACTGTATTTTGCACAGGGTTATAGTCCTGATCCAGGGCTAATTCATTTTGAAGATGGGTGACCTTGACCCAAATTCAAAGGTCACAAGGGCACTTTGGTAAACTTGATTTCTGCACTGTAACTCAGGTTTAAGTTATGACTTCAATACTGCACATGGTAATGGTCCTCAATTAGGACTTGTCATCTTATAAGATGGACGACCTTGACTAAATTCCCAAGGTCACCACCTAGAGTCCTATTAGTGAACTTTCCGCATGACAACTAAAGATGTTTTTGACCCAGGACTTTCATATAGGAAAGGAATGTAGCTTTCTATACGTGCTAGGTCACGTTTTGCAATGGATGACCTTCAGTTAATTCCCAAGGTCACAGAGTCACTTTGCTCAATTTGGTTTCTACCTAATAAATGCAGATTTGTTCTACCAAAGCTTTGTATTTGTAGATGTGGGTTTCTATTAGGGCTAGATCAGCGTCAAAGAAGGGTGACATTGTCCTAATTTCCAAGGTCACAAGGCCACTTTAGTGAATTTGGTTTCTCCATCAGCTTCCCAAGGTCATGAGAGCCCCAGTCAGTGCTATCAACAACACATCCCAGGTACATCTGTCACAATATAACATATTCTGTTCTCTAAAGGAGCGTCTGCTTCCTCTCTCTTTGGCTAATGCTGAATTCTCTCGGTAATGAGGGCGAACATATTGACGGTAGGGGCGCATCTATATTTTGCAAGCACGTCTTGTTAACTTTTTACCCCATTGTAGTACACAGTCCTGACCCACCGTATCGATTCCTATCTTGTATCGGGCATCCTATGCTCACTTCATTATTGCCTTCGTGTTGATTTCCAGCACCTCTTTATTATTAGATCATTTCTCATTCTTTTCATTTTCCGTTTCGGGAATTAAAAGAGAAGATGTGAGCATTTCATTTCCCTTTCCAATTATGTCACTTCCAATACATTATTCGTCGGCTTAATATTCCGGATCTGCTGCTGGGCTTTTGCATTTTTCGGGAGAAAACAATTAAAGCGATTACTTCTAATATGCGCTGGCAACATTTCAGTTCTTATACCTGGTCATCCTTAATGTTTTCCCCCGGTACATCTGTTAAAATATAACAGATTTTGTTCTCTAAAGGAGAGTCTGCTTCCTGTTTCTTTTGCTAATGTTGAATTCTCCCCTGTATGTTCCTTCCCTTTTCTCCAGTCCAGTCCAGTGGCAAATCCGCCATTGTACACGCCTCTAAACAACAAAATAACCAAACGATTTTTGGCTACTCGTTCGTCTTGCTGGCTACAGTGACATATATTGTATTTTTCCTCTCCATATCCCCTCCCTTGCAAAACCCTGGCTTCTCCGGAATTTCTACCATATGCCTGTATGTATCATATCATTGCCTTCAGCTACTTTATCTCACGTCATGTCATGCCTCCCTCTCACATTTCGTGCATTTCAGATTTTCCTGCATTTTGTGAACCTTTTCCACCAACAAAACAGACTTCTTTCCAAGTTTATACTATCGCCAATGAAAAAAAAAATTACATCATTACTGGCTGCACTCCAATTCATGTGGATGAGTGAGTGAATCTTTATTCAGACATCCACAGGCATATATTGCCAACAAAACTCATACATTACAATATATGAAAATATGACAAGCAACACGCATATATAGTATACATGTTTAACAATAAGCATTCATAAACTAGCCATCAAGTATGTTGGGATCAATTTTCGATCAGACGGCATCTCTCTGTTTGAAAATATTGGGGTCAAATTTAGCAACACTGTGTTGTACATCGAAGCTTATGTTCCTCCTTATTAAGCAGTATTTCTCAACTTTGGGGTTGACAATGAACTTTTTTGTCAAAAAATTTAGCCTGGCTTCACTGTACACAGAACACATTAAACATACGTGATATCATATTCGATAAAAAGGGTCTCCGTCATTAAGACAAAAGTCACAATGTCATTCTTTGACGTCTTTTCCCCTCCTTCTACCTATTTCTATATTTCAGTTGTGACCACAACATCTAAGATTTGCTAATTCAGTTCTATGTCTTCATAACGTATTACCCATTTGTACAATCAGAAGCGGATGATGGCGACCATCAGATATCTCGTAGTTTCTAACATATGTTGAAAATTTTTTGTAGTGTTGCAATTTACCTTGGTTTTCTACTTGTTCACACCGTAGCTGGAGACCACGGTCGTTCAATCTTTGTTTGGATGAGAAAAATTATCTGTGTCCCTAACACCTTGTTCCAGCCACACATTCCATGTCTTAATGGTGTGACTCCTAATTAATTATGTCTGGGTGCAAACCCTGATATTTTGTTGTCCAAGAATTCTTTTTCTTTCTTTCTTTCTTTCATTCTTTCTTTCTTTCTTTCTTTCTTTCTTTTTTTACGGCCAAATTTGTCTGTAGTTTTTCTCGGACACCATTATTAAAAAAAAAAAAACCCACTCAACTTGCCGTGGTGACTGACCTACCACCAAAATTGTGCACATCGTCTAGAATAGTCATGATGTTTAAAATATGCAAAATAGGGGGCAATTAAAATTTTAAAAAGATCCATATCTTCAAAATTATTGGAAGATAGACACAAATTTCAGTGTGCAAGTATAGGTTTGTGACACCTGCCAATATAATGGACAATAAATAAAAGTTGTAGAATTTTCTATCATGCTAATTAGGGGCATTACAAAATTTGAAAATTAAATATCTCCCAAAATATTATAGAGAGAGATGCCATTCCAAATTCAATTTGTAAGTTTGTGGCAAAGCCGCATCCAATGAACCATAAACCAAAGTTTTAAAGTTTTAATTTATGCCAACTAACTGAATACACAAAATTGAAATCTTTGAATAGCTTCAACTCTATTGTAGATAGATGTGCCTTTCAACTCCAATTTATAGGTTTGTGACATAGGTGCATCCAATGAGCCATGAATCAAAGTTGTAGCTTTTTACTTTATGCAAATGAAGCAAATACATAAAACCTTTATCTTGAATAACTTCAAAACTATTATACATAGAGGTACCATTCTAGCTTAAATTTGTAGGTTCGTAACATAACTGCATCCAATGAACCTTGAGCCAAAATTGTAGACTTCGAATTTATGCAAATTAGGCATATACACAAAATTAAAATCTTGAATGGCCTCAGAGCTATTATAGATACTGGTGTCATTCAAACTTCGTTTAATAAGTTTGTAACGTGGCCACGTCCAATGAACCAAGAACCAAAATTGTAGCATTTTGATTAATGCAAATTAGGCTAATACACAACATTTAGATTATGTTGAACAAGGGCAAAATTAATATAGCATTTCAGACTATTCTCATTTTAAGTTGCTGTGAAGCAAATCTTCTTTTCTAGTTTATTTTTTATTTTTCAGGGCAGAAATTCTTTGAACGGTAAATTCTGATAAATGAAATCCGTAACTAAGGTATTTTTTTTTTTATAAAAGTGTTAGTGTAAAGGGAGCGCTCTGTAAGGTTGTAACCGGACACTTCTACTAAAACTTTGGCTAAGTGCACCCCTCCCTCTCCCGCTACACACACAAACTCACACCCAGCGCGTCTCACACACAGCGCCTCTCACACATGTCACGTGACTGTGAGCAAGGATGGCGGTTTTATACAGCAATAGCAGCGAGCCTTTGAAATTTGGATAAATTTTCAGGCATGAAAATTTCAAGATGGAAAGTGCAGAGGCAGTTCAGTTTACAGATTAAATGACAAGGAAAATAAACATGTATGCTTTGTCACGAACACGCGGGATATATGAACTCTATTAATGCATAGACCACGAGACTGGAAAAAGTGTTCCCGGTGACCGTTGGAGTGGCAGCCTGGCCAAGATATCACAATACGACACACTCATATTCGATGCGGGGCTGCCACAGCCCGTACCTTACCATTGAAGCACTCGTATGGTCTGTATCACATGGGGCAAAGTGTGATGTTCATGTAAATGTAATGACTTGTATATATATATATATGTATATATATATATATATATATATATATATATATATATATATATATATATATATATATATATATATGTACATACATATATATTATATATATTATCAATCAGAAGAATTGCAGCCATATTCTTTAAACCCTCACTGTGTTTGAAATGATCTTCACATATAATATTAGTATTTTTTTTTCAACAATGTTATTGCCGCTGCTGGTGTATCCAACAGTGCGCATGCCTCTTAGCGGGTGTTTATCGCTTTTGCCCAGCAACAAAACAAGCAATTATGGCGGGATAAAAATGTGCAGATGTTGTGTAGGTTGAGGAAGGACTACGATATCCTTTGCGCTTGTGGCCCAAAGTGTGGACAGAGTCTCGGGAAATTGCATACCTCACGCACTATAGTTGATCCAGGTTGAAGTCAACACGAACCATTTGCACAATGCAAGCAGTGAAATCAGAAAAAGTGACCTTAAAGCGACGAACACTAAACCTCTTTTAAGATACTTTTTATATTATGTTGGTACTTCTTTGAGTTTTTCTTTACATACATGCATACCAGTTATTTGTGAACCGTGTGTCTGCATTGGACCTCAGTGCAAAGCAAATGACATATGTGACACAAACGGGACACGGAAAAAATCTAAGAAGTTAATAAACAACGAATACAGATAAATATATGGACCTACAGAGAGAGAGAGAGAGAGAGAGAGAGAGAGAGAGAGAGAGAGAGAGAGAGAGAGAGGGGGAGAGGGAGAGGGAGAGGGAGAGGGAGAAGGAGGGAGAGAGAGAGAGAGAAATTTGTAACACATTTATGCAACAGAAACAGTGCTTTATCTGAAGAAAAGGTCTGTTCCAAATTTTCAAGTGTGTTTAATACTAACATTTATGTTCTGCACGTTCGGCACACTTCATCCATTAGGTTTTATAAACACAACAAAACGTTCCTACAGGATGACTCAGTCCTACAGAATGGCTCAGTTCTACAGGATGACAAGGAATAAGTTAAATAAAAATGTCCAGTGCGTCAGCAAGGAGAATTCATTCACCCCCTCTCCCATTATATCTACAGATCCTTGCCCACTAAGAAGGCACATTCATACTTTGATTATATTGAAAGTGTTAATAAGGCTAATATGGAGGTGGGGCTAAGATCTATTTGCGATACAATAATGATAATGATGATGATGATGATGATGGCAATGATGATAATATTAATAATTCTTTGTGATTTAACCTTAAATAACGTTGTGTGAGTCGTATTGGTCACAGAAGCATGCCCTCTAAAAACATCGTCTCTGCCGTACAGCAAAAGGGAGTTTTGTGTGTTTAAATGTGAAATAGTGAAAAATCTGACCAATATTTTAGCGCTATAGAACAAACAAACCATAATTCTTTCCTATTAGCTTGTACATTAACTAACGAATATTGAGTGTTTTACGTCAAACCTAATCAAGCCCCGGTCTTGATGAATTGTATGCATGCAACATCAGGTGTACAAAGTGGCACCAGCAACGTGTGGACGGATCTGGACGACCACGTCCCTCGGACAGGCGCCACAAGAACATAGTGTACACACGCCCCGACGATGCTGTTTTTTGTTTGTTTGTTTGTTTTTTTTTAATCTTTGGATTGGGAATTATAACTTCGTATCAAGTTACTCGCTGGGTACGGGAATCGCTAATGCTGTGTGGCTGCATCATTATTCCAGGCGTCAGACAGTTCGTCTGGTCTTTTCGTCTGTGGTCAACAATGGGAAATAGGGCAGTGCACACGATACAGCCATTGTTCAGGTAGCTGACGCTGACTCCGTCCGGATGCTCCACCCGAAAGAGACAGTCAACAAGTATTTTCTGGGAGGCTTTGCGCAGTTCCGTAATATCCTGTTTGAAGCTACACACATGCAGTCGGACCGCGTGGCATACCTGCCCGGAAGCAGTGGTTACAACACTCTTGTCTGCGCTCAGTAACGTGCCGTATGAATGTTCCTTTTACAGGTACACCTACAGAGAGCCGTGTGGTGTAAGAGCCTGCCTCATTGTGTCTAAACATGAGACATGAGACACATATCGTCAATGTTGGCATGACAGATCCCAGACAAAAACGTGGACTAGACTTGCTGATACGTAAATCGCCCAAGGTGTGTGTCAACTCGGTCTGTGGTTATAGCCACTTGTCAATACAGGTAAGCAAATACGTGGACGTAATTATAATCTAGTTTAAAAGAATGCACAGCAATATGTACGTATACCCATTATACAAAGAAAAACAGTGCCACGTCTTCGTTGTACATGTAGTTCTGAACGATGTATATATATATATATATATATATATATATATATATATATATATATATATATATATATATACATATGCCAGGTGGGTAATGTCCGCATGATGTACACTTGATCAATATCGGTTCCAGCTGTAAGGAAATTGTCACCAATTTTAGCCAGTTTCAGCATGGAAGACATAAACCCGGACAGGAATAAACCGATTCAGCAAAAACATTGTATTCCTGCCATTAATTACCTGAATCATAAAGAAGAAATTCATGTTATATTATTTCACATTTAATGTATATATTGGATCCAGGAATCTTTCTCACTGCGGCTTCGTAGTCTGCATGACTTTCAAGAGCTTTTAGAGAAGAAATTGATAGTAAGGGGGATATATACTATATTATATATATATATATATATATATATATGCAACTTGTATTGTTTTCACTCATGCCATCAGCAAACTTACGTGTAGAGACAAAGCCAGTAAGGAGTTGTTTTTTTTTTTAATTACGGCCGTTTGCTTTCAATTACAATGGTAATCTGGCTATGAAACTATACAAGTCACTTGTATGTCCTATTATTTTATATGGTAATGAAATGTGGTGTGTCTTTCTGGTTAAAGGATTGAACAGTAGCAACTCTGTACAGTTATGCAACGAACCTACCCCTGTAGATATCCGCACTGACGTGTGCAAATTTGTATCAAGCGGTACAAAAAATGAACAAAACGCACCCCCCCCCCCAAAAAAAACATTGACAGTAACAGCTGAACTCGAAAGTTTTCAGTTCTGATTGAACTTTTGTGTGGAGCTGTTAAATACTGGATATACCTTGCAAACGGCGATTATAGCTCTTTACGGTATGTAAATGTCTTTTAAATTATCATCTCTGTAACTTGGATGCAACTTTTTGGCTGAAACCTATAAAAGAGCTATAGCAAAGAATACTTCTTCGGGGAACTTGGATAATTTTTTGGGGAAGAGCACAAAATTAAGTGGTGCTTAATTAAAATGACTCTAAAGAACATCTATTGGTCTTGCTTTCTACAAGTGAGAAATGGCACTCGTGTCAATAGGCAACATAAGTTGAGAAAATATTGCGCGCTCAAGTAGAAATTTGATGTAGAGAAATATTTGATACTCAATCTAGCAGTCAATAGAAATTGCAAATTGACGAAATACCAGTGCCCGTATGCTGCAAATGAAGCGAGTTGGTACACAAGACCCAAAACTCCGGCGGATTTGAGACTCTGCCAGATATATAACTCCCATGACACTGATGATGCTGGGTCTGTACCATTTTGATTTGCGCAAGGATTTATGTACAGTTACAAATTTGTATGCAATGGTTGATTTTTTTACATTAGTTGAACGGAGATGAGAGGTGGGAGCACGAACATTCAAGTGACTTTGAAAGCCGATGCTAGAAAGTACCAATTCCTGTACAATTTCATATAGCTTTGGTACTTTGTGGCACCAGGAGCAAGAACGTTCCAAATGACTTTGAAGGCCGATGTTCGAAAATACCAATTCCTATACAATTTCATTTAGCTTTGGTACTCTGTAGCACTGGGGTTCAATGTCACGTAGTACCTTCCTGCTCCCACATCTTCAATTTATAATGACACTTGGTGATTAAAACATAGCAACATGTCACGCTATCTACAGCTTCATCAATGCCACCTTTGGAAAAAAACCTCTTGTATAACGGGTCATTAATGAATTACTGTAGTTCTAAGGAATTTTAGCGCTCTACTTCATTTATCCATATTACCACACTTACTCGATCAGCTAAATTGATCGAAGTGCGCTATAATATCTATCAAAAACAAAACATACACTGTAGAACTAAAAAGTTTCGTCGGAGTTTAAGAGTTGTATACAGAACTTAGCGGACTTCGAAGTAATACTTCATGTACTTTGCAAGGTTGTCATACGATAGCGATATGTATTGCATCTTAAATATATGCTGGTGTGGACTGACAGCAGGACAAAATCTCCTCGGTAAGCATGTCACCCAAGGCGGGAGTGTGGCAGAAATTTCCGTTCAAGATTGAAAGGTTTTCATGGTAACCAGAGTTCAAAATCGTTGATTTGTAGTTTATGGCGTACCACTGCAGGATTACTGGCACTTCTTTGTGGAGTCGCTTTGTTTACATTGAATATTTTAATTTAGCGCCATCAATATGTGCTAAATTATAATGCACTAAAATTATAACTGCATTTGCGTAAAATAAAGTATGAGCTAAAATTTCCAGAACTACAGTAAATAACGTCATATACTTCTGACAAATCTACACTGATTTAATGGCACTGAGCTCGATAGTAGTGATGTATATATTTGCGCGCGCGAGCGTGTGTGTGTGTGTTTGTGTGTGTGTGTGTGTGTGTGTGTGTGTGTGTGTGTGTGTGTGTGTGTAGTTACCTAATTGTTTGCAATAATACCATTGATATATATGTGGTACATACCATTCACTGCACTCAATATGGTAAACAAATCCAGGAATATTTGTTTCAAAACAATGATTTAGGTAATGTTCATGGCATTCTATAGATTGTTATACGTTGCACGATGTATGGGCTTCACCAGAATATATTCTGTACATGTCAAATTCAATTTCGTATATATCTGAGTGTGTGTGTGTGTGTGTGTGCGCGCGCGTTTATGTCTGTTACACCGGGCTTTTGCAGGTGACGTATGGTATTGAACTATCCGTATATCTGTCAATCTTTGCCATATGACATTTTTTTTTTCATGCACTTTTTGTGGTAACTTTCTTCTTATCTCTTTGTATAGAACTTTTTTGCATAAAAAATTAACATCTGACCCAAGATACTTGCAAAGCTAATCTCTACATTTTGTTGTTTCATGTACATTAAGCCTCCCGTAGGCAGATAAGGATTAAAAAACTTTTTACCTGTGAGTAGAGACAGCTTTTGCTTGCTTACGAGACCTAGGCCACCAGCAAAAGACAAAAAAGCCTGTAAGGTTGCATAACAGGCAAAAAAAGAACAAAAAAACCAAAAAAAACTTGAAATGGGCTCATATTCAGCCTGGACAATGTTTCTATCTTTCGTGAAAAAAACTCACAGCGCCATGCAATGAGCGCGCTGTGACTACAGAGCCGGGGTTCCGGGGTTTCTGACAACACAGTACCCAATTAAAAATCTGTTTGTAAAATTTAGTCGCTTCAGGTCGCACCGGAACCCGGAGGGACTACAGGCTTACAGTGTCTTTCCTTCTGACCGTCCGTTCGTCCGTCAATCTGTCAGTATATAAATGCTTGTCAATACAATATCCTTATTTTTAAGACCAACAGATACTAAACTTGGTGTGGGCAATTTTCTTGGAATTGCGTGTATCACGTACCGAAAACTAGACCCTTGACCCTTGGTGTCATTCACCCCTGTCACAGGAAATGCTCGTCCCGGCAATATTTTCTGCACGATGAGAACAACAGAACTGAAGTGTTGGTGGGGGTAGGGTGGGCGGGGGGTCGGAGAGAGGGAGTTACTATGTACTATTGCGAAATAGAACGGTCCTTGCTTTATATTGTCTCACATTCCAGTATTCATGATATGTGTATGTTTCAGCCTTTGAAAATTCTTGTCTTAATACCACTGAAGGAAACACTTTTCAAGTTGACGTTGTGGTGAGCGGACCATGGTGACCTTTATTCAAAATACGCCATGATGCAAATCGCTTGCTGGGTGCGAAACAAGGGTCGCGGGGGGGGGGGGGGCGGGAGGGTGGTGGCAGCAGGGAGGACTCTTACCGGTGTCGTATTATTGATATACTAATAGATTAAATATTTTTTTTTGTATGATAGGCCTGCTGCAAGTGTAGTTGTTTTATGTTATTTTAAATGTTCCAAACCTATCAAATGCCAATTCAAGTAACACTGGCTTCGGTGAGGGCTGACCTAAATGTCAAAATCAGCACGTTTGTTTTGCAGGGGCACCCAGCAAAAAGACTTAATATTCTGATCACCACAGACACTATAAATATATATATATATATATATATATATATATATATATATATATATATATATATATATATATATATATACATATATATATGTGTGTGTGTGTATATATATAGAGCCTGTTTTGATACTTAATTTAATGTTTTGACATTATTCTGTTTTAATATTCACCTTTCAGACATTTTAGGCTTACCTGTTTTCTGTCAGGTAAACCCCAAGGGGCTATCGGACAGCAAGCAGCACCCGACAACAGTTAAAACTTTGCCTAGTTGTGCTTACATCTGAAAAAATTATATATTGATAACATCTTTTAGACTTAAATGCTAATGACCTTCATTCTTTTCTGACATGCCTAAGTACACATTTAGTCAATGTCAAAAAAAAAAAAAAAAAAAAAAAAAAAGATTGACAGTATTTACTCAAATGTCCCAAACCTGATCCATCATGCGGAAGCATTGACTCAGGGTTGGCAGGGAAATAGAGCTTTGTTGTTTGGAGACTTTCAAAGTGAGGAGTCGGTGTCATCATGGGCTTTGTTTTTTACATTTCTGGTGAAGGATGTCCATTGTTGTAGTATTTGTAAGGATTTCCCTCGGTTTTGCACAGTTGGTCTGGCTGCAGTGTGTATTTATCAGTCACTGGGGCTGAGCATAATGCGTCAATTTGTTCCTACTTCAGTTATACGCTTGCAGGTGGTTTAGCTAAGATGAGCTATCCAGTTAGAAAGGGTACATACTGGTTCAGCGGTAAGTCAAATCGTTCTTATTTGAACTTGTACTATACAGATTTAGTAATTATGTTTGGTTTGACAGGTAATCTTCATCCATAATGAAGCTCTGCATTTATATGCAAAACTTCACGTATTCAGCTAATTCATCGTTTGCCACAATCACACTTGTTCATTATTACATGTAGGCTATGTGGATTGTCTTTGCTAAATATTTAGCTTAGACAAGAAGCCGTTACATATTGAGACATGTGCGGGTACAGGCTCCAAAACATGCTCAGAGTAGTTACCCGCCGAAGACCCTTTAATTTATGAGGGCTAATACAGCTTATGTCAAAATTCTGCAGAGGAACGTGTGTAATATGGACAATAGTACTTCCATCTATATATATATATATATATATATATATATAGAGAGAGAGAGAGAGAGAGAGAGATTAGACAGTGAGAGGTCAGCCTATCGAGTGTAAAGAGTGCGGACTGGGGAAAATGGTAATGACTACGAGGAAGTGGTCATGTACAAAAAGACACAAATAACATATAAATTATATGTGTACATATACATATGTATATGTATGTGTGTTTTAGAAGAACGGCAGCCATATTTTTGAAATATCCGCTGAGTATTACATAATATTCGCATTTATTATTCTCGGTTTTCAACGATGTTATTGCCTCTATCAAACAGTGTGCCCACATCTTGGCGGGTATTTATTGCCGTTGCCTAGTAACAAAGCAAGCGATTAAAACCAATTTGCATACTTTGTGCAGGTTAAGGAAGGACTACGATATTCTTTGCGTTTGTGGTAAAAAACATCGACTGATTCGTGGAAAATTTCATACCTCAGGCACAACAAGTAAAACAGGTAAAAGTTAACACGAACTATGTGCGCAATAGAAGAAGGCCAAAACAGAAAAAAAGTGACGCTTAAAGCGACGAACACTAAACCTATTTTTAGTCGACAATTTTTTTTATTGTGTTGGCACATCTTTGAATTCTTCTGTACATACTTTTGCATATATATATATATATATATATATATATATATATATATATATATATATATATATATATATATATATATATATATATACATACATACATACATACATACATACATACATACATACATACATACATGCCAATTAATTGTGAACTGTGTGTCTGCATTGGGCCCCAGTGTAAAGCAGACAAAATACGTTACAAAAATGGAGCACACAAAAAGAACTTTAGAATCGAATTTTTCCATCGCTGTGTTTGGTCGCCAGCGATCCTTTTCATCTAAGATGGCGGCGCCCTATCATAATAATAATAATAATAATAATAATAATAATGATGATGATGATGATGATGATGATGATGATGATGATGATGATGATGATGATGATGATGATGCTGCTGCTGCTGCTGCTGCTGCTGCTGCTGCTGCTGCTGCTACTGCTGCTGCTGCTGATGATGATAATAATAATAATAATAATAGTTTATTTTACCGCCGCAAGGGAGAAAATGGAATACAAACAAATTATACATCGTAATAATATGCAGGTCAATATCATAAGACAACCAAACATAAAGTAAATCATGATATACAATCGAATATAAAAGCATAGCCTCAATAATACGCCACATATTTATACAAAATGGACAGATCAAACACATCATGCCTCAAACTAAAACATAGGTCACCAAAATCGTTCTCATTAACATACATAATAATAGATACACTGTAAACTGACGTCGAAAATTAAAATCAATAATAAAATAGCTGATATGCCACGGAATCAAATCGGAGCTCAGAAGGCTTTCAATAGTAAAGCCGCCAATTTATGTTGGACGCTCCCGCATGTGTTAAAGACTGGATGGGTCACTAGGTACCGAAGAGTGTCCACCATGCCATTGTTCTGGTTGGGTGGTGTACCAGGTACCAGACCACCCACACCACTGAGACATAATTTGATTGCGGACTCATGGTTAGGGCTATCGCTAGACCAATAAGAGAGAAGGAAAAATTTGAGTCCGTACGCCGGGGTTACTTCCGTTCAACGAAGAGTGGCTCATTCGGAATCGAGAGGCTCTGAAGCTTGTTTTAGCAGAAAGGATAAAAGTCGAGAGCCCTACCCAGGAATGGTTATTCTAAGAGAACGGCGGGGAGAAATGTAATCCGGTTAACGGTTTCGATTCTGTAATGTCTGAACTGCAAAAACGATTCAGTGATTTTCAAAATTTTGCTTCGTTTTTTTTTTCTCTATGAAATGAAGCAAATGAACATCCAGGATATCAAAGGGAAAATTGAAATGTCAAACGTTGAGGACGTATAACAGAACAACTAAGCCAAAGATAAAAAATCGCAGGATCGTGTTTTGTTGACAGTATGTCAGGATTAAGATGCAAGTGTAATTATGATTTGGTTTCTCACAATGACTAATTCATACTTTTTCCTAATAAATATAGCATCACATCATATTAATTTAACTGCATTTCCACATTATTTACCTCTACATTTCCACTTTATTTACCTTCAAGTTGGAAGGGGAGGACCTTTAGTAGGCTTAAACAAAATAGTCAGACATTATTTTCTTCGTGTTTGTATGGTTTCTCCCGATGAACAGTTTATCATAGTTTTCTACAAAAAGTATGGCCTCACATCATATCTGAATTACACGCATTTCATTGGATTTCAGAACGCCAGATTATATTTAAATATGCCAGCCCAAGCAATTTTTAAATTTCTATGTGCATAGTGGTGGATAAGAACATATTTCCAGAGTCGAATATATTTTTCCTGAACTTTGGAACTTTTTGGACCAGAATATTTCTTGTCTGAAATTTCATGGCACCTTTCCAAAAAAAACTCTATCCCCCACTCACACACACACACACACACACACACTGAACACCTAATGATCACTCACTTACACTTGGATGAGAAGGTGAAAAGAAGAAGGGCACCCGCGTTGGTGGCCCATCAAACGCGAGAGTTACCGTCGGGATGGAATACTAGGGCCAGCAGGGATCAAACTTTTCAACGATAATCATTTACGGTGTTTGTGCGATGGAGAAGCAAAAAAAATATTGCAAAAGAAAGCTGTAAAATTTATTACATGTTGTAAATATAATGCACACACCTCTGCTTAAAGAGCTAAAATTACTGAAAGTAAAGCATATTTTTTCTCAAATGAAGTTAAAAGGTTATGATAAATTCACAAATAAAAATCTTCCGAATAAACTTTTATCACTTCCCGTTAAACCAAAGCAAAAGACGCACAGTTACAGAGGGAGAGGAGGTAAATTATTAAGCTCCCCTTCGAAGAAGGTGGGGCATATAGCTTTGCACATGTCGGTCGGTCGGTCGGTAGACCGTGGTTTCCGCACAATAACTCAAGAAGTTTTTAAGCTAGGACTTTGATACTGTACAGGTGTATCATTCTAGTCAAAAGCTAGGCAAATTTTGAAGATGGGTGACCCTGACTTAATTTCCAAGGTCACAGTGGTACCTGAGTTAACTTTAGTTTCCGCACAATAACTGAAGAGGTTTGTAAGCTAGGACTTTATATTGCACAGGTTATAGTACATATTTGGGGCTAGGCGAAGTTTAAAGATGGATGACCTTGACCCCATTTTCAAAGTTAGATGCATGATGTGCAGTCAACGTTGACATCCAAGTGTCCCGCCAACCATTATTCAATAGATGCACGGGCACAAAAATGCGCAGTCCGTGAACAATTATGCAACAGCAAGCCGAAATCAACACGCCATGTGCAGCCTTCTCCAGGGAAAGTATTCTTCTTTTCAGAGACCTCTAACATCTGTCCAAAACACTCCCCCAGACTCTGTCTTCATCTTTTGTCGCAGCTGGCGTGGTAGGGAGCCATCGCCCCGCTCTTTCGGGCAATGCCCGCAATGCTGCCGTCACTGATGGGGGCATCATATATATATATATATATATATATATATATATATATACATATATATATATATATATATATATCCATGCTGTTTCGGTTATATTTCTTCCCAAAATGTGCATACAGACATCATTAATATATATGTTTGCGTAGGGCACTATATATAAATATATATATATATATATATATATTTATATATATATATATATATATATATATATATATATATATATATATATATATATATATATATATATATATACACTTTCAAGCATGCATACATTAGAAAGCTACCTTCTTCATGAGCATTTAGCGATTCATGTACATTTAACATTTCAATCTCCCATTTCCTCGTTTTGTTCAATTAAGTGCATTTGCATATAACGTTTCAATTTCCGACAGTAAATGTTAATGGAATCTGCGTTATTGTATATATATATATATATTGTGTTTCTTACAGACGTCATTCTGAAGCTGCATATCGGCCTATCACCTATATGACGGGTATTAGTACAGTGTTTGCAAGAAAACTGGAATGTGACTCCAATGATAACGCCTTCGCTCCCATTGTATTGATTTACTAGTATCATTCAACACAAGGTAGCAGAGAGAAATTGGAGCCTATCGAATGAACACCACAGTGTATTACGTCGCTGACTATGCACAAATACAGTTGGTATTTACTTCTTATATGTGCAACTTTCTGTGCAACCGCGGCGCTTTTCTTCATGCAGTTTTACTCAGCTGTATCAGGGGTTAATAAATTTCGGTTCATACGTTATGCAGCTGCAGCTCGATTGAGGAGGCCTGGCGAATCTAGTACGATGCATCCGACTGACCAATACCTGGTTCCGAACATTGTTCACTTTATCTGGTTTGGTAAGAGTCGGGAAATGCAGTTTTCGGCCTATTTAAGCATTTTGAGTGCGCATAAATTCCAGAAACCCAAGAAGATTTATTTCCATTGTGATCATTTACCAACAGGACATTGGTGGCTACGTTTACAAAGGGAAGTGAACTTAACTATTGCACACAGGGATCCACCC
>CAXHWN010000430.1:2500-16000 GCA_964020975.1 Hermodice carunculata
CCGAAACATGTCCTGAGTAGTTACCCAAAGACCCTTTAATTTGTTTGGGCTAATACCGCCTATGTCAAAATCTACGGAAGAACGTGTGCAATATGGACAAGAGTACTTCCATATATGTACAGGTATACAGTGACAGGTTAGCTTAAGGAGTATAAAGAGTTTGGACTGCAGAATATACATGTAGTAATCACTACCAGAAAGTGGTTCGGGAAGAAAAGACACAAATACAGTTGTGTGTCCAAGGTAACTATTCCCAAAATCGTAACAATCACATTTCGTTCCCCACAAAGTGGCATTATTCTGTTCAAACATAACATGCAGCATGGAATGAATTGCCTACCGGTACACTTGGTCGCATCAAGACGGTATCCCTTAGGACAGGTACACTGGAAGCTGCCTTCTGTGTTTGTACAGCCAAAGTGACACAAACTCAATGTTGCATTTTCACACTCATCGATATCTGGGCAGGAAAGCAACACATCCAATGAGTTACATTTTGTACAAAATCAGGATTTCTGTTTTTTTAACTATCCAGATAGTAGTTTTATGTTAATATTAGAATTAAATACCAGCCACAATCACTATCTTCTCATAAGAGGAGTGTTTGTTTCAGAGGTAGTCTGTAAATAAAATAATGTCAAAGAACTACAAACACAAAAACTTTTGCTATTTGATCAAATAATTTCTTGTCATCCGTTGATTGAAATTCAAGTTACACTTGAAAATAAAATATATAGCATTTATCCAATCTCAGCTCCCAAGTTAGACCTTGTTACCCAAAACGATGATAGTGTAGATGACTACTTTGAAACAAACTACATAGTACACCTGCCTGTACATATGCCTCCAATCACCTGGAACCCAGACTGACAACCACCACAGTCAAAGGCAACTCCCTGTGCTGCCTCCTGATCAGGACTCAAGTCTGTGCAGTTGCCTCCCATATGCTGGCAGGGTTTAGAGGCACATCCATCTCTCTCATTGGAACAGTTGGCATCTATTTATACAAGCAATACTGAAATATAACTATGAATATGCTGTCAGCAGTCAACTTAGATTATGTTCCTTGTCGCACAGAGAGGCACAGATTACAAGAAAAAAATAAAGGGAATAAAATACAAAGGAAACACCAGTGCACACCTGTTTAATAAAATACTTAAAGAGCAATGTTCTAGCTCTGTATTGATTAATTGCACCATGTAACCTACAAATGCATGTTTACGTTTTATAAAATATTTGTCAGTATTATTAATTTTATGATTAAGAAACAATAAAGTGCAGTTTGTACAATATAAATGAATACCAAAGACAGACAAATGAAAATATAAATACACCTTTGTTGAAATATTTGGCAGAGTAAACTTTTTTCATCAAAAGAGATTATAGATTCCTATATAGGACTGATCAAAGAAAATACATGTACATTTTTTATTGCACACAAAACAAATATTATCCAGATATTTCATGCTGACATATTTGTTGTATAGCATTCATCTACACTTCATATTACGTTTAAATTCCTTAAATGGTCAACCCATACCTATCCATCCAACATCGCAGAGGCACTGAGCAATGCTGAAAGAGGCGACTGAGGCAGACTGTGTTGGTGCTGAGAAGTCACAGCTGCCATGTGCTGAACAGTTGTTGCACAGGACCACCTTGACCTCACAGACAGACGAGGAACCACCGCTTGAATCTGTCCCGGTAAACCTGTTGGGTCATACACATTTCCTACGATGAGCTTCGGATGTCTGAGTATTAATGATGGTTTAAGTCTTCTGACCATTTAAGAGAGTTGTCGCAAATCATTACTGCTGCATTTACAACCAAGCGATGTGTAGACCAGGGCACAGGTCTGACGTAGGGCCTGTCTTTTTCTTTTTAAAGGGTAGAAGTGATTTTCATCACATGTGATTTGATTATCCAATTCTGATTCTTCTAAGGAAATTAATTCCTGGCGGACATTCTAAGCGAAAGGGCTTCAGCGCGAACTTTATTATCTTAATGTCACTTGGAATACCTACTCAACATGTAACGTAGTGATTATCAAGACAAAAAGTGCAATCTGTTACATAATGGTAGTTTATATTGGCTATATACTATGCTTTTTGTTAACCATTTCTAAAATCTTCAATGGAGAGGTTCATAAAGGCTCCACCTACTAACTCCCGAATCGTTTTTGGAATAAATCTATTCTAACCCCTCTTAATAGTTTCTGATGACACCTTGAGATGTTAACTACCAAAACACTGACCCTAAACTACCATACTCTGCACTAAAAGTAGGCTCCACAGGCACTGTGCGCTATGTGTAGCTACCTGATGAATACTGCTGTAGAATCCAAGGGCTTCCACACAAATACTCCAGTGGTGGGGTTCCAAGAGTACCCAATGGCAATATTGGTGCTCAAAGTCACGCTGAAAGTGTCATTGTCTGGGTCGGATCCAGTGACCTGTAGCTGTGTGTCCATGCCAACAGTCACATTCACCTGCCTTGGGCACGAAAGGGTTGGAGCTCTGTTGCCTGCAACGCATGTCTTTTAAGCAACGATCCTTTTTGTTCTGACTTCACCTGAACAGGTGTGCGAGTAACACCTATGTATGTCTTCACTTGCAGGGTTTAAGTGGGTTTGTTGCTCAGATCTCATTCAGTATAACATATACATCCATAACAAGTTCATTATCAAGAAATATCATTCATAGATGATAAAAACATTAATTCATAATTATATTAAATGAAAAATTAACATACAGAAAACAGTGTCAGGACTGATAGGTTAGAAACTTATACCTATCGGTAATTCACCATCAATTTAAGGAGCCAACATAGAGCCATTAACTCTAAAAAGGTAACTTTAGGAGTTATACTAGACATAAACCACATATCCTGACCCTTGTAGAGCGACAGGAAATGTTCAATTTGGCGTTGCTAGTGTGTAAAATATACTTAAAGAAAACAAATTTGCATCATAAATTTCGTCTTTCTTAGTATTGCAAAAGTTAAGCAAACTGCCAAGTCTATTGGTTCAAATTTCCATTTCCTACCATAACACAAAAAATGGTTGTCAGAAAAGATCAGAATTACCAATATTTTAATATATAGGAACCTTTGGTTACCTTTGACGTAAGTTTTCGTGTTCATGTACAAAACAACTAATAAGGAAAAAAAATTACAGCATATAATATAATATTATATATATATATATATATATATATATATATATATATATATATCCTTTTAATAAGGAAATGATGCTCACTTAGTGTTTTCTGTTCCTCTGTAAATGTCTTGTCCAATTCCTTTGTTGCCATAGCTATGCTTTCGTCATTTGTAGCAGCAAAGTCAAACATACACTGTTGGTTATCACCACATGCTTCCTGCGCTCTTTTTTCTGTGGCACTGTCTTTGAATTTGAGCGTGAATGTGGGTACGTACGTGTCATTTTTGTAGTCAAGATAAGATTTTCCGTTGCTGTACACAAAGAGGGATTCGTCATCTTTTATTTGCCCTGAGGGAATAAAAGAACCGGGTAAAGCTTCTTAACATACACAACCAAGGCCGAGTTGAAGACAACATTTTGATAACTCAAACCAGATTCTCGCACTATATCAGTCAAAGAATACCCTGTCGAAATGTTAATATCTCATAAGCGGTACTGCAGAGTACTGAAAGCTGAAAAACACAAGTACCATGTAGTGTGGACATCTTAAAGCTAGAAATCTACGAGTCTCCTGAAACTAGAGCGGGAGTAATTTTGACACATAACTAATTCTACATAAATTATAATAATCGACCAGGATGTACACATTTTCCTGGCAAATTACGTAAGTTTAGCAAAATAAATACCAAAACAAAGCTTATCAGTTCCAAGCACAAATTTGTGTGCAGGCTACAAGACGAGATGGTCACATTTTATTTTAACATACATGAATGAACTAAATCGTTATCATGGATATACATGCAGCTTTGGCGAAATCTGACTGTTTAACCGGAGTGTAAACAGATTAATTATTGCAGCTCTAGGTTTTAAAGTGAGAGAAAAATTTTGATGTGCGCCCTTTGGCCACAATGTGCCCAAAAGCGCACTGAGGTGAGCCATTGATCTTGATCATTAAATTTTCCTCGAGGTATTACATGCGTGCTGTTGCTTGGTTGCAAGGTCTGTCTTACAGTCCTCAGAACACCTGGTGTGCTGAAAGAGGGCAATAGGCTGGAGGTGCTCAAGCATAGCTTTTATTACCAGAACAAGAGGGCTGTGTAAACAGCTGGTGCTCAGTTGATTTAAGAAATTCATGACACCAGTGGCACTGTGACCTTGAGAATGAGGCAAGGTCAACCATGTACTGTTCTACTCTGGCCCTAACAGAGGACCACCACCAAAAACAATACAAGGTCATACCTCAAAAGGTTCCCAAGTTATCAGGTGAACAATACAATTCTGAAAAGTGACCCTGTGACCGTGGGAATAAGGTCAAAGTCACTTAGATACTGAGTAATTCTGGCCTGCATACAGGACCACCACCATGTGCAATATCTAAGTCATATATTAAGTTATGACACTAACAGTAAAATTCATGCAAGTAGACCTGTGACCTTCTGAATGAGGTCAAGGTCACTGACGTACCATGTCAGTCTTGCCCTTAGTGTCCTTATGCAAATCTGAAGCAATTCGCCAAGTTCTTTTGGAGAACAAGATTTTATTTGATTTTGTCAAAAAATGCAGACAATTCATAAAACATCCAAAATCACTGGACCATAACCATTTGAATAAACTTGCTAGCGACTAACCCAGCCCCACCAAGTTTGACATAAATCTGGCTCACAGTTTAGGAGAAGCCGAAAATGTGAATTACCATTGCATCCACATTGATGCTAAAAATGAACAAAGCAATTCATAGAAAACCTAAAATTCATTAGGCCGTAACCTATTTAACATACTTGGTAGATACCCAACCAAGATAAACGCCCACCATGTTTGAAGTGAATTTGGCCAACAGTTTTGGATAAAAAGAAAAAACTATGAATTATCAGTGGATTCACCATTTACTTAGTACATGGTAATCAGTGGGAATGCATGCATTGACAAATAAATACCCAAACTGAAAAAATTAGTAAAACATCAGGGATCCACAGCAATGCCACTTTGTGGATATGTTTGTGTGACCCTTCCACAAGGTGCATTCATACCAAGTTTCAGCATAATGTGAGTTTCTGGTTTTTAGAAGTCAAAAATTACCAGAACAAAAAAAAATCATTAAAAAATGAATAAAAAAATAATTGCAGCCCCATTTGTTAAACAAGTTAAGGTCTAGGGATACTCAGAGATATCCCTATACCCTTTCAAAGTAATTGGCCAAGCGGTTTCAGAAAAGATTTTTCATGAGATTCCCAACAAATGAAACAAAAACAAAAAAATCATAGAAAATACAAAAATCAATGGAGCATGACCATTTGAGCAGACTTGGTAAAAACTCATCCAAGGTATATCTCAACCTTGTGTAAAGTGTATCTGACCAACGGTTTTTGAGAAGTCAAAAATGTGAATAACTACCTCAATTCCAATTCACTTACAAAGTAACAAATAAGAATGTATTCATTGACTGATCATTACTTGAACAGAAAAACTTGTTAAAAATCAAGGATATATAGTATCACCACTTGGTAACCAAATTTGTGTGGCCCTTCTAAAAGAAAAAAATCCACCATGTTTCAGCATAATGCGAGAAACGGTTTTGGACAGGAAGTCATAAATAGTGTTAACACACACAGATTCATAAAAAGAATATAAAAGAGAAAAAAAAATGCTACGCCACCCATTGAACAAAATACAGCCTAAGAAGATTTTTCTAGTATTTTGCCAAAAAAATGAACAAAAGTAATCACTGTACTGTAACCATTTCAAAAACTTGCTAGACATCCACCCAAGGTACATGGCTACTAACTTTGATGTGAATCTGGCAAACAGTTTTGGAGATGCCATGTGGCACACAGAGGAGTGTACTAGCCTCTTTAAGAAACTTGAATCAGGAATTACTGTGACAATTTACTTAACCATGGCTTTTGTTGTGATTAGTATTAAAAGATAACTTGCAAAGTTTTCCAAACTGGTGAAAAATTTCCTCATCCGTGGCATTGGTTGGCAAGACATTTCCATTTGGTGCTGTAAAGTCATCATCCTTATCATCGTTGTACACACCCAGCAGGCCTCTAGTCTGGCCAATGGCTAACCGTGGTGTTGTTGTTATGATGCTCAGGATTTTATTGGTGACAGAGATCTGCATTGCCCACCCTATCATTAATAACAAAAAAAAGGTACCAGCATTTACAGTTGCTCCTAAATCACCTGCATTCAGTTCCCAAAAGCATTATTCGATAATGTGCCATAAAACTGTAATTGAAATGAAACATTATGAACAGAGAGAGGGTATAGTAGTGTCACGATGTAAAGCGGTAAATCAGGACACAAGGTGGTTATGTAGATGCACATGATGAGCCTCACTGCAACCTTGAAATTGGGCGGTTTTCTTTTTCTATTTTCCCCAGCAAGAAGATTAACATGAACGGCACTATGATGCAAATGAATCAATTCTTATGCAGCTGAAGAGGCAGCCGTACATAATCATAGGTAAGTTTGATCAAAATACTGTTCTAAGTTTATGAGCATCTTACCAGATGGAAACTCCACATAGAGCTGTCTCGTTGTGTTCTTTGTAATAGTGATATCACCAAACTCTTTTTCCGTTTCCGAAGATGATAAAAAGGGATCCTGTGATGAGTTTCCCACTTCCAATGCCAAATCTGAAAGTTAGAAAACAAATTACCCTGATTATGGTGGGTACACTTTATGAAGATATAAATTCATATTTTGTGTTCAGCGGATATAGAACACTCGTGACTGTAAAGCTGGTTATGTTCTGTTTAATCACTCCCTTCCCAACCAAAAGTTGCATGTGATTATTACTAAAAGGTAAGTTACAAAGTTTTCCAATCTTGTGGAAAATATCTTCATCTGTGGGCTTTTTGGTCCACAGCTGGGCATGTAAGCCTACATGGCAAGTCTACAAAGCTATCTGACCTTTTTGACATGCTCTATTTTTTATATTTTGTTTCTAGAGTAAACAATTAATCATTTGTGGTGGCCACACAGCCCAATGAGTCTGTCTGCGTAGACAAATGGTGGGAAAATAAAACTTTACTGGGCAGATGTTAGTTAAAAATGAGTGGCTGATACATTTAACTGCAGAGTATAGCAATTGTCCCATTTCTCCAATCAGACATAAAGATATGCTTGTCCCCGTGTAATTTTTGAACGGTCTGTGTGATACTACTTACTAAATACTACCATTAATGCCTAGAACACATGGACTAATGTAGCCCTGTAACCTTGAGAATGAAGTCAGTGTCCTTCAGCTGCTGTCTCAACTTGGGCTCCAAGGAGCATCATAACCATACGTAACATACAACTTCTACCTGTACCATCTTCAGGTGTAATATCAAAGTCTGCGGTCAAACAGTTTTTTTTATGTCACCCTACCACTAAATTGGCTACAGTGTATAGAAGCCATGTAACCTTGGAAATTAGATTAACGTTACTTGTTCTTATTACACTTATGTGAAGCTCCAACTTGGCCCCTACAGTGGCAAGCATGATCTTGAACTCCCAGCTA
The DNA here is from genome assembly GCA_964020975.1 of Hermodice carunculata. Lineage (NCBI taxonomy): Eukaryota > Metazoa > Annelida > Polychaeta > Eunicida > Amphinomidae > Hermodice > Hermodice carunculata. The sequence goes on from CAXHWN010000430.1 coordinate 10,168, forward strand.
AAATGGTAGTTATCACTAAAATATGAAATTAACTTGAGGACTTTCCATGCATAGATTGAAGCAGCCTTATAAAATTCAGAATATCATCCATCATCACTGTGATAACATGTACATATTGCCATACCAATTTTTCATAATTTGTCAAAAATCTGAAAATGATTAATTACTACAAGGTACGAGATCCCCCGCCAATGTCTCTATCCACTTGTAAAGCAATTGAATAAACGTGTTTTTAAAGTATATATTCTTTAATGTTTTACTGAAAAATCATCAAAGATCTTAAAATGAGTGGAGCGTGACCATTTGAATAAAATGGGTTGAGAATCACCCAAGGTACATTCCCATCAAGTTTGAATTGAGTCTGGTCAACGGTTTTGGAGAAGGGGTCGAAAATGTAAATTTTTATTGCTATCCCCATTAACTTACATGGTAGTTAACTTGAATGCATGCATTCCCCAAATTGAAAAAAGGGTAAAAATCAAGGATCCCGAGTATCAGGTCCTAGTCCCCAGCTTTGTTTAACCTTTCCACAAGCTACATTTCCACCGCGTTTCAGATCAATCTCATAAATATAATAGCAGCACCACCTGGCGAACAGATTAAGGTCTGGGGCTCCCCAGAATTGTCCCTATGCAATTTTGAAGCAATTGACAGAGAGGTTTTGGAGAAAGTTTTTGAAGATTTGGCTTAAAAATGAACCAAAAAATTCATAGAAAATCAACAAATCATTGAAGCATAACCAATTGAATAACCTTGCTAGAAACCCATCCAAAGTAGATCCTTATGAAGTTTGACGAGGATCTGGCTGCTTTCGGAGAAGTTGAAAATGTGAAATGTGAACGGTTGACAACAACGAAGACAACGACAAACTGACAGATGACAGATGACTGACCATCCTATAAGCTCAGCTGACTGACATGTCAGCTGAGCTAAAAACTACGGTTCAAAGATGTATTCACATGTCATTTTAATCAGTCACCCTGCTGTTTTAGAAATGATTTTCCATCCAAATTAAGGAGTTTTGGAGACAACTAAATGCACATGCATTATATTTTGGTTTATTTTCCGCACACACTTACTTAGCATTGTGTGATTTCCAAAATCTTTAGAATTGGGACATTACAGCAGCACCAGTGAGTGAATAAATTTGGTAGATATCAAGTCACAGTCCATTCGCATCTTCTGTGGAAAATAATCCAGCAAATGGTTTTGGAGAGGTCAAAATTTGATTAACAGACGAAAAAGGAAAATAAAAAAAGTACAAGTGGAATGCAGCGCCACCTGTTGAACAATTAGGGTGCATAGGTGAGGTATTTTTTAGCTTGAATTTTAAAACCAATGGGCAAAGTGGTTCATTGGACAGCCATTTTGAAGAGTTTCCTCCAAAATGAACAGAAAAGTCATAAAAAATCAGTGGATGTAACAATGCAACTGATGTGGTAGAGAACAATCCAAAGTACATGTACACGAACCTTTATGATCATCCAGCCAAAGGCTTTTCAAAAGTTGAAAATCAAAATTGTTAACAAGCAATGGGTGACACCATGCGCTGATGAGTCGGATGAACTAAAATGGTCGCTATACGAACAAGAGACTGACTCCATTGGACAGTGTTATGATCACTTGTATAAAGAGCCCCCAGTACTTTCGGACCTATATCCACTATCAGGGCAACCTTCTCCCTAGCTCCATCTCTCACTCAGGTGAGAGATGGAGCTTAGGGAGAAGGTTGCCCTGAGGTTGGTAGGTGCAACTAGCAGTGCTACTTAATTCATATCCTGGGGGTGATTTCAGTGTCTAATACGATATCCCAATTCTGGGGCGCATTGCCGCCAACAAATGATAATTTCAAGTCGTTGTACTTACATTTTTAGGTAATGCTCACACTGGAAAAGTCCCACTTTATATTTTACATTACATTCACTTGACAAATTATCCTTCCACTATCACTAATCACACGTACATTCGGATACTACCTCTTCAAAATATCGAATATGGACTAACCCAATACATGTATACCTGCCATTTTGAAAATTGTGGATTCCGCACCCAATGGTTTGTAATAAATGAGGACAGTATTGGGACAATCCAGGAAAGGGGGTTATAATATATGCAACCAAATATATATATTTTGCAAATGTTGCAGAGCATCAATAATGATATGATACATGCTGTGGCCGCAATGTACTTTGAAATTCAAATAAAATGTATATTGTGCGGCATTGTGCAATGTTGAAAATGACGCTCATCCTGTGTCTTTGTCGTAACTAACCATGATAACTGCTTCAGACACAACAGAGCGTGCAGATTAAAGTTAAGATAGTAAGTCATGTTTTACAAGTACTTTAACGACCGTTTGCCCTGGTAACTCATAGAACGGGCACTTGTTTTGTTTTGTTTTTGTTAGGCCTTACGTAACCTGGACATTTGTCAAACATGTTTAAAATGGATGTTCATTCCCCTTTCACACATTACCTGCTTTGACGTCAGTTGTATTTGTTACCTGGGCACAGCCGAAAGCACTTGTTTAATACAAAAAAGACGTTGAACATAGCAAACTGACGTGAAAAAAAATACGAAAAAAAGTACAAAGGTCCAACATTCATCATCATAAATATCATATGCAATTATATATTCTGAACTGAATTTTTAACATATTTATATATCTATATATGACTGTACCTCCAGTTGTGTCTACAATTTCAACGTGCACTCTTTCAGTATTGTTCTCTTTGGCAGCAAATGCCACAAAAACTGTGGCTTCTGACAAAGCGCCGCTGCTGTCCACTGTTTGCTTCGTGCGGGCCTGCATCCAGAAGTTTGTAGATTGCACCATCCAGTATTCCCCTATGCCATTGAAGCTGTAGATTTTTCCGTCAATGGTTCTGATGTGTGGGTCTCCCCAAGCGATATCTGGAATTTACAAGTTTATGTAGCATTCCACCGATTTTTTCGTCACATGTCTAGCACAACTGACTTGTCAAAATTTTAAACCCCTAATATGAAACACACGTGGAAATATTATTGTAAATCGTAAATGCTGAAAAACATTGCCGGCACAAAATTAGACTCGCAATCAATTTTTCATGTCATATCACATGCAACCGAAGGCAATAAACCTCCAAAGTGTCTCCAAATCCCGGGAGAAACTGAATATAGAAACTTCTGGTAGCAAATTCATCAAACGTTTATTATTTTAAAAGACAGGACTAAGGCTACGAATCATCGTCAACCTTAACTTTCAGCCGCCAACCGTGAAAGTTAGAAAAATGTGACCATGCCCGGAATGAGTCGACGTAATGTCCAACCTGTTTGCTTAATTATGTTCATTTTGAGATTTTGAAATATTTTGCCAGACATATGTGTTGTCTTTTACATGCCCAAATTTTCATGTTTTAGCCCCAATATAATGTGACGACATAAACAAAATACTTCCCATGTTAACGTAGCAATCAATGGACTATGTTGACTTTAAAATTTGGATTACAGGCAATAAAAATATAAGTACCTGTGAGTGCCAAAATGGCCATTTCACGTGAATATGTCTCTAAAATTAATTCTCTGATTTTAATCAAACAAAAACTAACTTATTGAATAAACTCTTTGTGGCACACACTTATCTGGTATATTCTAAGAAATAATGACTTCTTTTTTAATGTGTATCAAAATTGTGGGTTCTGCGAACTTTAACTATTTTCAAACACCAAACATTTTTTGTATCACATACGTAAAACAAACAGATTATTTTTTACGAAAACTCCCATGCAAGCTTTTGCAGCTACATGTATGGATATCATAATAGCAGACGGTAAGTTATTTCATCTTGAATGTTTTGAGGATATATCTAAACTTTCACAAAGCCACACTTTTATCCAAAAATCCTAGTAGTGTTTATACAGCCATTTCGAATTTTGACTTCCACCTTTGGTGAAAACTGACTAAGCCCTGTGGTCCATTGAGCATATAGGTTTATTATGTTACGAATGTATGTGCCTGTGATAGTCAGTCTAGCGATGAAGTCAGTTTACCTGCTAGGACATTACCTTAATAGGTGACAGGGTTGTCAGATATAATACTATTACGACGTATGGCCGACCTTTGAAATTTTACTTTTTCATGCTTAATTTGGACAAACATCCATAAAATTATGCTCTAAATTGACATATCGATGCTAGATTCATGTTCTTTGTAGACCAACTTTTCATTCAAGTACTAGGATTTATACTCTCTGTGCCATGCAGAGTGATTAATATAGGCTTGGCCTGCTTTGCAATCCATATAAAACATATGGGTCTATACTTCTTAAGGATTTCTACAGTTGAAGGAACCACCAGAAATGGTCCATCTGAACAGCTTCTCTTGGCGCGCCTTAAACCGCGTCCAGAAAGCAGTTGGCTCAGTCACAACTTGGCGCGGTGGATTTATGCAAGGTTATCACTGAGCTTATGTCACCAGATATTATTTTGTATGACACTTTAAATTCATTTAAAAATTGTTCATAAAGCGTACAAACAATTTATGCTATGGCAATGCGGTAATGTCTCTTGGAGGCAATGTTTTCACTGCAATTATAAAAGTGTAAAGAAGCAATCGCCATTTTGTGATATAAACTCTCAATCCTGCCTCTACATTTTCACATATTTCAGCATCCAATTGTTGGCAAAACTAAGACATACCGTAAATTAAAACAGTGTGTTTCAGCTTTTACATATTTGTTTCTGAGATACGGGTGTTTAAAGTCGGAAAGATGACACATTAAGGCAATCACTTTTAACTGACTCTGGTGACAAAACGGCACCAAATTTTAAAAATGTGAGACATATTACTTGATTCATTACATAAACTAAGATTTGCTGCAGATTTTGGGTCCCTATCTTAAAAATTGTAAGAGTTGAATCGAAATCTGTGGTAAATTATCGTCCGTGTAATTGTTCATAAACGTCGGTACTCTCTAACATAACAAAATTGTTTCAAACAGAAGTTCCAATTTGTTTGTTTTCCGAAATGAGAACTTTACCACATTTAAAATTTGAATCTAGGTGTTATCGGTAACAAGTTGTGAAAGTCACTGCTAACTTACTGTATATCGTTAGTACGAAAAACAGAAATAAAAATTATACGTTTTCACTGAACAAGCACTCTCATGTATATTGTATTGCGTTAAGGTTTTTGTTTGAAAAAAGTAACATACTCCTTAAAGGCCCTTGGTAAGCATCGCAACTAGTTGGCGGACGTTTGTCAAAGAAGAGTCTACATCGTGATGTGTCGTCGCCACGGCAGCACCAGTCGTGCGCCTGTTTATCAGAAGGTTTTTGCCCAGATACATAGAAACTTCCCGCATCAGGTGCGTCAGTCAAGAGGGCGCCATCTACATTGTAGCAACACGTCTGCAACAGAACATCAAGGACGGAGAAATATATCTTTTAAATGTCGGTGTTCAATTATCCCTCGTAATATTTTCAGGTGATAAAATTTATCGATATATTACAAGTTACAAACTGCATGAGTCAGCATCAACTACACAGGATTGACGAATAACATTCACATCAAGAATGTGGATTTGTAATTGTATTTCTCATCATAAAAAGTGTCGGTACATGTGCTCGGTAACTTCAGCTTTACAACACAAAACATTCGATGTAATTTGAATATGGGCTTAAATGTTAAAAAAATGGCAAGGTCCATTCTGTGGGGTGTTTTGAACAATGTCGTCTGGCTCATACTGAAAACTGTCACCTTAAATATAATACCTATTTTGAAGCATGCAGTATTTTGTATTTTTACTCAACTTTGTTTGCATTTATTCCAAATTAAAGGTTCGTGGTATTTCATA
>CAXHWN010000431.1:0-46000 GCA_964020975.1 Hermodice carunculata
GGAATATAAAAATTAAATACACGTTCCAGCATTGAATGTCCCCATGTCCACGTTACCAAAATATGCCATGAGAACACATTCATCCCTTCAAAGCTGCTTTTTAAATATGAATATATGGTAACAGTTATAATGAATGAATCACGTGTCTGTACTTGCATTATTGAACTCCATGATTATGTACTTTACTTAGGTCAGATGTTAATGTTGGAAAATGTCCTCTAATAAGAAAATTAACATTTACATGTTTTTCCCCTTCCACACACACACACACACACACACACTCACACACACACACACACACACATATATATATATATATATATATATATATATATATATATATATATATATATATATATATATATATATATATAAATATATATACATATAAGATTTTTGCAATCAGATGAGCTTAGTTTGAAAACAGAATTGGTAATTCGTATTATTATTATTATTATTATTATTATTATTATCATTATTATTATTATTATTATTATTATTTTTATTATTATTATTATTATTATTATTATTATTATTATTATTATTATTATTGTTATTATTATTATTGTTATTATTATTATTATGATTATGATGATGATGATGATGATTATTATAATTATTATTATTATTATTATTATTATTATTATTATTATTATTATTATTATTATTATTATTATTATCATTATTATTATTATTATTATTATTATTATTATTATTATTATTATGTGTCCATATTTCTATTTCGAACAGTTCGGTCAACCTTTCAATTCACAACACAGGAATCCGGACCTCCTAAAATGGGCCATTCTAGTATGTATTTATGGCTACATATGTATGAAACGTGTGAATCTGTTAGAAAAAAGTGAATGGTGCGTCAAAATTGTAACTGGAATTGAACGAACCGACAAACTTTTGCATACAAACCATATCATGTAACAGCAAGGAAAAGCTTAAATTTGAATAAGGGATACACATTAGACTTTAGTCAGTATATATCAACAACACTCTTCAAAATTCCCGAACACAATTTTTTGTTTATAACCGAGCTTCGTGGATATTATTTTGCAGGACAATTACCAAAGTAATAATCGTGCTTAATATTTTTTCACAAATGAAAACCTTCAGGAAAGACAAAAAATTGCAAAGTGCCATCAAATCATACCAGAATATTTTAGCTACTTGAAACAGTCACAAATGTTGACAAAAATGTGTTATTTATCGAGAGATGATTTGCATGAAAAATTATCTGTAGATCACAGTTATACGTGAGTTTTTGTGGCGCAGTGACACAATGTTATGTATATATATATATACACATATATATATATATATATGTATATATATATATATATATATATATATATATATATATATATATATATATATATATATATATATATATATATATATATACATTTATATATACCAGAGCAAAAAGGAGCGGCTACAGTGATGCTGGGTGCAGTTCTTGGATCAATCTTCGCCATTCTTTTGATCATTGCTATGGTTGTATTGATCGTCGTGTGCAGAAAACGAGGGTAAGTATTGCTTGATTGGTTGATTTACACAAGTTGGCACCCATGTACATACAACTGCCAACTATTATGACCGGTTTTCCTATTTTATGTGGATTTCCCTGGTCCTTGTAATCATAAATTTCAACAACCACAACACACAGCAATAGGTTAGCAGGCAAATGAAAGTACCCAAATATCGCCTTCTGTGTTAGGGAGTTAAAACTTGGGTCAAGTGCAGGAAAACAGGAGAGAATTCTAGTGTGAGGCCTGCATAAGCCAACCGCATCACCCAAACGCTTGCACAAAATTTGACCAAAATTGTTCTTAACTCATTCGGTGTGAAGTTTTAGACTGAGTCCAAAACTTTACACTGAAAAAGTTAAGAACAACTGAAGACAGCTTCTTTTCGCCTGCTTTAGGCGTACTGCGTCCAATGCGCGCTAAGGAAAGCTGTTGACCCAGACCATTATACTCCCTGGAACTAGATGCAAGTGGCTACTTGAAGGTAAGGTCTTTTCATGAGAAGGTGTTTGTCAGCATCCTTATTATAACTAAGAGCAGGTCATCGTAAGCAGTTCGATTTTGGTCGCAGTTGGCTTTGAAAGAGTTAAATGTGGCTGCATTCGTTCTCCCAACTCTTACGTACCTAAAATACAGTGCAACCGTGATTAGAGTTGTGTTGTACAGGGGCAGCAGTATATCACCATCTCTCGTTGCAAGGTTCTTCATTATCGTTCAAAATACTTGAATAGCTTCATACTGCATTTCGATGTTGTGCAATGTGATTCTAAACAAATGTACTCTGTACCCCTAACTCCATTTTTTGAAAGGGATCAAATCTGATGTGATAAGACAGTGCCAAGCGTTAACCCAATCACTCTGCAAATGCGCGAGATTATCCAAAACATGTATGACCTTCTAATTTATTTATTTTTTATTTTAGTTCATTTATACATTTATATGCTGAGTCAATTGTTTTGAAAACAAATATTTTTGTAACTCAACGTCAACAAAATAATGATTTCCTGTGCTAGCGTTATTATCCAAGGTATGCAAAGGTGCTTGTCATGATTAAGGTTATATATTAACAGTGAATCAAAATTCGCCACTGACCTTGTGTGAACTTTATCTGTGATTTTTGTGAAAAAAATATGATTTCGGGGTAAACACTTGTCACAATCTCCCCTCATAAGGCAACCAGAATTACGTAAGAGGCTGGTAAAGGCATTCTTCTGAGAAAAGTAACCCGTCTATTGTTGAAGTGCCCAATCCACATGCTCTTGGCACAATGTTTAGCAACTTCCGCGATACTTTCCTGGTCCGTAAACCACCGTTGCCCTGTTACCCTTGCACATTTGGACTTCTGATGTGAGGTTTATGTGTCTCTGGTTGAGCACAATCTGTTTTGAAGATGGGCAATTCTGATATATCGTCTGTGACGAATGAAGCAGAGGAGTTAAATTGAATAAACATGACTGAATGGAGGCCATGTCATACTAAGTGCAACATACATTCACATCACGTCTTTTAGTTTCAGTTCCAATATCAACAACCAAAGGGATGCACATACAAACTTTCAGAAGCTCGGAAACTTTACACTACACATTTCCGCTTTTTTCAGTTTGGTGTCCACAGTGTCCAGTCCATAGATCCCAATTACTTCATAATTAAATTGTTAGCAAATAATAACTTGCGGGTATGCGGGTTCTTGTCCGTTTTGCTGAGGTCTTCGTTCAAGGTGAAAAGATGCTTTATTGATACTTACTTTGTTAGGGTAACCAAGGAATGATAACGTTTCTGTCATACTTGCCTCTCCTTGTAAATGATATGCCAGCGAAGCTGGTCCTAGCTTCCCTATGCTACCATCTAGCATAAAGGTGCAAGAACACAACTGCTTTACAATGTTTAGAGGTGCTGACAAATTCAAGTTGAATCTATAACTCTGAACAGGTTTGTGAATCCAAACCAAGTCAACAGGTTTAAAGACGAGAGCATTTATTTTCTGACATTGTATTCTTCATCTTGTTCGTGCTTTGTTGCAATCTGCTTTGTAAAATTTGGTGAATCAACTTTATTGATGACTTCCTGAAGTCCAAGCATACCAATCGGTGTTTAAATGTTCCTGCCAATCATGTGCTCAGTTGGAGTATACGCAATCGTGCAATCTTCAATAAAATAGTAAGTTATTAGAATAGGTGGAGTACAATTAGTCATACAATGTTTTGTAGAATGGAAAGTTCTTAGAATACATTGAATTGCCAGATCCTATGTGTTTTGCTCAAGATTTTCCTGAAAACGTTTTGTTTACTCTGTTAAACATTTCTACTGCAATTTGAGTTTGAGGTGAATAGAAGGCTGAGCGTCCATGTTCACTGTTATTGCATTTCAGATAAGACAAAAATTCTCAGGAACAGAACTGAGTCCCATTGCCATTTTGTATCAACTTGCGCATGCTCCAATGATTAAACAATGTATCCAGAATTTAAATGATTTTGCCAGAGGTTATTGTGTTTGTTTTTGCAAGTTCAGCCCACTTGGGATGGAAGTCATACAATTACTAGATACTTCGCATGTTGAGGTGCTATCTGAAGATCACCAAAACTGTCTACTTGTATCTGTTCGTAAGGCCTAATAGGCAAAAGAGTGTTACTAGAGTTGTCACTCAAGGTTTGCAGATTTATATATGTTGTTCTATTTGTTTGCCCATTCTGACCACTAGATGGCATCTCCACAACATGGTCTAATTTTAATCACACCTGCACGACCCTCATGACCCAAATGCAGTGTATCAATTTTGAGTGAATAATTAATCACACTGCATGTACCTCAAGGTACACAATACAGATTCTAAGCAGAGAACATGCCCTTCTATGTAGTATATGCTTGTAAGTTTTCAGGTGCTTCATATAACTCGCCATTGAAGTCTCTAAGCTGGCTCATAGTGGACGAATTGACTCTAGTCAGTTAATTAATAGTCACATGTACGTCCACTAATAGTTTGGCCATTATCTCGCAAATGTGGTTTTCTTCCTCTCAAGAGACTGCTGGTGCACTATATCCAAGGCACAACAACGTGTGTACCATGCGACTGTGCTACTTTGACGTGAACTGAGCAATGACGTCATACTAATGCCGTTTTTCAGACCACCTGTAGATTTGAAGTGATTTGTGGCCTGAACTGTAAGTGGCCAATGCACAAGATAAATTTCTTTCCATATGGATACATATTCCAATATTATAAATCAGAAATATAAGCAAAACTTCTCTTTTGCCATTGGATTACTTTTTTCTTTGCAGGACATTGTTTTGGCTCTGGCGTTCAGCTAAATCTTGACCTGCGACTAAAGTCATCCTAAGTCAATGCCAGATCCATCACTTGTAATAACTGTTTGTACATCTGACTCAAAATGCAAAACGACAGGCAATTATGAAACTGTTTGTCTGTTTGAATGTGCAGAACACTGTAGTTTGTTCTTGCGTCCATATCCATTCAATGTTGTTTACATAGCAATTTAAGCAGTGACACAATTAGGTCTCTTTAGTTTGAATAGAAGTTTGTGGCTCCAAGATATGATAAGAGTTCTTGTTTGACTGCAGGCTCCAGCAGGTTAATGACTGTTCCCATTTTACATTGCTTCGGGTATGTGCTTGATTTACAAAAATGATAGTCACTTTCCGTTTATGAGAATTGTACCTTAGTCCAATTATAACCAAGTTATGCACTGCGAGTCAAGAGATAGTCTTTGATCTTTACAGAAGTACTCCTTATGTACTTTCTGATTTTCTGCATCAATCCCCAGATCGTCAAATTAATACACAGCCCCATCTATATCTGCGTGGTTGGGTGACATTATTTTTGTAGGCATGAAGGAGCTGAACACAACCCGTAAGTCATTCCTAAATACTGGGAAATGACGTCATTTGTGATATATCTGGGGAGATGACTATTTTTCTGCTAATGGCAATTGGAAATATGCTCGCCATAAGCCTAGCTCTGTGTATTCTGAGAAACCATGAAGCTCAGTGGTATGATAGCCTTGTTTACATCCTGAAAATCGACACAGAACCGGGTATCATTGTTTTGCAGTGCACAGCCACCAAAAATAAATCCATGGGGATGAACCTTCATGTTCAGTTTTATCATTTGGGTCAATCCTATGGAGATCTGCGGACATATCATTGCATATGGACACAGTTTAATATTGCGGCAGCTGAAATACTGGTTTCACTTTGGAATCTACCTGAAGTGCATGTTAAAAACTTTCAGCTTTCTAAAACTTAATCACCCTGAAGGGAAGAAAACTGTGTTTGAAATTCACCCGTTGCATGCTATACGTTTTCTACAAGTGCATGGCTCTGTGTAATGGTGATGCCAAGCTTGTCAAATAAAGTGATACCTATGAAGTATTAACCAGTTTGTGTGACGTAGATTGGAAATGCCGATGTTGTCCTGTTTTGATATGTTATTGGCAAGTGCACTGTGCCTCAAATGGAATCTTGGTAATATTATACGTGTATAGCTGTGGTAAAGCAGGACTAAGAGCATAGACCACAGACGGTTTGTTTTATTCCTATAACGCCCATTCCCATTAACAGGTTTATTGTATGAGAGTCTAACAAGTTGGACAGTTTTTAATGTGCCTGTAATATTGGCAACACTGATGCAGTGCACAACATATCTATTTTGTTCAACAGTTCGCCGCTGTGTTTGATGAGTTTGCCCTTGTGAACCAGTGTCCTGTTGATGGTTTGAATAAAGGGAACATGAAGCTGAAATGGTGAAACGTATGGCACAACCTGCGTTTTTGATTCAGGGCTTAACATACTGAGGATTTAGCCTTGTGTCCACACTTGCCACAATTGTTACATTTCTTGGTGATTGCCAAGTTGATCCTGGAATAGTTGTACATTTTGTGAATAGCCTGAGAGTTGTGACCAACCAGGACCCAGAGGTCTGTTGCAAGAACCTTGATCTCTGCCCCTTTGATGACAGAAAGCGTTGAAGTCTGGCTGTGCTTCTCCTGATACAGTGTGGCTATTTGCGCCACCCAAAACTTTACTCTCCTTAGCAGCTTCTGGAATATGGGCTTGACAGGCCAAGTCAATTAGTTTTTCAACGGGAGTGTAACCAGGTTCAATGAGCTATCATTTTCTAATGTTTGTTGACTGCAATTAAGAGCCCAGTCGATCTATCATCATGGTGTCATGCAAGGTCCCATTCTCACTGTGAGGCCTTTTAGGGCATCCACATACTCGCCCACCACTCCATCGGTTTTTTTCAACTCGCCACAGAATAAATACCATTCCATTGTAAGGGACATTTTTCAATTAGCTTTTTCAGCCAAGTATATGAACTTTATTTTTTCAAAAGAAAAAACGAAATAATAATAATAATAATAATAATAATAATAATAATAATAATAACAATAACAAAACAATAACAATAACAATAACAACAATAATAATAATAATAATAATAATAATAATAATAATAATAATAATAATAATAATAATAATAATAACAATAATACTCCCTTGATAACAACAATAATGAATTCAGTGTTTGTTGAAAAATTGGATGGTGCATTTGTATGGTTGCTGTATAAAGGCTTGGTAAAGGACGCATGTGACTGTCAGAAAAAAAAATCATTGGTTTGTTATCTTTCTAAGAATGTTAAATTTGTACCCCTTTTTTAAAAAATCAATCGATTGATGGAATAATTTATACTCATCTACGTGTAGCAGTTCTGAATCCTCAGCAGCCTCGAAAATATGTAACTCCCTGTTGGGATGAGGTTTGTTAAAGTGGGTCACACTTTGCAAAACTATTTGAAAAATGCTTCATTGGTTATGTTGTGCTGTGGGCTATGTTCTCTGACGCATAGGAATTATAGTGGAGGTACAGAACTTTTAGAATGTACCAGACGCAAAAAATCAAGTAAACGATATTGGCCTACTTTATTCGTTTAGTGTTAACTCAGCTGACGATCAAGTCAGGAGAACCAAGAAGCGGCTTGCCTACCGTCTCTCTGTTTATCTTTGGCACAAGTGATAAATTTTCGGGTTTTGTCTGGTAAAGCCTGTATGTTTTTTAAAGAAGCAACAAAAGTCCGTAGTTAATAAATATATTGTAAACGTTGAGTAAACCGCTTTAAAACCGCAAATTTCCTTTTATTGGTGACTTCCTGTTTCACGCAAGGAGTCATGCATTTCTTATAATGGTATTTGAAGATAAATGTTGATGTTATGATAACTCTTGAATGTTTGGTTTTTGCTATTTTTAAATTTGTCGTCATTGTTGGAATGAAATTTGTAAATGTGGATAAGGTTTTTTAGTATCTGCATAGTGTGTCATTAGTCTCGAAGCTGTTATGTGTTTGCTCTCATTCTCACAGATATAAGTGCCTGCGATTCAGTGAAACTCAAGTCTGTTGGTTATTAACCTGGGGCCCCATGTCTTGACGGCCATTCGCAGCCTACTTGACCGAGCCTGCATATATGTATATAGGCGTACAACCTTTTTTTTTTTTCACATAGACTGAGTAACCTAAATAGAGCACTGAAGAACAACTTATTTTTTCACATTAACTGAGTTACATAAGTATAGTACCGACGAAACGTGAGAAAAGAAACAAATAAATATGAACACATCACAAAGAACAAAACCTGGAGCATTGGACAGACTTTAAGACTTTGTGCAGTGGTGTCCCCACTTAACTGCATTATCTTCCAACTTTTAGACATGTATTGACAAAATGAAGGCACGAAAATGTCTTGTGACATAATGGTTGTCATTACTCCTGACATAAGAAGCTTGGAATTTTTCCTCAAATGATACATTGCGTGTCTAGTTTGCTGGACTGTATACTTCAGCAGGCTTCATACATCTGGGGAAAATCCTCAAAACCACGGCTGAGACTAAAATACTTTCTTATTAATGGATATGTGGATATGGCATTCATTTATTTGAATCATTTGTGGAACAAAAGGCCACAGATTACAGTTATAAATCCTTCTATTTTTCATATTAGCATTTTTCAGTCTAAAAAATCAGCATTTTGGTTTTTTGAAATTCGGTGAACGGCACTTAATAGATTAAAATGTCAGAAAAATGTGGACAGAATTTTGTCATACAATTCCCAGCTAGTTAATTTGTGATAATTGAAATACGAAACTACACCTGGATGTCAGCTTTATTCAGGTGTATGAACTGTGCTCTTGCCAGGGTCACATCAATGTCCCTTCCCACCATAAAGTTCCCACCTGGCCTGGAAGACAGTGCACCTATATGACCACCAATGAAGCAACTCTGCACTGCAGCAAACCTGACTTAGCTAACTTTATTTTAACAGAAGCTACAGCATGCTGAAAACACAGTATTTTCACAATAACGGACTATCTCCGTTGGGATGCGCAACCAGCCAATCACAACTGTAGTCTGTAACCTATTAGACTGATCAAAATTTTTAAAACTTGTTTAACTGAAGCCGCAACTTGTTATCTGCAAAGGATTTGCATTAACTTTACCAAAGTTCAATATTGTAGAAAATATCAACTTTTTTTGCAAGCAACCTTTAAATCTGAAAAATCAGTTTTTATGACAAAAAAAATAATTAATTAAAATTTTGAGGAAAATTATATAATTGCATCCAATCAATTCTTTTCTGTCCAATATGAATACGATACACAATGGGCTATGATGCAAACCCATAATCACTTGCCTGCATGTCCCGCCCTTACAGTGAGAGATCAAATTACAATGCCCCACCCCTTAATTTTAACCCCAAATTTGAATATATTGCTTAAATCTTATGAATTTTTAGGTGAAATTGGTGATTTTTTTACTATTTATGGATAGATTCGTAACATTTGTCTACAAAAAATATGACATCTATCACTGCTGAGGCATTAATGGCGGATGGGAGGAGTATCAGTTACACCAAGTCAGCATCTAATACCAGTCATTATGGCAGTATTTTCCTCATGTAATCTGAATTATGGCAGACAATGGAACAGTTTCAGTATTTAAACATTATTAGCCCATCAAAGTGCACAGTTTAAGACCAGTAGGTCACAGATTAGAGTAGCAGTATTCAGCAAATTATGTTTTTTGGTACTAAAATTATGGAATTTTAACGCGCCCTTTCTTTGAGCATTAGGAGGGCAGATGGGTGATCCAGCTTCCACAAACCAATAGTGCTATGCCTTTTTTTCTGCAGTAGACTGTATGAGTTGCAGTTTATTGACATGGTTTCTGATGTATGTGCACATATTAGAAAGAAAATGACAAAAGTTTGTAAAGTTACTCCAATATCATAAATACATATTTGTATTCACAAGTGATCTGATTTTAAATTTGATAAGCATCCAATGATCAATCCAATTTCAAGGCACAAGTGTTTTCAGGCAAGTGTTTAATGGAAGCTAACTTTTTCCCCCTTGTTTCATTTTCTGAACCTCTTATAATGATATGTGGTTGTATGTCGAAGTTCAAATGTTTTGCCACCTATGTATGCTAGCTTGGTAAAAGTTATAAAATCTGCAGTTCATAAGTGCTGTCAAACATATTCATGGATATAAATTGATTCATGTATGTAAAAATAATATGCTGATGAACTCAACAGCTCAACAAAGTCAGCATGCCTGATTTTAAATGATTTACCCCAATCAAATGACACACATATGTGACAAGTATTTGCTGCAAAAAAAAAAAAATAAGAATAAAAATTTAAAAAAAAGGGGGGGCGGTGGGGGGGGGGGGAACAAAAACAAAACCAAAAAGCAAAGAAATTCACATGTTATCTAAGATTTGTACAGCTCTACTGACAGACAATGTGCATTTTTTCAGGTATGCCCAAAATCACTTTGACATGATTTTGTATAAACAGCTCTGCATATGAATGGAGGCTGTAGGCCTACAATGACAATGCCACAAAATTAAAAGTTTGAAACAGAGGGTTACTAAGTTTCGTATTAATGGGATTAGCATAATTTATTCATATCATATTAGCATTATTAATTTCTCATACACACATATGATTACCTGTGTGGTACCTGTGATGTATCGCTAAATACAAAGGGCTATAGAAGCTATCTATCTACCAGGCAGTCAGCAAAGGAGGCATAGCCTGTGCACTTGCTAAATGTCTTGCAGCGAATCCTGTTATTATTTATGCAGTGTGGTTCCACTGATAGGTGCAACATGTCTATGCACAATGATTTGTTACATAAATGTGATACGTCATGAATGTTTGGAATATTGAGACTGTTAAACTTGATATTCACAGCCAATCTGTGGGTGTAAAACTTTTTTTCTCGTTTCATAAGCTGGCGTGAGGTACACAATACCAGAGCCCGAACCATTTGCCTTGTGATCTACAGTCCTAGGACCATATCTTGCATGCTCCATCCATGTAAAAGTTGTTAAGATCACTCAGAATTGTCCAGGCAGCTGTCAAAAAGTGCTGACTTCCCATTTTTAACTTGCTTGATGGACGTTAATAGAATAACAACATGACCATGTGCGTCCCAATACATACAGAGTTAGCCCTAATAGGCCACAGACTACAGTTTTAAATCCTTGTATTTTTCATATTAGCATTTTTCAGTCTAAAAAATCAGCATTTTGGTATTTTGAAATTCGGTGAACGGCACTTAATAGATAAAAATGTCAGAAAAATGTCGACAGATTTTTGCCATACAATTCCCAGCTCGTTAATTTGTGATAATTGAAATACGAAACTACACCTGGATGTCAGCTTTATTCAGGTGTATGAACTGTGCTCTTGCCAGGGTCACATCATTGTCCTTCCCCACCATAAAGTTCCCACCTGGCCTAGAAGACAGTGCACCTATATGACCACCAATGAAGCAACTCTGCACTGCAGCAAACCTGACTTGGCTAACTTTATTTTAACAGAAGCTACAGCATGCTGAAAACACAGTATTTTCACAATTACGGACTATCTCCATTGGGATGCGCAACCAGCCAATCACAACTGTAGTCTGTAACCAAAATATGCCTTCAACATATGGATGTTCAGTTCGAGCATGGTACATGGTGTAAATGGTTATAAATCGGTGATGATATGGAAAGCTTTCTCTGAGGACCAAACTCACATTAAGTTTAGTTGTTGTTATATGATAGTCAATGTGCAATTTTTCTGGAGCATATTATTTGATGGGAAAATGATCACTTAATACACTAGTCATGCCTGAGAGGTTCTGCCCGAATTCCTGTGAACGATGGAGTATTTTACAAAGAAATGTCCAGCATCCATGGAAACGTTCAACAAAGTCAGCCATAGAAGCCCGATTAATGATCCATATTCAAAATGTGCAAAAAGTGAGAGGTTTTTTTCATACTTAAACTTTGAACAGCTTGCCTAATTACGTGGTATAAACCTCATTCACATCGGGCAAAACTTTTGCTTTATTTTTACATGTATGCTCTACACGTAAACATACAAATAGCCACTCTTACGAAAACATATTGTCATCATATTCATAAGCAACCGTTTGGAATTGATTTAAATAAAAAAAAACACACACTTGCTACTGAATAAAAATATATAAGACAGCAAACAACAAAAAACAAAAACAAAAAAAAAAAACAAAAAAAAAAAACAATTAAGAACGAAAGAAAACCCCAAAAAGCAAATAAGAAAACAAACAAACCGAAAAAAAAAAACAAAATAAAAAAAACCCAAATATACGAACAAACGAAAACTCACAACCCCAAAAACGAACAAAAACAAAACCAAAACATAAAAAGGATAAAAAAAACAAACAAACAAACAAAAAACAAAAAGAGAAAACTAAAAAATAAATAAATAAATAAATAAATAAATAAATAAATAAATAAATAAATAAATAAATAAATAAATAAATAAATAAATAAATAAATAGATAAAAAAAAGACGGGCAGAAAGTGTCATGTGAGACACCAGCTACTATACCTATTTGTCTCCCAATGTTGCTTGTGACACCAAAGACATCAGCACACTTTTCCCCTGAATATTGCAATAACAAAATATGATTGATGAAGATCATAAAAGTAGAAAGGTGTCATTTGATCCAAAAGAATGAAATATGCTGGAAACTGTTAGAGTAACTCCATGTATGGTCATAGGGTCATTTTTAGTCATCAAAGTGATACACTGCTCTCAGAATGTTTATGTGTGGCATAGGTGGGAGTTCAAAAATGTGAAGGAACAGCAGTGGGTCATGAAAGGAAGCAACCCTTTTCTAACACAGATACTGGAATTATATAACACCTCTGCTTCGTAATGTTTGAAAACGTCAGATATTGAAGCATAATATTTCGCCTGTTGATGGGGATAATTTAAACTGCGATTTTTGCTGGGCAGACTGGTAATGTTTCTTCTGGGACCAGCGTGCTGCTGGTTGGTAGAAAGAGGGGCTGGCATATTGTTTGAATATATATATATATATATATAGTTTACCCACAAAATTGGTAAACAATTCCAGATCAACTGTGACATTTAAAGACCAGAAAACGAGGATGTTTTTTCTTTGCTTCGACCTGAAGTCAGATGCTGCTTTCATTGGAAAGCCTAACAATAGAATGGATGTTTCGATAATTTGATTTATCTGTACATGTCTTAGGTGCATCTTTCTATTCAAAAAGGATATGTCACAGCTGTCAATTTCGTGTGTATTGTTCTAAAAAACATAAACAAATACACAAAATTCTGTCAGCTTGTCGACACAACTTTTGTCAGGAGAAAACCATATTGGGCAGCAAGGTATTTGTTATGGACGGGGATAATTTTTAGCAAAATGTTTTATTTCTCGGCCAAACCTAACCATTATGTTGTAATAGATGTAGGCTTACCAATTACATCTGCAACAAGCATTAAACAAACCATTTGTACAAAAGGAGGATGCAGTCGGTCCCAGCTTTGTTTTCTTCCATATCTTCCTCTTCCTGTTCCTATTTCTCATTGCTGCTGATGTTGGGCTGCCTCCGCATACTACCGACCAAAGGGTCAGACATGTATGACTTGGGACCCCATCAAAGTGATACACTGCTCTCAAAATGTTTATGTGTAGCATAGGTGGGAGTTCAAAAATGTGAAGGAACAGCAGTGGGTCATGAAAGGAAGCAACCCTTTTCTAACACAGATATTGATTGCATTACAGTACAGGACAACAAGAAGCACAGCTGTAAGCTCAGAATACACGTATCCTGGGTGAGGGATATATTTCACCTTTTAAACTGCTGAGTTTCCATTGACTGTCAGTATATGAAAGTTGAGAGAACACACATCTGTACAATGTTGCCGAGAGCAATTAAACTGGGGATGCAATGTCTTGGTTTCATGTCTGCTTTATCAAAGCTTTGATCGAGCTTTAAAAGCGAATGTGTGTAGGTAAATTGAGAATAAATTCCTGGTATGACGATATTAATGAATGTGAGTGACAGTCAAGGTAAAGGTTGCAAGTAAAATAATTAGTGTATCTGTTTATTTGTCCTGTGTAAACCTGATGTGTGACACCAATTTTCCATTCAACCAATTGTAAACAGTTCGATTGTCACGTATTTAATGCTCATTGTCTCATCAAGATGCTTTTCATGAATAACATTGGCCATATGTTACAATATTGTCGAAGCATTTCCCACCACAACCGTGGAATCAAGTATCAAAAACTTGTTCGCCATGGGAAGCACAAACATTCAGCAAACATAATGGTCGAGTTAAATTGCTTATAATCACGTTTATCTGCATAAATTTCAGGCGGAAACCAACAGATCAGCAAGTATCATTTATTCAATCGACACACGGTCAAATGCAGCCATACAATAACCTAAATGCAGACATCCGCAGCTCTGACCATCCTCAAAGTAATGACACGGGCAATTCGGTTCATGGGGTCAATACAGTTTACAATGTCCCTGCCTACCAGCATGGTGTTGGCATTGATAATCCTACTTATATGCAAGCCACGGTCGTCTTGTCAAGTTTGCCAGCCACAAAAGCTTCTGCTCCACCTCACTACAGTAAAATGACGGAAGAGAATGAGGTGCCAAAGAAAACCAGCCAAGAGAAAGTGGTTGACTGATATCAAAGGTAAGCTGGCCAAATGAGACTTCTCTTTTAGTTGGCAAATCAAAAAGCCTAGGCAAAAGATAGTTTGCAATTTTATTCTTTTTGTACATTACGTTAACTGTTTTCGTGTGGCCATCTTCTGTCCTTTTTGTATTGGTATTAATTTGCTCATATATTGAATGTGTGGGTGCTTGTTTTTCCAGCCTGCCATGACAGGAAGCACAATGTTTCATATCTATGTATGCCAATCTGCTGGATGAAAGGAAGAAAACTTTAATATGTCCATGATAAAAGGAATACAGGTGATGCAGAGTCTATGCCTACCCCTATCTACGCTTATTCCTTGTGCAACGGCAAATTCCAGGGTGTGCTGGGCGGAGGAAAGAGCTGTGAAGCTTATTGTATCGTACGCCAGTTTTGTGATATGCCACAGTGTCAAGGTGTGTGGTAGGTCACATCTGTAGTGTTGTTTGTCCCACAAGCTGTGGTATAGTATTTCATAAAGCCTCTTGTGTGGTATGTGACACATGCTGTTGTATAGTCGACTTACAGCCAGCTATCTGCTGCGTCCACAGGAGTATGTATGCTACATGTAATTGAAACAGTTACTTATGTGGTACGTAGCACAGGTTCTCACATGGTGCATCATTTCCACTGCTAATATGCTCTGCTGCTTTTTTTTGGAATGTTTTGGGCATGATGGGGTCGTTGGAACTATATGTAGTGACATTCCTCCTCTTGTTCCAAATGTTTAAAAAGGTGTGTGAGTATGTGGTTTTAAGGTTCCGCCTTATGCGGGTGGGGGGCTTTCTGTTTTCGGATTTTCTATCTGCCCAACCAGATATCCATCTAGACGTCCATGCAACAATATGGTTACCTTACCTGGAAAGAATAACTGAGTAGATTTTGGTGCCACCATGAACTAATTTGAGTGAAAAACAGATTTGCTACATGTTCGTTACCGCAATATCTCCAGAATGCTTCAATCTATTTTGTTCAAGTTGTGTAGTATGAAAGTCAAAGCACAGTGTACTGACATCAATGTTGCTGGCTATGACGTGCAGTAAGACCACAAAGTGCTTATAATTAGTGTTGCAATTTTAGTATCACGTACAGCCAACGTATTGCGCTATTCACTTGTGTTCTAGGTTAAGTATTATGCAAAACAAAGCCCAGTGTGCTGTTTGCTTGTGCTGTTGGGTTAGTATAACATACGATCAAGCGCTGTATACTGCTCACTGGTACTCATGTTTTAGTATGACTTACAACCTAGCACAGTGTGTTCACTGGTGTCCATGGTTTAGTACGACGTATAACCAATCGGACCGTACGGTCCACTAGGGTTGATGGTCTAGCATGACGTATACCCAGGCGCAATGAACTGTTCACTGGTACTGTTAGTTTCCTATGGCGTACAGTCCACAAATAATATAATGCACACTGGTACGTGTTGCTGGTCACATATGATGACCAGCTTCAAACCTCAAATTTGGAGATATGGTTCTGTGTGTGTGTGTGTGTATGTGTGTGTGTGTGTGTGTGTGTGTGTGTGATGGGCAATAACTTGCATATAAATAACAGTTGGAACGTTTGCGTCGCATCAGGTTGCACTTGCTTCACAGGTATTATGTAAGCCTGCATCAGCTTACCATTTTATACACTATCTTTATCCACAATTTCTTCAGTTTAGTTGGTTATATTATAAGTTTACGGTGCGCATCAAAATATTGCTATTTTGTTTTATAGCTTCAATTATTATCATGTCATTGTAATTCGTTTGCAGTCAGGATTAAGACTTGTTCTAGCTTACCACTTGCATATTATACTCAGTAACAACTTTCTTACATTTTTGGTGGTGACCTTACAGTTTGCAATGAGCTATTTTGTTTTATTGCTACATCTTGTCGGTAACTTTTCGACAAGCATTTTGTCTGTCTTACCGTCATAAAGTTTATACTCTTGGTACAGCGATGTATATCGATTTAGTGGGTTAATAAACTGTAAAAGAAAATCTGAGTGCGCAAGTGTCTCATATATCAATATATATATATATATATATATATATATATATATATATATATATATGTATGTATACAGCATTAAGACGTTTTAAAGAAACTAAGACTAATCCCCTTTTATTGCCACATTTCACAAGCAAGTGACTCCAAAAATTTAATTGTTGGTATTCTGCATCAATACCACACCCATATCAACATCCGTTTGTCGGAGTTTTAGGGTGGCATCTATTATATGTCTGTTTGCAAACACACACACACACACACACACATATATATATATATGTATATATATATATATATATATATATATATATATATATATATATATATATATATATATATATATATATATATATATATATATATATATATATATATATATATATATATATATATACATTTTTTCCTGATTTAAACCGCAAGTACATTCTTACTAATCAGATAAAAAAAACAACGGTATTTTTGGACCTGTATTCCCTATCGAGGCAACCTTATCCAATAAGCTTCAGTTTTGGCTCATAGGGGGCATTTGGCTCCTGTAGTCAGTGGTGCTGCTAAATAAAATGCTTGGGAGCTACTTAAGTTTCTGAAACAATATTCCTATTCTGGAGCCCATCGGCGCTCACAACTGGTAACTTCCAGGCTCCGTATTTCAATTTTCAAGTAATGCAAACACTGGAAAATCCCATTATATATTGTACATTACATGCATTCGACAAATTAAGCTTCCTTTAACACTCATCACACATATAGTTCGGACACTACTTTTTCAAAATATCCAAATGGGATTTACCCTCGGACTTGGATGCCATTTTGAATCTTGTGGATTCCACAGCCAGTTGGTTGTGATGAGGATAGTATGGGACGATCTTTGGGGGGTTTATAATACATCAAACCAAAAGTGTATATTTTGCAAATATTTCAGAGCATCAATAATGATATGATTTATGCTGTGGCTGTGAATCACTTCCATATCCAAACAAATGATTTTTGTGTGACTGTCTGGCAATGCATTGTGCCAGGATCTATATGACGCTCACCAACGTTCATGATTTACCATTGTGATCCATATTTTCCATAATACAAATGCATCTGGCTGTGCCCAGGAAGCAATTTAAATTAATGTGAAAGGAGGTAATGTGTAAAAGGGGAAATAATATACATTTTTAACATATCTTACAAAAGTCAAAGTTACCTTAGCCCTAACAAAAATGTATGTGTGGTTCTGGTACTCCAACGGAACCTACTGAAAATGCCTGACCCTATATAAATTTTCTAATACTTCCAAAAAAAAAAAGGTATCAAGCCACCCTTTCCTAATAAAAATCGACCCTGACTTATATTATCAAGAAAGTGGCCCTGGTGTGCTGTTATTTAGCAGTAAAATAAACTCAAACACAGCATTTTATTTCAACTTTTCCAGAGGGTTGAATTGGGGAGGGGAAGCATCATAGCTCCATTGCAACGGTTGTACGGTCAAACAGCATAGCCCCAGCTTCTAAGAATAGCTGGTTAGCCACGACTGTTTGGTGATCATTATCATTATATTCTGCTAGGCTCTAAGTGTATGTCGCCGAGTGACCAGTACACGGGGTTGTGAAAGTATGTTTTAAGCGTTACTCACTATCTTAGCTTTAATCTGTCTGCTAGATTGTGGCCGAAACAGGAATCATTGCTACCAGTAGTTACAAATCCAAATGCAACATGATACCGTAGTAAATCATGCACATATTGGTGAGCTCCATTTTGGACATGGCACAATGCATGGTGGGACAGTCGCAAAGAAGTAGATCTAATTTAACGTCAAAGCAAATTACAGCCACAATTGTTCAGCACTACTTGCAATGTGCATGGATGAAAATGAACGAGGTGGACTGAACATAATCAAATGTACCCAAGGTTGCACCCAAGCATATTCGATCTCAATATGCTTAGCATGTGCTCTTACACTGTTTTTGATGATTGTTGTTGATTTTGGTCCGGCTTGTGAATATTTTTAAGGCTAGAATCAGTAAATTGTAAGAGGCCCAATAAATAGTATACACCATAGAACAGCATACATCATACCATAATTGGTGCTCTAAAAATTTTGCAAAATATGTACTTTCGGTTCCATATATTAGAAACTCCCCAAAAGAGTCGCATTATTATGCTCATTTACAAACCATTGGGGGCAGAATCTACAGTTTTCAAAATAGCAGCCAGTTGCTTTTGGGTTAGTCCCTATTGAATAATCTGACGACGGGGTAAATATATGTGTGATTAATGTTAAAGAAAGGGGATTTTTCCAATGAATGTAATGTACAGTATATGATGAGACAATTCCAGTGACAGCACAACCTAAAAATGTAAATACAATGCCTTGAAGTTACCAGCTGTGGCCCTTGGTGGGCCCCAGAATAGGAACATTGTATCAGGTGCTGAAGTCACCGTCAGGCTCTGAATTAAGCAGCAGATTCAAATGTAAAAGGTAAGGTCCAAGCTGAAAATCGGTGATCGTTCACAGACAGGTGTCATGGATTGGGGTTATGTAATTACGCATGTGGCAGATCAAACAATTGTCACCCGTCGTCAAGGGTACTCGTGGTGCCCCATCAAATATGATGATCCATCAGATTACTTTATTCTTACTTGAAGTGCAAGAAATAAAAAAAAAAATGTTTCGTACAAAAAGTGCACTCATTAAAAAAATTAAACGCAACAAATAATGTATGTTTTGTATTTGTGTCTTTTTGCCCAGAACCACTTCCTTGTAGTCAATAGCCTATTCCGCAGTTTGAACTCTTTACTCTCCATAAGCTAACCTGTCCCTGTCTAACCTGTATATATATGGAATTATTATTGTCTATATTGCACAGTTTCCTCTGTAAACTTTTGACATAGGCTGTAACAGCCCAAATGAATTAAAGGGTCGTCAGCGGGTAACTACTCAACATGTTTCGGAGCCTTTTACCCCTACATGTCTCTCTGAGTAGCGGCTCCTTGCCTAAGCTAAATATTCAGCAAAGACAACCCACATAATAATGAATAAATATGAACGTGGCAATTGATGAATTAGCTAAATATGTGAAGTTTTGATTGTAAATGCAGAGCTTCATATCAAAGACGAATACCTGTCAAACAAACCATAATTACCAAATTTTCATAGTACAGGTTCAGATAAGAACAATTTGCCTTACCCCTGAACCAAAATGTACCCTTTCTGGCTGGACAGCTTTTCCTAGTTAAACCATCCGCCAATGTTTAACTGAAGTGGAAACAAGCTGGGGCATTATATTCAGTCCCAGTGACTGTAAAATAAACAGTTGCAGCTAGACCACCTGTACAAACCAAGGAAAATCCTAACAAGGACTGCAACAATGTACATCTTGTACCAGAGATGTAAAACAAACTCCATGATGACACCTACTCCTCAAACAATTAAGCTCTAGTTAACTGCCAACCCTGAGTCAATGTGTCAACTTAATGTGTCAGGTTTGTGACACTTGAGAAAATACTGTCATTTTTGAGTAATTTTTTAATAGTGAGTAAATGTGCATTAAGGCATGTCAGAAAAGAATGGAAGTCATTAGCATTTATGCCAAAAACAATATGTCACATGGTGATCTTTGTGGGCTGGTTACATCTGAAAAGGCGTCCAATTTTCTACGCAAGCTAGATATCTTAACATTTAAATCGTTGCCATATTAACGTTTGATAGTACAGTGCTGGGCAAATCTGAAGGAGTAAATTGTTAATTTACAATTAAAAAGTCATCCAATTTCTTGTTTCTTGTACATGTTTATGAGAACAGAACATAATGATGTACACAATATGGACATAAATAAAGATATCCCATGTATAATGCACAGGAATAATATCTTTTATAAAATTTTGTGAACAATTTTCATTGTTTAAGCTTGGATATTTGGTAATGTTACCCTTATTTTTTATGTTGAACTTTGTGTACATGTCTACATAGCTTATTGAAACTAGGTCAAAGTCAATCATAATTTGCAAAATTTGACTATTGACTCATGCGAATCTGAAGGAGTAAATTATTAATTTTCAATTAAAAAGTCCTCCAATTTCTTGTTTCTTGTATATGAGAACAGAACATAATGATGTACACAATATGGACATAAATAAAGATATCCCATGTATAATGCACAGGAATAATATCCTTTATAACATTTTGTGAACAATTTTCATTGTTTAAGCTTTGATATTTGGTAATGTTACCCTTATTCTTTATGTTGAAATTTGCGTACATGTCTACATAGCTTATTGAAAATAGGTCAAAGTCAATCATAATTTGCAAAATTTGACTATTGACTCGTGCGTAATTGGTGTAAATTTTGTAGTCCTATCTCGATTTATAGTCCAAAAAGTTAACTTCATGTGTTTTGTTATACCTCTTACAGTAGTTCCAATGAATATCATCAGTGACACTACCATGGTCTCAGATGATACAAGAATCTTCCTTGTAAAAGGTGCATTTTATAGTACATGGATATGTGTCCAAACGGTCAGATATAATGGTCGTTTTTATAAGTGTACACATGTGAACTCGGAATGCTCTGTGATCAAAGTGTCGATTTTTTTTTTCATGCGATTGTCGCATTTTAGCTCTTTATAAATGTTTTGTCACGTTTGACAGATTGCTGTATTTATGTTACAGCGTAGTCAATAAAGTTTCACATTCATATTCATAACATATCAAGTGAAGATATTTATAGAATATAGGTTATCACTTTTTGTTTGTGATACCCCTCACTTAGTGAGAGAGAGAGAGAGAGAGAGAGAGAGAGAGAGAGAGAGAGAGAGAGAGAGAGAGAGAGAGAGAGAGAGAGAGAGAGAGAGAGAGAGAGAGAGAGAGAGAGAGAGAGAGAGAGAGAGAGAGAGAGATATATGAGATGGGAGCAGAAAGGTAAACATGTTGGCAACATTATAAACTGTAAACTCAGGGATAAAAATGACATCTATTTCAAATCGCAAGAACAATTAGCAATTAAACAGGCTACTTGCAGATTATCAAGGAGTCAGCTGTAATATTTTAAATATGTTATTCAGTCGCATTTGTTTTTTCCTTAAGGAAATATTTGATCACTGAAATTAGTCTTCTTTGCCGTGAATCTTTGGCCGTTCGCCGTGTGCATTGTATCGGGTAAATGTTCAATTCTGATATGCGAGTCCCTCTGCACCTGTTTTACACTCTAAAATGCACGCGAGTCTCTGTTACATATAAAAATGATATTCAGCCACTAATCACGCGAAACCACAACTACACCTTACAACCAAGGGACGTTCACCAATCGTATGGCCTATCGCAATATTCGCTCTGTGGTTAGGCCATATGATGTTTTCACCTGAATTTCGAAGGCGTTTGGTAACCACACACACTTGTGTATTATTATTATTATTATTATTATTATTATTATTATTATTATTATTATTATTATTATTATTATTATTATTATTATTATTGTTATTGTTATTGTTATTGTTATTATCATTGTAATTATTATTATTATTATTATTATTATTATTATTATTATTATTATTATTATTATTATTATCGGTTCTCCACCTCAGTGTAAGATTAAGATGATTGTGACGCTGGTTGAAACAGACTTTTTCCGTGCCTTAACCCAGTGGATTGTTGTGTGTATAATCCCTTCCTGCTCCGCCACTACTTAGTTAAACTATTCTTAAAAAATGAAATAAACATACCATTATTCTTATTCATGTTAATTGAAAATTACAATTTAATTTTTGCTGTTTTTATGGAAACCTAGCATTGTTTTCAACTCTACTTTTCATCTGAGAAAAATGTTGATAACATATACGACAATAGGCGTGAATATAGTTCGGCTTCTGTTGTCAAAATGCCTTTTAGGTGTTTGGGTAGGTCTGCTGACCTCTAGTATATCCATGGTGTCTATATCTTTCTTAGAAACTATATATAGTGAACATAATTTATATGGACCACGCCAGCTCCAGAAGCGTCCAATAGATACACACGCCAAAAAACTAACCAATTTACCCATTTCTTCCATGTCGTTGTCCTTTTTTTTTTTTTTTTTACTAGCACAATTTTCGGGCTTGAAGTCACTGGTATCACCCCTTTAACCATTGAATGGGCACAGCGGTACGTGTCACATTCCATAATATTTTTTTTTATAATTCACGCACCAAAAGAGCAAGTTTGTCACATCTGCTGTCTGTAAACTAATTATAAAGGGAAGACCCCAACATTCGAATTTTGAGTGTGGTCGTGCTTGGAGTAAACAAAATTAACTACTCAAATCCGATGCTGAAAGTTACTGGGCAAAATTGACGTATTCTCAAATTAGAATATAAGCTTAGCCATTGTAACCATGGAAATAACAAATTCGGGGAAAACATAATTCAGATTTGTTCATATTAATTGACAACTTACTCCTTGTGTTTTCATATATCTTAAAGTGAAGGAAACTATATTTTATTTGTAGAATATCGCACATGAACAAATATTTAACACAATGCATGTTGACAAAGTGTGTTAAACTATTGCTGCAATATATTTACAACATGTAGAATCCAACAACATAGAATATATTCACAAGTTCTAGTACCTGTATATAAAAAGAATATGTTCCTGAGTTGCACTATATCCTGCACGTATTACGTTGTCTGTAGCCAGCATAACACATAATGAACGTATATATAACTGAGGAAACCATGGTACATTGACAAGTGAACTGCACGTAGTGTGTGTGTAGCCAACATCATACATGATTAATATGTATTACTGCCGAAAGACTTATTCCATTATCCAGTAAATGCCATGAAGGATCTTCATACAATGTGTCTCACGAAACCCCTCTCACCTTGTTTCAAGTTCTACTGATTCAAAACTTTTTTGTCGTAAATATCGGATACTTAAATGGGGGGAACTGGCCTATGGATAATATTCCCAGTTTTTAACCTTCGTTTCAACTCTGCAAACAACGAATCCCTTTCGTGATTGGCTGTTGCCATTCCAGAGTTGTTCTCTTGTAGTCTTCGTGAAAGATAGGCCACGCCATCTTCAACTGGACCATAATGCATTAACTTCTGAACGGAACATCCCGCCTGGCCTGTGGATGAAGAAAAATGACATTTTAGATATTTTCTTCTTATTTGGCGGAAGTAAACCTGACGACAAAAATGCAAATCGATTATATGACCACATAGTAAATGTAGTAAATGTAGTGTGGAGGAGTGTGCACTTACCCAGAGGGAAGCTGACATGGTCACGCATGCCAATAATTTGGGCAAATGTGATGTCTTTCCCTGCTGGAGGTAAACTGTATTTCTTCATTCTACATAAGGATAACAGTAACACTGCTGTCAGTAACATCCTTTTTGGCCAAAAGGCTTGGGTTCGATAACTTTACGCGATCTATGCCTTCATTAAACATTTTCAAAAGAAATTTGGAAACTGCACTGAAAGTCAAGGCCGCCAAAACAAGAACGCACAAGTAAGTTATAATTTGTCAGAAGACGTTCTAAATTACATAACCAAAACATCCCTGTCTAATCAACAAATACTTAATTTGCATTTGTTGTTAATATTTGAGGATTCAAACATTATCAATATAAATGAAAGTTCGTTTCAGTTAATAAAATACTTCCTCGCTTTCCTGTGCACAACACGCCAGAATTATTTGGTTCCTCAAGATAAAATTGTGACAAATAAATCTTGTACTTGCCGGTCAAGCACGAAGTGAACCGTGTCTTCGTTGTGTGTGGCAAACAAGGCCTGCACCACGCCCGGTCCGTACTT
This sequence comes from Hermodice carunculata, assembly GCA_964020975.1. Taxonomy (NCBI): domain Eukaryota; kingdom Metazoa; phylum Annelida; class Polychaeta; order Eunicida; family Amphinomidae; genus Hermodice; species Hermodice carunculata. The sequence goes on from CAXHWN010000431.1 coordinate 24,398, forward strand.
CTGCACCTCCTCGAGAAGCTCATTGGCACAGAGGTAGTACATTTGTGTTGTGGCCTCGTAGCTCGGATTCACAGGATCTTCGTACCCTTTTTCCTCCGCCAGCTGGCGTTCCTGTTGAATGTATGCGAGCGTTTGTCGGAATATTTGCTCATTTGCATGGTTGTAAATTAAACACTTTCTAACTTTTTACTCAGTTTTACACCATGGATATATTTTCAATCGCGGGTGTAGGAAAAACAGAGTTCGCTTCCGAACAATTGGTTGTGGCAAAATGACACGAATGGCTGGCAAGAGAATGACGTCAGATTCAAGCATAAGACAATCTTCTTGAGTAATGGAGGATAGCAGCTTCATAAGCTTTAACTGTCATCACTAAGAAAAGTATCGCTCTTAATTTACGGAATATTTTTCGTCCTTCAAGATCACTTGCTGCAACAACAACAACAACAACAATAACAATGATAATGATAATGATAATGATAATAATAATAATAATAATAATAATAATAATAATAATAATAATAATAATAATAATAATAATAATAATAATAATAATAATAATAATAATAATAAATACATTAAAAAAAACATTGCCACTAGCTTTCATGTTTTCATAAATAAAGAAACCAACATAAAGCACACTGTAGGTACAAACATTATATGGTGAATTTCAGAAGATACGTTTTCATTGTAGCTTTGCGTTTCGAAAACGCAGAACAAACGCCGTCACAACAATGCCCCTGCCTACCTCAATCATGTATGCGCCTCGCACAATTTTGCCTCCCCAACATAGGTTCTCTGCATGGCACATGTCCAGATCTCTCCTGATGACCCTGTATGTCCTCTGAGATAGAAGGTGGGGAATGGCACAATGAAAACAAGCTGAGTACTAGTTAGTCAAATCTACTGTGTCCTGACAGAGCACTTGCAAAGTCAGTGCATGCGTCAAGCCAGTAATACGTACCCTTAGGTTATGTTAATTACGAATACATGTATCATGGTTGTAATAGATGTTAAATGTTACAATCGTAGACAAGCGTATCACTTCAACACGTCAATATATTTGCATATGAGAACCATTACATATATGTCATTATAGAATTACATTTTTTTACATTGTTGCTGCTAACAGAATCATTAACTTCCCGAAAACATGAACAAAACTTTTCCATTTTACATACTGTACTTATAGAAATTTTAGCGCACACTTTATTTCATTACAAAGGCAATTTTGCGCATTTTGATTAAGCGCATATTGAAGGCGTCGCTAAATTAAATGCATCATGCAAAGTTTAAACAATTATTTTGATGTATTTATCTGTATTCTTTCCCACTTCTGGGAGTTTAGTAAAATTATTATTATTATTACTATTATTATTATTATTATTATTATTATTATTATTATTATTATTATTATTATTATTATTATTATTATTATTATTATTATTATTATTAAAGTGACTCCCGTAAAAAGTGCATGCAGTCCTGCAGTATGGCACGCCTCAAAATTGTAAATATGCGTAATTGAACTCTGGTCACATTGAAAAGCCTTTAAATCTTGAATAGAAATTTCCTCTGCATTCCCGCCTTGTGGAACATGCTTGACGAGGATATTTTACCCTGCTGTCAGTAAATACCAGCATATGTTCAAGGCGAAAAATGTATGGCTACTATATTACTGCTTGTCAAGGAGCTGACTGACGTCTGCCAAGTTCGCCATATACATCTTAAACTCTAACGAAGCTTCCGGCTGTACTATGTATGCATTAACTTTGCGTTAATATTTTAGCGCACTTGAATTTAGCGCATCGAGGAAGTCGAGCGTTAAACTATTAAGAACTACAGCATTGCCTTCTCTGGTCGCCGAATACGAACATTTCATACCTCCAAAATGGAGGAAAATCTGCCCTAGGCTCCGAGGACAACATTATTCATAACATGTTTGTATTAATGATGAAAGCAAGGAAGGGAATGGCACAAGAAAACGTACATTTTCATTGTTTATTTTCATATCGACCATTAATGATGAAACTTTCATAATCATATTTACTTTTACTAAACCGATCTCTTCGAAAGTTTGGTGGTCATCTACAAGCCCAGGCAATTTTGTCATCATTTTTCTCTAACAGAGTAGTTGAAATTAGTAATACTTTCCGAATTTTACAAACCTTGAGATAACATTGGTAGGTGTTGTAGATAGTTGGTGTTGTCTTGTTGAAAATCCGCATGAGGTCCAAAGTCATGCAATCCATGGCTTCCTGGAGATAGGTCTGCTCGGCATCAGACACTAGCACCACCTCTCGGTCATGAGCTCTCTGGGACAGCGACAACGAGTATCACATCAGCCAGTAGCACCATTTGAAGGCCATACATTTTTCACTTCTATGTGATAACAGTTGTCAAGCACACTTGCGTTAATTAAGCTCACGGACGATTCCGATCAAATATAAAGTTTAAAAGCGGACTGGGAAAGCATACATCTCTCTATCTAATCTTTTATACTTTCTTGGTAACAATATAGTGACCAGAAGCATGAAGCACTTCTTGTTTAAAGATATATGCATTATTATTCACCAAATGATCTAACAACAGCATCAACACATTTTCTCTGCATAAAGCAGCACCACACTATTTAAATTATAATCCCACTCTGGATGAGTAAATTATGACCAGAATTATGACACCAACAGAATACAAAAGTAACTGAAGCAGCAAAAGATTTTAAAAGAACCGTAGATCCTCCAGCTGGTGCAACTGCTCAGCTGGGTGAGGTGAAAGAGCAAAAAAAATATAGCCCAATCTGAAGAAAAAGACAGCAAATACTTTATCATAGGAAAAACAAGGAAGAACAAATTGCTGGTACAGTAGACGATAGTTCAAAGAAATCACTGGTTGAGAAAAAAAATAAATAAATCGTAGAAAAAAATGCGGGGGGGGGGGGGGGGCTTTGTTTCATTCCATGTATATTCATAACTTCTGGAAAATGGTTTCCACAAATCTGCCACAATCAATTACGGCTGGGCTATTCGAGTTTGAATTCGCATCTGTTTAGATTTGCCACCTTGCGGTCCTCCGGTTGTGCTTCTTCTGCCGCCTGTGAATATACTTTTCATTATTTCCTTCTCTGTCCTCTCTACGAAGAATACAGAAGTAAAGTTTTGAACACTCTGTGCCATCTTCTGGCTCCAGGAATAAACTGCACTCTTATTTTTCATTTGGCAAGTGATATTTTACTTTCTCATTTTACAACAGCCGACTCCAAAATATCCTGTGAAATTAACAAAAGAATATTTGACACAGTGCATCTCTATATCCTGGAAACTCGCAGCTTTTGATTCTAAAAGTAAATTCTTGCTCACGGGGCCCCATCCTAATCTTTACTTCTTTGACTTTCATGTCAGTGCATTTTTTTCCCTGCGAACAGGTATAAACTGTATAAATTGGTTGTGTAATTTGTTAACTGATGCAGAAAATTTATAGTGTATATTATATATATTTCATATTGTGCATTTTGTATATATACAGTGTGTCTTTAATGTGCTGGAGATCTTCTTGATTAGCACTCGGTGTACTATTAGGCTGTCCAGTTATAATAAGTATGTTTAAATCATATTGCGACCTCTTTTCTAATGCCGGAAACAGTGTTGTAATGGGCACGTTGCCGTGTATAATGGCTATTTAGTTGAGAATAGTTTGGTGTACAGGATGGAACGTTGTAAGCATTATGACATGAAATGAGATTTGCGATTTTACATTATGAATCTCCTTAGAAAGAATTGTCGGAATCATTCCAGGTGATGCGGGGTCGATGTTAGAAATGTAGATTATATTTGAAAAAAATGCAACCGTGCACACTTGGGAGAAATGATCAGTTTGAGCACGTCATTGACACGAGAGTACTACCTGAGCGATATTGTACAGTCTCCTCCACAATTCATAGACTTGCTCCTCCTCTTCTACCGTCAATCCTATCAGGCTATCGTACCCCAGCTAAAGCATACAAAAGATAATAAAGATATTGCATACGAAGCAATTACCCAACTCGAAATATGGTAACATGTTCTGTCCCATTCTCAGCAGCCGTTTGGTTAATGCATGTGCCGCAAAACTGATATTACGCCGACTTGCAATTGATCGATACCTGCCTTTAAAGCCCTGGACTCGTCTAATGTTTATTACATGCACCCACACACATCCACCCCTCCCCACTCCCACACTAGCATATATATATACAAGCGTCACAGAATACGCTTTACCGTAGCATAGGTTTCGTATCCTTTTTCGTTTTCGGATTGCAGTTGTTCCTTTTGTGACAAATATGAAATGTGTCTGAATTGCATTGTAAAACCCTGGTCATATCATTTTGTTGGGGGGATTTTTTTAACCCAAGATGACGGAAGCCTATAGTAAAATTCCTGGACACTTCGGATGTTAACTAAGGGAACTGATGTAAAACATATAAAAATTATCGTCCTGACTCAGCAACATGGTTGTGGATACTAAAGGAAAATGCCCCAAATCTTTACCTCTGTTTTGACGTCCTCAAGGGCACTGGCGAAATGAAGATTGAAGGCCAGGTTGAGCTGCATGTTGTCTATATTGTCCAGGCTGCAGGGGAAAAAGGGAGCACTTTGTCAGTCTGTCGTGGGTAAAGAACAGCAATAAGCACCTTACCAGACTTTTCGGCATAACAGGCTTCGATTTTGCAATTTGATGCCTCGGCAAATAAATGAAGAATTAAAAAATTTTGTATCCAGCATCATTGATTTCCGACATGAAATGACATATATATATATTTATTTTTGTCGGTCAGCATTCATGATTTTTTTAGTTCATTTCTTGTCACAAAGATACAAAGTGATACATGCACGTGAGCACATACACATTAATGTGACGAGAGCTGAAACTTATATGGGCTTATGTGCCCTGTCAACACTCATAAAATATTGGTAATCAGCAATGAACATGGACACTTTTTAATTCTTTGGAACAAAGAAAAATGATTTAAAACAACAAATACCAAATAATGATGAGACACACATCAGAGACTTATGCTAAAGCGCAATTGTAACAATTCAATTTTAAAGTCATCTTTTTCCGATTTCATTTCATACAAGAAACCATGAAAAAAAATCTATTTTACACATATCATATGCTACACTTTCCAGCACGGTATTTTCTAGGTCATTTCGATAAAGAATACCTTGGGTCCTGCCGAAAACGTACGTTTATGTCACGAAAAGTTAACTAAAATGCTATTAGATGAAATATAAGCGATTTTTCAATGTTCCTAAAAATGTTTTTGTCAACATGCCTTTTTGTTCAGCGTCAGCGCAACAATATTCAGTTGTTGGTGACACTTTTATTTCCCGAGTTGTGATAGATATGTGTCAATGTGACCAGTGTAGGCTACACTCCTCGCACTGATAAAACTGGGATGTCCTTGCACACAGCAAAGTTGTTTACGCGGATTTAAACATGAATGCAGTGCATCAAGGACAAATAGCTTGAACATATTTTATCTTGATGCTCTACATAAATTTTTATTGTGAATTTAGTCATTTTTACGTCAGTGCAGCTTTACTGACATAGCGACCTAATATGTTATATGTTGATAGTGGTCATGAGAGGCATGTATACACCGTCTCGTCGACCACAAATCACACACACGTTTCGAGAAAGTGAACACAGCAACGGGGATCCCGGCTTTGTTGAAAAATAATCTCAACATATGTTAAAATGAATATGCTATGAGCAAAATTCCGTTTGTGTATATCTCATGCTGACAGCGTTATAATTGATACATGGACAGCATCAGCACCAAATTTAAATACAGTCCATAATAGTATCGCCGGGGAACATTCTAGAGTGGCATTTTATGTATGCACCTCAAAGATAAAATTGTTGCACATTTTTTTTTCTTTACGGCGTTTTTGACAGTGTACATATGTGTTATATCAAGGTTTATCTTACGGAGAGTAATAATACTAATAATCCACGCGACCTTCAAATATTCAAGATTACAACCGTCTCGGAAGATAACAAGATAGGCACGTCCAGAGAGTGTCAGGTCATTTGCTGTGTCTCAAACAAATAAATGGATTAAACGTGAATGTGACAGAATTACAAAACCTCCGCATATGGATTTATTCATTTATAAGGTCATATTTCATTCAATCCTTTTCCCAACCGTCGTAGTTCAGGACTCTGTTATGCTTTTTATCTGCACCTGTAGTCCTCAGGGCTTGTGGTTCTGTATTTGTGTTTTTTTCGTCCAGAACCACTTCCTGGTAGTCATTACCTTATTCCGCACCCGAACTCTTTACATTTCATAAGCTAACCTGACGCTTTCCAACCTTTGGCATTTCACTGGCCCTGCAGTCAAACTTGTTTGTCCATCAACACAAATTCCATGTAGAAAACCAAAATTGATCGCTTCCTCCAGGGTAAGTGTTTTGAGATTTCAACTTGCCCTGCTTGAAGTTATTTGACTTGTCCCGGCTAGCGGACACGGGAATTATATATAACCTGCTCGTCATATTATTGTGTTCCTTTACACGCTGTGAGTTTTTGCTTGAAATGATCTATACCTTCACCATAATAATGGATTTATGGATTTCTCTTTTAATGCTTACTTAGGAATCTGAAAAAGTTGTCAATTCTACATGTGTATTGGAATCCCGTTACGTCAATTTTGTTGCAAGGTCATCTTATAAAATACAGCAAGTGGTACATAAAAAAACGCACTAAAACCATCAAGACGACCAAAATGTTTGGTTTAAAAACCTTCAACTAACCTTCTACTGAATTGCAAAATATATAGCACTGCCATAAACACATAAAAATTGCCAATATTCTTCACTTCGACATATAATTGTAAAGTAGTAATCCCCTCCCCCCCCCCCACAACATGAACATTTTTTAGCAAATCTTCCTTCTTATACATGTTCCAAAAAAAGAATGCAATGTGTATTGTGCTTTTACATTTATCATTTGAGCTTTATATCCTATTCAAAAGTCCCTGCCATATTTGGAACACTACCAACCTCTGATTACAGAGACCAGAATGAGGCTGCGTTGGACACAAATCCAAGTCCCCTTTCTCCGACATGTTAAATTTGCTTACTTTTCTAGCTCATAACTGTTAATTAAATACTTTTGAATAAAACCGTTGTGCCATTCTGTCAGGAAAACTCTAGAACAACAGCATTAAGGGGGAAGTCTTCAGTGTTTTTACTTTTTTTGATTGCCGCTGATATACATCTCACTTGAATATTGATATCCTGTACAGTAGGCTCAAAAGCCAGAATGAGGGAGCCGACTCTCTATACATACTTGGAATATACAGCAGCAGCAGTTTAATAAAATGTAGGTCTGCAACGACGTATAATTAGCTGTCACAGGTATATCTATTCTAAACCTAAACTGACTTGTTTTTGGAACAAACTGATCAGTGCTGACCTAATTGTCTTACCAGGACAAAAAAACAAACAAGCAACAACAAAAAACAAACAAACAAAGACATAAATCAATGAGACGGGAGTATAGACCATGTCACACACATACACACACACACACATATATATATATATATATATATATATACATTATATATATACATATATATATATATATATATATATATATATATATATATATATATATATATATATATATTTATGTATGTGTGTGTGTGTGTGTGTGTGTGTGTGTGTGTCAGGTAGTAAAAACTACACACCTAAATGAATGAGTGGTTCTAAATTAATAATTCAACATATTATGTTCTGTAATAAAATGATACGAGACATGCTGCCACGAAAACTTATTTCATATAAACAGACTACATCACAGTGACTGTGCAACAATGGATTAAGTATTGAAGACCTGGTATTTTCACCAGTGTTGTAGTTCTAGGGATGTCCTAACAGGATTACACAATTGGTGTGCTCAAGTGTTTTTAAAGGACAGATATGAGTTAAAAAAAGTAAGCAAATTCAACATGTAGATGAATGGGGACTTGATTTGGTTTCCATCCCAGCCCCAGTCTGGTTTCGCCACCAGATGGTAATTGTGTTCCACATATGGCACCGACCTTTGATTATGGTGTATATTCATCCACTTTTTGTGCATTTCATGCTTTATGGGGTGGGATGGGGCGTGGTGGTAAAATGATTCATACGTTGGGTAAATGTTGGATGGCAGTGGCAGCTTATCTCGGGTGCCTTGCTCCAGCTGTGCACATGCTCGCTGTAAACATTTCATGAGAACTGAACTGCCTTGTTCCTTTAGGTTCTGCAGTGCATTCCTGTTCTGCAGGATGATTTCCGAGACTCGTTGCTGAAACATCAAATAAATAGATTTACATCAACAAGTTTGGTAATTTGATAGGAGACGCTGATGACCAACATTTTAAGGTTAACCGAAATAGTCACGATTAACATGTAAAACATCGAACAAACTGGTGCAAAGAGAAGAATCTGTCCAAAATGGTGCAAGATTTGTCATGAATTTGCCAAAGAAAAGCCAGTAATCTTGAACATAAAGAAGTCAGAACATATAATTTATGACGAAAACAACGAAAATGTTAATCTGCACGTTAACGGGTTCCCTATTTCCAAGGTAGATGCATGTAAAACTAAGTTTTTAGACCCACAGTAAAACATTGAAGATTCAGTTCACAAATTTAATCTGGAGTTCAAGCTACTTATGGCGCAATTCCACAAAATATATTCTCTGATATTAGGTATTAGCTAAACCTACTACATGCGTTTGTATTGGTACCAGCTCTGGAATTTATCTCGGATAGAAGTGGGTTATTTTTTATTCAACTTGGCTTAAAGTCATATGACTTATATGCAGTCTACTTTTCATGAGTCAGAGTAAGTCACTGTCTTATGTATGCCAGGATTTACATGTAGAAGTTCAGCTTCACGGATAGTTTATTAAATTTTCCCATAAAGTTTTACACAGATGTAATTCACTGGTTAGTGCCTTTGCTCTATTAGCTTCTAATGAAAGCTGCTCGAATGTCTGTTAACTCCCATAGTGTGACTTCGTGGAAGTACAACATAAACAAGTATAATTTTCTTGGTTTGATTTACGTTCAATGCGGTCAACAATGATACACCCCTGAGTAACAGGACAGTGAAACTGAGATAAATGCCAGTTGGGTACATGAAATTTGTCTGGTTCATGATGGCGGATTACCGACTATCCTCGCAATGGGGAAATCGCGCACGCTTTGGTTATACTGGGTACTGGCTGACACTTGTGGCAATGCGACAGCATAAATATGACTGATTTATCTCCGAACTGGGACTTTACTTTTTTGATATATATATACATTTTATTCATTTTTTTTTTGTTTTTTTTTGTTTTTGTTTTGTTTTTTTTTTTGTTGCTGTTTTTTTTAATTCATGCATGTTACTGACTTTGTATTCTATGTTTAATATGTGCCTATTTCATAGAAAATCAAGATATGTATATATATATGTGTGTGTGTGTGTGTGTATATGTGTGTGTGTGTGTGTGTGTAATGCAGGACATACTTGGTTTAGGTCTCCGATTGTTATATAATATATATATATATATATTTATATATATATATATATATATATATATATATATATATATATATATATATATATATATATATATATATATATATATATATATATATATATATATATATATATGTATGTGTAGAATTTGGTACTCGTCCTCGAGTCACTGAGGCATGCATCCACGGATCCAGGTATACCAATAACCTCAGCCTAATGCCCTAGCGCCTGCGCCCAAGGGCAATCCGAAGTTCGCAGATGTACTGAACGGACAGTTTAGTCTATTCTATTATGTTTCCAAGTACTTTCCCTGGCGTTTTGCTTACAATGCAAGTCTGTCCTCACCCGCGTGAGCTAGTGACCGGGTATACACTGTGCAACCGAGTAATTTATCAAATTCCATATCGTGGACATCTCACAACGACCTGAAACCCACGTCCGATTGGCTGAGGGCCCTTGGCAACCAAATTATGATAATAGCCTAGAATAGTAATACACATGTCTTAAGCCGGTGCCTTTGCTTTTAGCAGCGCCCAGGCCCACTAAATTTCAGCTTAGTATGTCGTTGTATTAATTGCATCGACGTTTTGTTGAAATGAATCACATTTTGATTGAATAAAGTCTCTTTGAATTTTAGACCAAGGATTTCAGATATATTTGGTAAGGTCAAACTTCATTGCCTTTGGTCGAAATCGACAAGTATTTTCTTTTTGTATCATGCTTGCTACTGTGCAATGGCGATGACTCTACAGGCCTATTGTTTGGTAAAGCCAATAATACATGCAAAAACCTAAAAGTGTGCGTGTATGATAATGTTTAAATCAATGTATAACCAAAGCAACTGATCAGCCTCTAGCGCATGGGCTGTAACGTGAAATTATGAGTCAGGAAACCAAATAAGACTATACTTACAAATATATCAGTGTGGGCCAGGCAGCTCAGCTTGTAGGTCGTTTTTGGAGAAGGGCCGTGTGGAGTACCTGGGTGGAAAAAGGAAAAGAAAGAAACAGTGTGGTACGGTTTGGTATGTGTGTTGAAGTGTGGTGTAGTCTTGTATGGTGTGGTCTAGTGACGTGTAGTATAGTGCGGTATGATATCGTGTGGCGACGTGTAGTGTAGCGTTATATGGTATAATGTGAAGTGAGCATTAGCCTATGGTATAGTGTGGCATGGTGAGGTGAGGAGTATGAAGTGCTATGGTATGTTGTGGAAACTATGGTATTGCTTGGTATAGTATGATGTGGAGCATGGTATGATATGGTATGACCTGGCATGTGCACATGCAAGAAGCTCTTTACCTACGGACTGAGGTAAATCTCAGGCTGTGTCTCATAGGCCTATTTAGGAAGGTTTCTTTCTATAAAATATTTAAAAAATCACACAAGCTGTTTCCTTTATTCATCATTTAAGACTTTACATGAACACAAAATAGTTGCGTGGGTTTTGTAATTAGAAATAAAGCTTACTTGGCATTTTGGCAGCTAAATCTACAGACTTCAGCACATTTTCATAGTTCGAGTTAAACCAAGCATCCTGGTCGTCTGAGCCGCCACTGAAACAGGAAACATTATCACAGTCAGAGTTGAATTAACGGGCCTAGGCCTGTTGAGACGCTGTGGGGTACCACTGCAACATTAAACATCATCACAATCAGCGTTGAGCCAGGTACAAGTAATGAGATGTTGTGCGCTATCATTGCAACAGAAAACATTACTACGGTCAGCGTTAAGCCAAGGGGCGTATTAAGTTGGAGTAGGGTACCGCCGCAACATTAAACATCATCACAATCAGCGATGAGCCAGGTACGGGTAGGCCTATTGAAATACAGCGCGCTAGTATCATTGCAACAGAAATCATTACCACGGTCAGCGTTAAGCCAAGGGACGTATTGAGTTGCAGCAGGGTACCGCTGCAACATAAAACATTATCACAATCCGCGTTGAGCCAGGTGCACATATTGGGTTGCATCAGGTACATCTTTAGTTAACATGAAATAGGCCTATTATCTCACAGGCGGCGTTGAGCCAGGTGTATGTCTTCAGACGCCCTGAGGTACCATTGAGATACCACTCCAACATCAAACATTATTTCAGTCACCGTTGAGCCCAGGAACAGGGGTGAGTTGCACTAGGATACCGCACACCATTAAACACTAAGGTACCACTGCTACATCAGTAATGTAGTGGTCATAACTGACGCCCTGTAGAATATATATGGCACGGGCACTGTGGTCATATCAATACCGGGAATATTGAGGTCGATAATGACCTGGATTGTGGTAGAAACTGGGATAATTGTGGCTTTATGTTAATATGTAGGAGTATAAATTATTATGCTCATATCAATATCGGGAATACTGTTGCCAAAAATGGCGTGGAGTGCACTTAAAACTGGGAATACTTTGGATTTTCGTTACCATATTGGAGCACTGTGGTCATGTCAACGCCGGGAATACTCCAGCCGAGTATGACGTAGTTTGTACCAGAAACAGGGAGTCTTGTGTTCTTATGTAAACTAATGCAGTAACTACTGTGGTCATGTCGATATGGGGAATACTGAAGCCGAGAATGGCGTAGATTGTATTTACGGTGATGTTCAACCTGACAAAATAAGTTTACTTCTATGACAAAAATACACATCCCCATACATTAAATAAACCTGTATATCAAATTGATCACGAGGCTTTGCAGAATATGTCTGCCCCAACGATGGAACTGTACATTCAGAGCTGATGTAGAAACACATGCGGTTTGGGTAAAGAAGTGTTTTTGTAAGCTTGGGGATATTTCTTGAAAAATATTCAAGATAAAACCGTCAAGTTTGTGCTACTATGATCTAAATAAGTGTATCTGCAAAAACGTATCAGGGAATTTTCATTAACAGGGTTTTTATTTTTAATGAATGGTGATCCAATATTTGAAAAATGGCGGATTTTGTCAAAAGTCATAAGCCGGCGGAGTTGCCATTTTTCACACATAGCTATGCAATAACTCTTCATTTCTTAGAAAGTCCTTGATACAGTTTTGTTCTAATATTTACAGTAAATCGACTTTTATGTGATCAAAATCAAATGATCAAGTTTAGATAATTATCCACATGAAGTAAACATTTTGACGCAAACGCGTATTGTTTGCACTCAAGATTTAAAGTTTAACACGGCCCATTGACTGATATGATAGCATTAAATGTATTTGTCAGTTTCTTTAGATTGCATTCTACTAGAAATACCAAATTTGGAAAACTGATAGAATATAGTGGATTTGTGTCCTAAGGCAGTCCATACTATGGTCATACGAATAGCACGAGTATTGTGGGCGAGAAAGGCATTGATTGCACTTAGTACTGGGGATGCTGTAGATTTTGTGTAACCATTGAGCCAGTACCAACAGTGCGAATACTGTAGGTGAAAAAGGCATGGATTGCACTTTATACTGGGAGAGCTGTGTATTGATGTAAATATACACGGATCTGTATTACTAGTATTTCCGAAAAGATATAATATATGAGCATGTTGCCCCACTGCAACATAAACAAAACTTGGTCATAGATCGGTGATCTTACCGCTGTAAGACCATAAAGAGAGTTGCCAGAGTATTATATGTGCACATTGCGACTTGAGTAAAGTTGCAAACTTTAAAATGGACAGCATTTAATGGATTTTTGGTAGACTATGAAAAACGTTTCAACTTATGTATCGCCATAAGTGGTACAGAAGAACAAATATATACAGACCTGCCACATGAGGATACTGTACGCTTGTTTTTTTTTTTTTTTTTTTTTTTTTTTTTTTTTTTTTTTTTTTTTTTTATTGTCTTTCCTGTATTTGACTAAGTGGGAGGCTTGTGGAGAACAGTGATAAACTCACCTCCACTAAGTGGACGGCCGTACTGCACGTGTTCAATATGGTATTTAGCTTCACTTCTCTAATGTATGACACACACCTTCAACAGTAAATATGTATTGTTTATGCTGCCCTGACAGCTTATCGTTCAGCAGGATATCTTATAGTACTCATCCGCTGTTTATGGACCTTTTTCAGTATAATTACATGACAGATACGCGGAGGAATATGCTGGTGGCGCCCACCTGGTCACTGCCCCGTGTATTTCTCCCGGCGTGTAGGCAATCATACTGTACACCCCAAACCTCTGGAACCACTCCACCTTCCTCAGTACTTCTTCATCCGTCTCTCCAGCCATGAACTGCGCGTACACAGTGCGCTTGAGCAAGCGCTGGTACACTCTCTTACCCAATAGTTTGCGAGAGGCTGCCAGTATCTGTGTCAAGCACAAGAAGATGATTACGTAATGACGATATACAATATAAAAACAACATATTCCATATATTGAAACAAAAGCAATGAAATGTTTGTCACAAGCGGCGTATTGTCTGCAGTTTACATATTGATCATATGACTGCTATGATAGTATGGAAGTGGTGCTTGAGGTACTTGCCACTCCTACGTAATTGGACGATTTTAGCAGATAAAGACAGGTTGTGAACACGCCTCATCAATGAGCCGCCTAATATTTAAGTGATACGCCTAGGCCTCAACTCCGCAGCTATATCACAAGTACTGCTTGTGTTTACACTAGATTGTAGTCTAAATTAAGTGGCTTTTTCGACTTCCATGATACATGTATACTTTAAAACTTGCGAATATTTTTTCTCATATACCTATTTATTATGTGCAAGCATTTACCGGTGTTGGACAAAAACGTGTGATCAACAAAGTGAGGATATTTTTTTTTTAGCAATTTGATTGGTGAGCACTTTGGATTGTTACAGGATGTTAAGACCATTGAAAAAAAATTACATTTGAGGGACTATTTCTAATAGTAAAACTATAATAGTCACGTGACTACTATGGAATTCCATTCAAAAGAAACTGTAAATAGCAGACGATATTGTTGACAAACAAAATGCCGTGGTGCAGCATTTGTCACTTCCTAGGTGGCAGGGCGTCAGATATGCTTGTCCCAGTCCCCTCTCTACCAGCGCCAACTTCTCATCCTCCTGCTTTCGCAGAAGTGCAACATCCTGTTGTCGACATCACACACCAGCAGGACCACTACCAGTAGGCAGTAGACCTATTGTTACTAGTCCACGGCCAATCGAAAGGCCACCGTTGCCACCGCTACCCCAGGTTCAGTCCAGCGTTTGAACAGTAAACACTCGGAGTAGCATGTATCATGATTGCACCATCACAAATGTCTACACAAAAAATACAACGGCCCTTCTATTCCTCTGTGATAACGCATTTATAGACCGACCATTGAGTCAGACAGTGACAGCCAATCTAAAGTCTTTTCGGAGCTCCCCTTGTACACGCCTTTAGTAGCGCCATTCAAGAACTACCGCAGTAGCGATATCCTCCCCGTTATGTTTAAGCCACCCGGGCACCTGCCTTTAATGTAATCAAGGATCTCCTTGCTATAATTTCTGAATAAATACGGAAATATCCATTCTAATAAGCAAATGTAACCTTCCTGCGCCGCCGTTTGAATGATAAATTGAACAAGGCAAGCGGTTAATTCAAACTGCGCATTCCTGATAAGGGAAAGGTTTGTTTACATACCGCATATTAGATTGTAATAAACATGTGCCTTGTAGCTAGACAAAGTTCCATACTAATTTCAGAACAACAGCTTTTCTCTCCAGAGCACTCTTGTCTGCCCCGTTACGTAGATAATTTAACAGTGACAGACCGTTAGGCATCACTTTTCAAATTCTTTCCGGTTTTGCACACTTGCATGAACTATATATAGGCGGAATAACGTTACTTACACAGCGCATCAATGTGGACGTAAAACATCGCCACGTATGAATATGTATGCATGTTGTGGGTTATTCGTCTGATGAAAATAGCGACCAGAGAGAGAAACTGTTCACTTCAGAGGTTTTTTTTTTTTGTTTTTTTTGTTTTTTTTTTTTTTGTTTTTTGTTTTGTTTTGTTTGTTTTTTTTTTTTTTTGTTTTTTGTTTTTTTCTGTAAAATAACTTGGAAAGGTATGTGAGAAAAAGAATGTTGCATGGCTTGCATTTGGGATTGCGTTGGTGACACTGGTTGGTACATTCTTCAGTTTTCGCTCGATCTAAACTCACAAAACATGAAAAATGCCCCAACTCGTGTCACTAACGCGATCCCGAATGCCTCGCCATGCAACATTCTGTTTCTCCCATATCTGAAGCAGTTTACCCATATGATACTGATTTCAGTCACTCACCCTCTTGTCTTGTCGCCCAGCCAATAAAAGTTTAGCCTGTCCATATTTGATAGTTTAAAAGGCTTGGCTTGTGTAATGTAGGTATTCAATTATGTTTGCTAGGGACTAAATTTTGTAATAAAACTGAAGTAGGCGCGTGACTACTATGGGATGCTTTTCATGAGAGCGCTGAGTGAAAAGCCTGTCTGCAGTTTTGCCGCATGAATAAAAATTCATATTTAGGGAGGTCGGTCTCCCAAATTAGCGTGATCTTTGGATATCGTACTGTTGCTTCGGGATGTGTTTTGATGATCGAGTATGTCACAAACTGATATGCGTCGCATATGGGACCGTTTTGGGACACTCGTCAGGTTTTTTCGGTTTTGGACGAAAAACAAAAAAAGAATGTATTTGTAATTGGGACACCCAATTTTGGAATATGGGTGTGTCCTATTTGATAAGAATAGTCCAAGGCTTTCTGATCTTTTGGAAAAAATTCAGTATAAGGCAGCAAGAATGTGTACCGGTGCTATGAAATTTGCATTTACATCAAGTGATCAGCCACTCGCTGAAATACGATGGGAGCCGCTACAGTCTCGCAGAAAATTCTCTGACCCAGTTCTTTTGTTTAGAATATTAAATAATCTCACGCCCCTTACCTTCACGACTTATTTCCAAATAATGTATTGATACCAACATACCGCCCACTCAGACATTCCATTCAACTTACATATACCAGGATTTGGACTGACCACTATTTCAAATCTTTTTTGCCCTCTGGCATTGGCCCTTGGAACGACCAACCTGACAACATTAGAGTGCCTCCCACACTCTCTATCTTCAAGACAAAGTTAACCAAAACGCTTTTTCTCAGCTACAAAATTCCAAAAATTCTTGACGTTTGGCGATCGTTTTGCTAATATTATGCACACGCAACTGCGCCATGGTCGCTCAAAATTGAACCATCATTTACTCCATAGAAGCATTTTGCCGCCTGCAGCTTGTCCGTGAAATCCCCTAAAGGAAGATACAAGTCATTTTTTCCCTGTTTTATCCCCTCCATGACGGTCTGTTAATAATATACTTGCTCCTGGTGTTCACCCAAAATTTGAAATTAAATCTTTTCACTGATAGATTAATTGAAATTATGTGGTAGTACTGACCTTTAGGATGAATCCAATACTGATATTTTGTGGCAGTATAATTGTTCATTTCTCAGAAAAGACGCTTTGTCAACAGATACCTATAGCTGCGAACTAGCTTCTCATACCTGACGTGTGGGACCACTTGTTTTGAAGTCTGCTTGGAAACAGTTTTCTTTTTAATATAGATATTTTCCTGTGTGTTTTGCATATACTTCTGCGCGTCTGTGTATGTGAGAGGAACCCATCAATTAGCCACGTATGTGGCTACTGGGTATTACAGTTAATAAATAAATATGTTTACAATACAGTGAAACACATCATACGTTTGCGTCCAAATACGCGTTCTCACTGAACAGAAATGTCTTGCTAAAACGGAGCAATTATCTGAAATACTTCTGAGATTTAGTTTTCCTAAACATACGCTTGAAGGGTTCAAGTTATGGTCAATTCTCGGCCTTTACTAAATGTCTACAGTACCGTATTTCATTACATATATCACATGTTGAACACAAATACATCACATTACTGACTTTGAACAAAGAAGAAAGAACATATGAAGGACAGAGTGAAGGAAAAAGGAAAGAATGGTGGAAGTTAAGATGGCAGAAAGGAAGAAGAAAGAAACTGGTTGACGTGGAGGAAGATGAACGATCTATCTATCTATCTATCTATCTATCTATCTATCTATCTATCTATCTATCTATCTATCTATCTATCTATCTATCTATCTATCTATCTATCTGTCTGTCTGTCTGTCTGTCTGTCTGTCTGTCTGTCTGTCTGTCTATCTATCTATCTATCTATCTATCTATCTATCTATCTATCTATCTATATGAAAGAGAGAGACGGACAGAGAGACAGACGGAGAGAGAGAGGCAGAGACGGAAGTGGAGGGCCGCAGGTTATAAAGCATTCCATCCCTTTGTTTAAAACTGATCATCTCAGAAAGTCTTCTATCGCTTCTGCGCAAGCAACAGGAAATATCTGGGGCCATTAATCAAACGCCCTGGAATGGTTTATATATCTACAGAGGCACTGTTCCAGAAAACGACGGAGACGAAATTATTGCTTATATATCTACACAGCTATTGCACCGGAGCTCGAAGTGGACAGAAAATTATGCAAGATAAGCATAGGCAGGTTCCAAGTGTATTCGACACCGCAATAGATATGCCAATCAACTTATCGATGTCCAGATCTGAAACAAAATAGGATAAAAAGACAGCTATTTACATAAAACACCTTTATATTTGTTCTTTTTTTACCAAATAACATCAACGCTGGTTTCAATTTACCAGTAAGTACCAATAACTTTCCGGGCCAACTGCGACTGACGTCGCACTACTCGACACGAACTGCTCTGAATAATAATCAGATTGCTAGATTCATGTGCCTTGTATAAGGACCTTTCATTCAAGTACGGCCGTTCTTGAAGTCACATAGATAGATTATAGCAGTCAACAGTTTTTCTTATTGCGTATTGGACCCGTAGTGCAACGACGAAAATGTTGAATCAATCCAAATGTGGCACTAAAAAGTTAAGAGAAAGATAAGAAGAATCATTGCAAAAGGAAATATGGCTGAAGGTGATAACAATTTTGATAGCAACCTATGTTCCTGGCAGAAGATAACAATCATTGTCTTCATATGGCTGTATCAAATCTTAATATAAAGTATTTTTAAGTTCAAAATGCCCCTCAAGCTTTTATATATTGTGCAGCTACTCAAGATTAAGGTTTTATGCATTTGCCTTATTTGCATAAATCAGATTGCTTAAACTTTGATTCATGGTTCATTGGATACAGCTATTCTACAAATTTTCAATTTAAATTTAAATGACACCTATATTTGTAATAGTTTTGAAGTTATGCCAGATTTAAATTGTGTCTACCAGCCAAATTTGTAAAAAAAAAAAAATAATTGCTATACCTTTGGTTCATGTTTCATTGTATGCGACTATGTCCCAAAACTACAAATTGAAGCGGAAATGGCACCTCTATATGCAACAGTTTAAAAGGTATTTCTGATTTAAAATTGTGAATTCGCCTAATTGCATTAATTAAAGTGCTACAATTTTAATTCTTGTGTCATTGGATGCCGGCATGTCACAAACCAACATATTGAAGTTGATATAACACCTCTTCCTATAAAAGTTTGCAAGTTATTCAAGAATTCAGTTTTACGTATTCTCCTAATTTGCATGAATGAAAGGACTACAACTTGGTTAATGTTGCATTGGGTGCGGCTATGTAACAAATCTACCGACTGAAGTGGGAATATCACCTCTCTCTGTAATAGTTTTTTATTTTTTATTTTTTTTTTCAGATTTAAAGTTTGTGTATTAGCCGGATTTGCATCAATGAGAATGCTACAACTATGGTTCATATTTTACTGGATGCTGCTATGTCACAAACCTACCAACAGAAGTGGGAAAAGGCATCTCTCTGTAAAAGTTTTAAAGTTTTTCCGGGTTTAAATTTTTGTATTTGCTAATTTGCATATATTAGAAGGCTACAGCTTTACTTTATAATTCATTTGATGCGGCTTTGTAGCCTATAGATTAAAGTTGGATTGGCACCTCCATTTATAATACTTTTGGAGATATTCAACTTTTAAATGTTTCATGTGCTCATAATTAGCATATTAAGAATGCCAAAGTTTCTGTTCACTGTCCATTAGATTGGCAGGTGTCACAAACCTGTATGTACCACTACAAAGTTTGTGTCTATATGCAATAGGTTGGAAAATATGGAGCTTTTAAATATTAACTGCTCCTGCTTGGCATAATTTTAAATATTAAGACTGTTCCAAATACCAACATAACGTAATATAGTTCCTATTATGACCACCAGGATCGCGCAACGAGATTAAACGGTATTTTGCGGGAAGTGGGACACCACTATCAGCTGGTCATCGAAAACAATATTAAAATGTAAAGACGTGAAGAAAGTGGGGAAGTTTGAAAGAGTGATTTTGACCAAGTTAAAACTGTACTGTGCCTGGAATAGGCCTGTGTGCAATTGTGAGGCAGTGGGCTGTAGCGCTCATACGCGCAAATTGTCGAATCTTGACAAATGTCCATGGGTGTGTGCGGTTATGTTCCACAGTTTCACAGTGAAGTCTCCACTGTGGTCACGATGGCGTGTCCATAGCGTGTTCCACTTGGTAACAGCAGACAAGCGTAACTATGAATTGTGCGCGATCGTCAAGCTGAGGTCACGAAGGGAAGAACTAAGACTTCGTTAGGCTCCCATTATGTACACAGCTTCATTACTAAGTCTATCACCATGCCACGTTTGGTACTTTTCGGAACAATAGTGTCCGAGAAAAATTGTTTTTAAAATTCACACGGAAATTAATGAATGAAAAAGTAAATATGTTAAATAAATGAATGAATGTACGGATGAACGAACAAACGAACGTACAAACAAAAGAAACAAAGAACAAACAAACAAACTAAGAAAATTAATAAATTAAATAAATAAATGAATAAACAAACAAACAAACAAATAAATAAATAAATAAATAAATAAATAAATAAATAAATAAATAAATAAATAAATAAATAAATAAATAAATAAATAATATTTCTGAGGAAAACAAGAAGTCAACACAAGTACGACTATCTGCGACAGAAACAAGTTGGTACTTAGCATAACTTTGGACATTTGCCAAAATGTTCGTGCATGTGAATAAAGGGGCTATGGCTAAGGTGTCTCCTGGTAAAAACCATCTTTACCTGGAGCAAAGAATGACCTGTTAAAGAATATGAGATGTAACTGTTTACTGAGGAGAATAATATATTAGTTCTGCTGTGTTTTGGCATTGGAGACATGTTGTGATTAGTCTGTATTTATTTCCCATCATAACAACAATACATAAAAGTTCAGGAAATGTAATCGGGGAAACTCGCATTTTGGGCGTGAGAAACGCTTTTTATATTTGTTGCTTTTGTGGAAATAAGTTTCAGCGAAATAATGGTACCTTTCATTCAGCTATCAAAGAAAAAGATCATATTTTAGCTTTAATTTGACAAAAAGACACACATGAAGGGTACCCAGTATTTATCAGTCTACAGTCAACAAAGAAATCATTGATTCAAACTCTGATTATTATAGTCACATAGCTTGATCTCAGCTTATCGCCATTTAGTCTTAATCTACGTAGTTACCACGCTATTGTCGCATTCAATCATTATGCCGGATACCAGAACAGCCATATATTATCAACTATAATCGTAATTAATCTGGGTTGGCTTTTATGATAGCGACAAAATGTTTATTTAATGAGAGTCTCCTCGCCCATCCCTTCTGATATTATTAGATTATGCAATATTATGCATCGATTGGTAGACAAAAACATACCCTGAGTGCTGCTTCTTGAGTCATTCACCACGCATCAGGACGGGCTAGAAAATAATGTGTGTGTGGTGTGCAAAGCATTCCATAGCAGGACGCACAATAACATGGACCGAAAAATGACGTGCGTGCACTGTATCGGGCATTCGATTGTAGCAATTATTTCTACAAGCTGCAAAATGATAGGCGTATAAGAAGAGAATACATCCCAAGTTCAAGGGATTTATCTGGAATTCTGCTTTTTTAAATCCCGGAGCGAAGCGTAGGGATTTAAAAATGCAGGATTCCAGATAAATCACGAGAACAAGGGATGTATCCTTTTTATACCATGCCTT
>CAXHWN010000433.1:5000-34000 GCA_964020975.1 Hermodice carunculata
AGCGGGGCTCCCAGACTCCAGAAATGTCAGAAAAATTCTGAATCTCGTTTCTTGGGACCAGAGCAAAGATCGGTGAAAATTGTGATCGTATTTCTCCTATTGTCACACATGTAGATGTACTTCACTGACCAGTGTCCCCATAAGGAAATTTCGCAAGCAATTATTGAGACCAAGCAAGTCAAGATCCCTGCAAGAGTTAAAGAAGAGAATTGAGTAAGTTGTTTTGAAGAAGCCTCAAAATTATAAAAAGAAAAAAAAAAGAAAAGAAAAAAAAAGACCTGTACAAAAATCTGAACTGACAAAAACGAAAAACGGTCACAACACTACCTGTTCAACAAATTTAGGCATATGATTCACATATAAGTGTTCAGGACTGTGTGATTTCGGAACAATGGGTAGGGCCTGTATTTTTCCGTTTCAAAATGAGTGTTTTTCCGTTTTGGGAAACTACAAATTCCGTTTCATTTCCGTTTCACTAATTCTAGGGCTCCATTTTAGCACTGGTCAATAAAAAAGGAAAAACAGTTGATCTTATCGCCTCTGGAAAATGTTGATCCATCGACGAACGGCAAAGTGACTCCATATTGTTTACTATGTACGTTGACAGCCTCCACCTACAGACGGCGCTATTATCATTGTACCTCTGTTGCGCGTTTTATCTATATGCCATGCAAATGAATGGATATGGTAGTAATGGGGTCTATAGCGCGCAAATGTCCGGCCTGTCGTTAAATTTGCTCCACGTGGTATCGATAACGCTGCCGACTCGTCAAATTTGGATCCAAGTCCGTGTGTTTTGCTTTATGCGATGACATATGTGGTGATTTTGAATTATTTGAGAGGCAAAAGTCACAAATTCCGCTTAATTTCCGTGGCATTTGCCGATTTCCGTTCCAAATCATAAATTCCGTTTGAGATCATAGATTCCGTAAATTCCGTCCGTTTTCCGCGATCGCGGAAAAGTACTGGCCCTAAATAGGAGACATTCATATTTAACTGCGATCCTGCTTACTTCCCGTGTTGCCTGGGTAACATACTGATGCTTCCACCATGATCATGGCAGATTTGTATTATATACTACATAATCATCCATAAAAAACACCTTTTAACTAAAAGAGAGCCCATTTCTAATTAATTTAGGCATCCTTTATGTTTCAAATATATGTTAATACATTGTCTTAAGATTATTCTGTGTTTGTGTTGTTCATTTTGTTCAGAAAGTACTTTTTACCATGCTAAATACATGTATGGATCTGCCCTGATAGAGGTGGCTCCCTCTTTTGCTCAATAGGTGTTAGAGTAGGACGGCATTAAGATATGAATACATCCTATTGGCTGATGCTTTCATAAAAGAAGCCATTTTTAGATTCTCTCTCCCTTCATCCCTCCCCTTCCCCTCCCCCGTAAAAACATGGCCACAACTTGAATTTTTTTTACAAAAATCACCTGAGCATCACCGTAATTGAGGAGACAGCAGAGCCCGTCCAACGCTGAAAAATACCATAAGGTGTGTTCCCAATCTGTGGAAAGGAGTGACAACTCCTGTAAACTACTCCACTCCTTGACAAATCAGTGCGGCTAACTAGGAAAGATGATTTGCTGCATAGCAAATTAGTGTGTGTGTCTTTAAAGCATTCCATAACACTGGAGTAGAAGTTGGAAGGGCATCTCTATCTATTATAGCTTTGAAGTTATTCAAGATTTAAAATTTCTAATGGTGCTACATGTATTTAGCATAATTTAAATTACTGCAACTTTTATTTTTAATTCATTAGGTGTGCAATGGTCAACAACCCCCTAGTAGAAGTTGGAATGACATCTCTATCTATTATAGTGTTGAAGATGTTCAAGATTGAAAATTTTGAATTCTGCTAATTAGTAAAATTTAAATTGCTACAACGTTTATTTTAGGTTTTAGATTCATTACATGCGCAATGGTCAACAACCCCCTAGTAGAAGTTGAAATTACATCTCTATCTATAATAGTCTTGAAGATATTCAAGTTTTAAAATTTCAAATGCTGCTAATTAGTATATTTTAAATGGCTACAACTTTTGCTTTAGATTCATAAGATCTATGTGCAATGGTCAATAATCGCCTTGTAGAAGTTAAAATGACATCTCTATCTATAATAGTTTTGAAGATATTCAAGTTTTAAAATTTCCAATGCTCCTAATTAGCATAATTTAAATTGGTACAACTTCTGTTTTAAATTTATTAGATACGCACTGGTCAATAACCCCTAGTAGAAGTTGGAATGACATCTCTATCTGTTACACTTTTGAAGATATTCAAGATTTAAAATTTCAAATGCCCCTAATTTGCATAATTTTAAACATCTTCATTGCTATGTATTAAACCTTGAAACTCCTTGTATGGATGAACAATCATGCCAAGTTTGGAGTTTCTATGGTTAATAATGTCCGAGAAAAGCATCAGACAAATTTGCTGGTAAAGAAGAAAGAAAGAAAGTTTTAAAGAATTTCAGGAAAAACAGAAAAATGTGTGTTGACATACGGCACTTTAATTACGAGTTGTTCCCAGGGGTGAGACAAAGCACTGGGAGGGACGTGATGTAATGCAGGGAGACCTTGCGACACATAATCACAGACACTGGCACGGTATGGCCTCGTTAATTCTGCGCTTATGAGTAGAACAGCTGGTCAATGTTTATTGATACCAGTGCCATAAATTCATGATGTTTTTAATTATTTGGAGTTTGGCGAGGTTTTCGTGGCCAGTACAAATAATTTGCTGATGTTGTGCACCCACTTGGTGTTTGCACAGCTAAGTAAACAGTCGCATTTACAGAGGCTTAACCCTTGCATGCTGAAAACAAATCCCTCCACCTTTAAAACACACACACACACACACACACACACACACACACACACACACACACACACACACACACACACACACACACACACACCGCCAATTAAAACTGATTAAACATCTTTACTTGTGGCAACTTTGGTGCTAAGCAGGCAACTCGACCATATCACCATGCCAACTTTTTTATGCCCCTGCTTGGGGGGTGGGGAGGCATATAGTTGTTTGTTTTTAAATGAACACAAAAATGAATGAAACCTTATTGAAGCAGCCAGTTTCAGGAAAGGGTAAATGTCAGACACCTCGCTTGGACCAAAAGAGTCCAAGATGGTGATCAGACCTGATCTTGAGGGCTATCCATTCAGTCTCTTCAATTTTAATTATGCATACATTGAATGCTGTTGAAAATGTGGACAGAGTAGGTTTGCTGTGGCCTGATAGATCAGACACAGCAAGGGCCAGCCTGTCTGGTCTGCCATTTTGTTTTCTCAAGTTGCCAACATTTTACAGTTTTTAAAACAAATTTGTTTTTTAAATATTTTAGGGAAGTATTAGGAAGGACTGTAGGCTAAAGCATCTATGTCCAAAATTAGTAGCAGATAAACTGCTTCATTGTGTTCAAGAAGTCGGAAATGCTTTTAAAAGTTACATCCGGAAGAAAGATGTCGATTCCTGCCAAGCCAGACACAGTTGAGTCACACTCGACAAAAACATTTTATGTCTGGGTATGGTGAGGTGCTTCGCACTAAGGACACGTTCTTGCAGGTCCTTCTTAGTACAGAGCAATATTTCAAGTGCTTTGGTTCCAGAGACTTGGTCGCCCCTGGCTGTCATTCTCTTGGCTAGCATATTTTCTGGACAAAAGACTTTTTTATTCCACATTTGTGGGTGAATTATCATTTTCTAGAGTGAAATTCAAATGCGGCAACTCGCTGTAGATCACATGACCTAAACATTGTCACAACTTAATTGTGACGTGCCTGCATCAGTGACCTATAGATAAAATCAAGTGTTGGTAATGGATATTAGCTCATACATCACACATGAGATGGAATAACTATGACAAACGTAAACAAACAAGGCACACTAGGTCGGCATTAAAAGTAGGCCTAAGGCATATTTTTTTGCAATTATACCAAATTCAACATAGAATGAATAAAAACGATCAAGTGTGCAAACGCCGGTTTGTCCCCATTATGTTTATATTTTTGAGGTCCCTTTGGTCCTGGCTGACCGCATACATTGTTTATGAGCAACCTGTGACAATACATCATCAGTAAATCATGCATGCACTTAAACAAGGATTCCTAATGAGTTAAATACAAACATCATCTGCACCTTCCATCCACTTCGCCCCAGTTTTCGTACACACTCTTTTTCAGATTTGGTCGAAACATCAAATCAATTTTGTAAGAGACTGGTAACAAGTCTAGCAATTAAAGAAGGGAGTGGACATTTCTGTGTCTGCCGAAATGAAGTGCTATTAACCGTTTACCCCTTAACTCATTCCATACTGTGGTCCCAGGCCTTGGTCAGTGGTTCTGGCACTGCCTGGCAGGTCATGCTGCAGCTGCCGCAAGGGCAGCTGCAGCATGACCTGCCAGGCAGTGCCAGAACCACTGACTTAAGACTATAGACATGTTGGTACTTGAATGAAAGCTCTTTTCATGAAGAATTTAAATATGCAATTGGGTCATATTAAATCTAGGTAAATATATGGAAAAATCAGGGACTGGTATGGAATGAGTTAATCTGCCCAAAACCCACTGATGGTCAAATGTTGTTTGCTTTGGTGTTTCAACTAAGTTCAGTAATAATGAAAAACAAGTTGACTAAGAATTGCAGGTGATACCTACTTAGATAAAATGCCCCCGAGTCAACAGCTTTCCTTGTCAAGCATTGGATACTAAGTGCCAAGGAAAGCTTATGACATACTCTTAATTCAAGGGGGAAAGATTGATGAATTTCTTCAAAAGTGAAGTGCAATGTGCATTTTCGAAGAAATGAGCCAATTTATCATATTTTAGTGACAACTTCCATTTTATTCATTCTACAGTATTGTCTTTCCGACTGTGCAGAAATCAGATCTTCAGTAACAAAAACCCTAAATCAAATTTAGACATGAAAACAAAATAACTCTAAAATTCAACCTCAACCCTCAATAACTCATATTTTAAATGCATGTAAGTCAGCCATAATTAAATTTCCTGAATCAAAGTGAAAAAAAACCCCTAGCACTTGCATTTGGCTAGTGGTAAAGCAGTTAAAACTCAACATGTTGTCAGTAGAATCCAATTACCGTGGTTTTAATGGTAGACCCATCTCAAAACCACAGAAGCCACTTTCACATAGTTTTGTGACAGACTGTCTGTGACAGTATTTATGTTCCACGTAGGAAGGATTTGAAAGGTACACATGTATGTCAGCTAGCTGGCCTCAGACCCCCGGATTTATTGTCAGACCTGTGAAGTCCTGTCAGCACAAGTCCCGTGCGCCAGTAATCAAATGATGCCCGCTCATAACCAGCCTCATAACCAGCCTCATAACCAGCCTAGTGCCCATCTCCTCTAAACTGCCTTTAGCTGGTCCTGGCTGCTTGTCCCTGGCCGGAAACTCGAGATCAGTTACGCTGGGTTCTTCAAAACTGACATCAGAATTGACTTTTGCCCCCTGTTAATTCAGGGGGTTGTCATTATTGCAGGCAACCCATGTAATCCGTGTTTTCCCCACATTATAAGCTCAGAGGTGGCCCACCTTTCATCTTTTCTTCACCACCTTTCACCTTTTTCATTACAAAGCAGGTTATTTTAGTAATATTCAGGCAACAGTTGGTCGATATCTGTCCTGGAACAAGAAATTCCAGGTTGCCATCAGGTTCACTGCCTTTCTGCTCCCCAAAACTGGGGAACACCCTGGTAATGTTGGATTCAGTGGTTCAACGACAAAGGCACAGTTCTTGCTTATTGCGTTCCTGGAAGGCACACAGAAGGTGGACCTTCACTAGCCACCAAAGATTTAGAGCTATTCTTGTGCTGCCTGATGACCTGAGGCAGCTTTGGTCTGCTGTAAATGTCTGAGCTTCTTCAGAAATGAAAGATTTATAAGCTTTTGTGTGACAGAAAATTATTGAGTTTTATGAAATATGCTTGAAAGGAAATGCCACAGTGGCCCAAAAACGTACATTGCCTCGAAAGACTCCTTCCACCAAAGATCAGCCATCCTCAGAACTTTTCTTCTCCTGGAAGACAATGCTGCTAAGAGTCAAAATCCTGTTCTTGAGCCCGTTTCCCCTGAACTGGCCAAAATCCGGCTGGAAAACAGTGAAAAACAGTTTTGGTGAAAAATCCAAAAAGTAAAAACCCCTAAAAAAAATCATGTACCATCGAAAAGAAATCTATTCACATTTTTTGTTTTCTTTAGCATTAGAAGAACATGGAAAGTTTTGGATTTTCATTTTTCAGTGAATGCAGTTGATAACATGTACGTGTGCATGTGCAATCATAGCAACATTCTAGTACAGCATGCAGTAACAACGTCAGGACTAGTTTGGCTCACATTTGTAGGACTAAAATCTGTGCCCTACCAATGATACAATTAAAAGGACGTTCCGTTCTTGAGTACTCGCAGTATTTTCTTTAATACATTCTATGTGTGCAGATCGTGTAGAAGGTACATAAAGATTTAGACTTCGATACTCTGTTCTCTGAATATCCTCAGTGTATGCACAATAATATATCCTTGTGTCTCAAAGCACGTATGATTGTTGTGGGCGACGCTGAACTCCCAGGAAGCTAAGGCTGGTATTGCAACATGTAACTTTTACGCATTAAAGTGACCAGAAAGTGTTCAGTGTTGTAAATATTGTCTGCCATCTTTTTTGATCAAGAACGATCTTAACAGTTTTTCTAAGTAACGTGTCCAGGGGGCGCTGAGGAAAGCCAAAATGGCTCCCCGCGTATGCCAAGGAAAGCTCTTGCTTCTGAGTGCCGAGGGTTAAAAGAGCAGGAAAAGTTTGGTAGTAAATAAAGTGAAACGTTGACACCCCAGAAATATCATTGCACTGGCTGACTAGGAAATGATTATTTGTGGGCATTAGCCTGGCATAAACAGGGATGTTGTTGAATGATAACATAAATCCTGTTCTTTTTATTCATGACACACGGCTTTACATGCATCGTGTTTATGACATATGACTTCCACACAACATATTGTGTTTGTGGACTAGTTGATTATCAATTGACAGGCAATAGGGACTAACTGTACAGTCATTTTTGTTTTCTTTGGTGATGATTAGATTCTAGGTCTGGGTGATAGCAATACCACAAGGGGTGGGGGTGGGGTGGGGGTCGGGCGAGGGGGAAATATAAATAACTTTTCATGCACATGTGTTGATTGGTTGATACAATACAGGATGAAAGCTAGACAAACTGAAACAACAGACTTTTTTTTTATCTGTAATGATGAAAAACAACTTGTTGATAGTGCAAATGTGCTTGTTCATTTTTTTTCAGGCTTTTGGTATTATGAGGTCTCGCTTTCCTAGAATATGCAATAGAGAGGAACCACCTTTGCACAAAGAGACAGGGAGGCTCACTACTATTCCACATTAAGGAGTGGCACAGCATGAGGCGCTAATTAGGCTGATAAGACCCTTTGGAGTGACTGGGCTGTCTTGTCATCACAACAGCTTAGTGATAATGTTTTTTAGAATTTTTTGCATATATAGATAATTGCTGGTGCAATATGGTAAACTGAGGCAAATTACGTTATATCTGTAGTTGTCAATTATGCAGTTGCTGATAAAGCAGATCCTTGACACATCTCGATCAGTTTGGATTCCTGCTTGTTGATTAACCCACTTTTCTATAGTGACTGCATTTTTAGTGCGGGGCATTTGACTGAGGTTTCAGTTTCACTATTTTGGACCTAGTTCCTGTCAAAACTTTGTCAAAAAATATCATTTCATTACAAGTGCTTTATTATTATGGTTTTCTGTGATCAGCAAAATAAGCAAGAACAAAAATACAGCAAAGACATGTTAGGCCTAAAAGGGCTTTATGGGTAATATTGGAGCAAGTATGAAGCCTTAGTAAATTATACGATAGCCTCATCCTCCCCATCGTTTATAACTTGGATGGACTGGTCGCCGAGACTGACAGTTGGCCCCTGTAGTGAGACCACTCTAAATCTGATATAAAAGCTGGACACATTAAAAGCTAGGCCTTAGATGGAGACTATTGGTTCGAACCCCTCCATTGAACCTGAAGTGGGCTGAACTACAGACCATATTTCCCCTTTAAAGCACCCAGGGTGCTTAGGAAATTTAGTAGTCTAACATATATGCCTATATTTGGATTTTTGGAACAATATTTGTGCATAAATCATCTAAAATGGAACAAAATCTGTAAAAATGCAAGAAGGAATAGGGTAAAAACTCATCTTTTATTCAATATTTATTAAAAACACAGCAGAAAATAATGTATATATATGTAGAAGTTGAAGAATTAAGTTTCTATGTGTTGAAAGGCCCACTATCTCTGACATGAGAGAGCCAGTTTCTTGATCGCCATGTCTTTAACTCTTTCCGGCCTTAAGACTTATTTCAAGACTTCCACTGATCAGACTTAATGCATATGACTCCTTTATGTTTGTTTTACAGTTTACATGGACAATTAACACTTTCAGTGCCAATTACGTCTCAAGTCGATCTACTTAAGTGAGACAAGTCTGAATTATCATTAGGATCCCAGATTCGCATTCCTTGTAAAAAGACCTTTCATTCAAGTACCAGTATGCCTATAGTTCCAGAGAGAATACCCCAGGTCAACAGCTCTCCTCAGCGCATATTGGGTGCAATGCGCCAAATGCGTGCTGAGAAAAGCTGTTGAACCAGTCCAAAATTTGGCACTGAAAAGGTTGAATATAAAACTATATTGATCAATGCTTTGACCCATTCCTTGTCAAAATGAGACAGAGTCAATAGCTTTCCTTGGCACAGCCTGGATGCAATGCTCCCAGCCTGCAGAGAGGAAAGCTGTTGACCTGGGGCATACCTTCATGACAGGTCTTAGCTACAAATTTCAGTTAACTCTCTCCAGCTCAAATCACCTGAAAGTGCCCAGGTGTAAATTACCACCCACTTTACTATTTTTGATTAGATTTCATGTTGATAGAGAGCATTTTTGAAGAAAAAAAATTAAAGTGAGACCTACCATAAGTTACCACCCCAGGTCAACAGCTTCTTTTGGCATGGGTTGGGTGCAATGTGCCCAACCCATGCCAAGAAAAGCTGTTGATTTAGTTTCATCTGTTTTGATTCAGTCTCATCTGTTTAGGACAAGGCTAAAATTGTTTGCTATTTGCATGAAATTTAAGTAAAAACATTGAAGCAGATGGCAACTTGCATCCAGGCACTTTTTGGGGTGATCTGAGGGGACAAGGGTTAAGCCGAGATCTTCTCCCTGTCCCTCAGTGGGAGATTTCTTTATGAATATTTCCAACTGGCCACTGGCCTGTGAAGTCATAATCAGTCAGTCATTGGATAAGGAGGATCTAGTATCGTATGGAATGTGAGGATGGTAGGATAGCAGTCAGACCCAGACAGTGACCACGTGAGCACGGCCCCTGGGGGCAGAGGTAATTAGTGGCATCTATCGATGACATTGGGAATACAACACTAGACTATCAGCCCAACAGTGTACTGACCACTGCAAATACCCTTTACCCCTTTGGGTGCCCCTCCCATTTTTGCCACCCCCAATATGTGAAATTATTATGCAAATACAGTGGTCCTCCTCTTAAAAGCTCCCATGAGAGCCCAGTTCTCCGCCCAGCCAGTAGTGTATTTTCATTTTATTTATCCGCTCAAGAGAGATCACCACTTTTATAAGTTCACATATCAGTGCAACACAGAGTGGTTTAAAAGGAGGGGTACCACAGTAAGTTTTCTAAATTTTGACCAATTCCAGCAAAATAATGCTTTATTTTGTTTAAATTTTCACCGTTTTTTGTATTTTTGATGTTTCACTGTAATTTTAATTTTACTATTTTGGACATAATTCCTATTGAAACAATGTTTCACTGTGTTTTTATTTTCGTGGTTTTGTGCATGCCATCAGCAAGATAAGCAATAATAAGAATACAGTAGTCCCTCCTTTGAAAGACCACTCCTTTGGGAGACCACCTCCTTTGAGAGGCCACAGTTGTCAGGTCTTTGTAGTACCTTTCATGTTATTTATACCTCCTTTGAGGGATCACCTGCTTTAAGTGACTGCCTTTTGGGTGGCACTAGGGGCGGTTTCTCAAAGGAGGGACTACTGTACAGCGAAATTAAAGCAATTTATAGTATATATATTATATATATATATTAGGAAAACACCTATTTTCAAAGAAAAATTCTTTGAACCAACATAAACAATAGCACGTGTTTTACGTAGCAACCCAAACGTATATAAACAGGCACACGCAGTTTTTTCAACGGTCGGTTTCGTAACTGATGAGGTGAAGAGATCACCGAAACTAGTCTTACGTCGAAAAACCACAAAAGCCTCTTCCATCTACGGTCTAGTCCCGTCAGATTTGCCAATTTATAGTATATATGTACACAAATTTCATCTTTTCATGATTTTATTTTTTTGTGCTGAGGAGTGTGATTTGTAAAATACCTACCTTACCCAGAGTGACTGCCTGTCCACAAAGCTTTGCTGCTTTTAAAAACACTCCTGAGGGCCCAAATACCACAGTCTTGATTGGCTGCCAGAGCATCCCAACAATGATAGCCCATAAATCAGGGAAAGAAAGCCAGGAATTTTTCGAATGGTATAACTTTATTTTGGTTGGATTTAGGTGTATATCTAAACCTACAGAAAGCTAGGCCTGTGATGACTGCATTTTGATGCAAGTGGACCTGTTGACAGAGGGGAAGCACTCCTTACACAGGACTGATTGTATACTCAGAGCTATCAATCGGTGACTTCTGGTGTTTCATAAACAGCAACTAAGCTGCTGATCAGAAAAATTTATTTTCTGTTCACATAAAGGAAACTTAGTGGACCATAGATCCGAGGCGACTTTTGATCAAAACGTTCGATACCGTATTTTGATGAAGTGTGGAAGAATTAAAAAATAAACTGGAATTCTGCCTTCAGGAGCATTCCAAAGACTCCATAACAGTGCTACATGTTTACAGATACTGTATCAGTGCTACATGTATCCAGATATTATGCATAGTAGGTGCAGAATTCATTCAACAAGAATGTGAACATATCAAGAAACCGACATTTTCACCATCAGCCACTTAAACTAAAAGTATTGCAAAAGTTGGGTGTAAGGTTGGGGGCAAAGGGGTTTTCTGCACTGATGTTCGCAGCATTTATTTTTACCTTGCCTCATCTATGGATTGGAAATCACTTCATTTTCCATATTTTTAACCAGCCAATATTTCTTTATCTTCTTATTTTCTATACTTTTTACCAGGGCAGAATTACTGGCTTTACCAGCTTTCTGTGACCCCACCCCACCTCACCCCCACCCCTTCTTCGCAGCTACACTGCTACAGCGGACACATATTGTACAAATATATGTGTGTGGAGGCCACTCTTTGCGTGGAGTGCTCTGTGTTTATTTTGCCAAGTGGTGCAGGGCCTGAGTCAGGTAAACACATCTGGGAGCCTTCACACGTCTCTTTCTCATCTCCCTGTCATCCAGTCAATAAAATATGTGGCATGAACTCAACCCGGGGGCATCATAACATTTGTGCTCTGCTGTCAAGCTAAGAGAAAAACCCAGGGTGTCTTTCTCATCATTTGCCCGGATTTTGTTGCCATGCCTGACCCAGAGGATTAACAGGTAAATGATCCAGGTACATACTGTCAGTCTTAAAGAGCCAAAAATATTGTGGCAGGCAACTGATACACTCAATGAAACCCCTCGTAGTTGAACATGTCTGGGAGGGACCACCCTAAAGTAATTTGTCTGCCAGAGGTCCATCCATCACACATTGCTTTCCATTTGAATTCCATAACTATTTCATATGAGGCTTTCATAATTCTTGGATCCGCCAATGCGCCATAAGCCGCTTAACAGCTGTATGAAAACCCCTTCCACATCTCATATATTCCTATGTAAACTGGACATTTTTATCTTCGGTTGTATCAATTTTGTAGATCACAAATCAACAAATAACTCTGAAGGCAGCATTATTATGCCAAATTCTGCCCCTGAATAAAATTAAAAGAGATTTTGACAATCATAATTCAGAGTTTTAGCACTGGTTTTCGGCTAACATTAAGCTTGCATTGAGTGGGTATCCACAGATGCTAATAGGTCAATTCACTGAGCAATGCCACCGTAGAAACTGCGATTCCCGGATGTGTGGAACCGAGAGTTATACAGGACAGTTGTATACAGGTGACCTCGACCTATTTTGCAAGGTCACAGGGTTACTTTGGGGATTTTTTGCAGGTGGGTAAATATATATATATATATATATATATATATATATATATATATATATATATATATATATATATATATATATATATATATATATGTATGTATGTATGTATGTATATATGTGTGTATATATATATGTATGTGTATATATATTTTTTTGATATTTTCAAAATATATATTTTTACATATATGAACATTTCAGCTGTGATATGTTTTCTTCTCACTGTGGTTTTAAAGTTGCAAATTATTGAAATGCCCTGCACAAGAATCCTATATTCTTGCACCTACAGTGTACTTTGCCTCCAAAGTAAATCAAGGTCTGTCTTATCTCTGCAAAGTTTCCTGTTATCCCAACTACTGACAGGATTTTGTTTATAGTAATGGAATCAAAACTATACTGTGACCCTCCCCCTGAGATTGAGATGTCAGTTGGAAGTTCATCACTATCACCTTGGCCAGTAGTAGCCTCTGGCCTCTGGTGCATTGAAGCCTGTTACCATGGTAACCATACTCAGCCGATTAGAAAATGAGTCATTTTTCCAAAGCTTAAACAGTGACCTTGTTTAAGAAGGGCAGACCCCAGGGGATTTGACAAAATACTCAACTTGGGTCAGCTTTGGAGGTTAACTCCTTCCTATCCTGATGTGATTTTATTTTGGATTTTTTATTCCATTTATGCAATAGTTTTTACCTCAGCTGACAAGTCAGCTGAGGTTATAGTATGGTCCAGCATCCGTCTGTCCACAATTCACATTTCTGACTTCCTCTTTGAAACCAACGGCCAGATTCACTTCAAACTTGGTGGAAATGTACCTTAGGTGGGTCTCTACCAAGTGGTCATGGTCCATTCATTTTTAGATTTTTTATGAACTTATTTGTTTATTCTTAAAATTTTGCTTAGGAACTGCTCAGCCAGTTGCTCTGAAATTGTATTGGGACACTTTTAGGGACCCACAGAGCTTATTTAGGTCAACAGGTGGCACTAGACTTTTTTTCTATTTTTTTTTCAAATTCTTGTGCATTATGGTTATTTTTTACTTTTTCTCCCAAACCGTCTCTCAGATTGTTCTGAAAGTTGGTGGAAGTGTAGCTTGTGGGAGGACTAATCAAAGTTGTTGACTAGGTGGCGATACCTTTGATCCCTGATTTTAAATGAATTCTTCAATTTGGGTACTTGTCGGTTAACCACTGTACTTCATGATTGTCTTCTGTAAAGGCTTAGCTGTGATTGTGCATGGGTGACCTTTACCTTTTTCCCAAGGTCACGTGGCAACTGGTGAATGTGAATCAGCTGCCCACCTTCCAACCGCGTATACTTTCTGTGATGGGGCATTCACCTTAGATTGCCTGTCATTGCAGTCATTATGCTGGTAGCTATCGGTCGCTGCATGTAATGTAAGCTGAGCACAGGACCCTCACAGTCCTCTGCATTGTGCTATGATGTCTACACTATTATTTTATCTGTTGACCAAAAATAGGAGAATGATATTGCCAGGATTTTGTGATGCCTGTTCTGGCCATGGAGACTGACAAACAGCATGCTTCCTCATAAAGAATGTTTGTGTCGCTATTTTTATGCAGACCAATAACCTAAACAAATGTGGACATGCAAGTTTTTGTTGGTTTTCACAGCAGTTGGAAAATTAAATTGGGCAGTGTTTTCATTCAGTTTTTACTGGGTGTGCAGCAACTGTACTGATCTGCCAGGGTCAGTGGGTCCTACCGGATGCATTCTGTCCGCCCTCCCATTGAGGAGGAGGCATATAGCAATTACTTTGTGTGTCAGTGCATCCATCCAATTCCCAAGTTTTTCACATGATAACTCAAAAAGTTTTTGGCATAGGGCTTTCATATTGCACATGCTTATAGTCCTGCATAAGGTCTCAGATCAGTTCGAAGATGGGTGAGCTTGACCCAATTCCCAAGGTCACACAGCCATTTAAGTGAATTTGGTTTTCACGTGATAACTTGAAAATTTTTGGCATAGGGCTTTCATATTGCACATGCTTTTAGTCCTGCATAAGGTCTCAGATGAGTGACCATGACTCAAATCCTAAGGTCACAGAGTCATTTTAGTGAATTTGGTTTTTATGCAATAACTTGACAATTTTTTTTTACATAAACTTTCCAAATTGCATGTGCTTATAGTTCTGCATAAGGTGTTGGACGAGTGTGAAGATGGATGACCTTGACCAATTCCCAAGGTCACAGATCCATTTTAGTGAATTTGGTTTGGTGAACAAAACCATTATATACATTGCAAAAAAAGCTAGATCTCCCCAGGCGTTTGCTTGCCTGCTTGACCAGACCAGACCTATACCCCCAGTGGAAAAAACATTGGTTGATTTAGTTATCAGAAATCCCCTGCTGCTGGAGTCTGGCTGGCTATAGCATATTGTTGTACCCTAGAAATACCCACACACACCCATCATTTTTGTTTGGGAGGTTCTCCGGGCAGTAATTACAAGAAGGCGATAAACAACTCTTTTCTGGCAGAAGAGCACAACTTCATTTGTGTCTCAAGTGCTGCACATTTACCCAGGAACAACTTCATTATTTAGGCAACTGGATCATTAACAGCCATTCATTAACACCATTTGTTTCACAGGCCCAGGGTATGCAATGGGTTTTTTGCCAGACCTGCTGTAATAGAATTCATTTAATAGGGGTATTTACTCATTGGTTCATAGCTTACAGTGGCCCTGGGGTGTGTTATCTTGAGAGATATTATCTACAGTACAAGACATGCACGTTAATTTCGGCCAAAATCCATGACAGTGTCACCAGGCAGCTATGGCAATCAGCAACTGTAACGGGCATACTGTCGGGGAAAACCAAGGAGGACGTTACAGTGAACCCTTGTTATTATGACACAATGTGCTCCCTAAGAAATGTGTTAGATAGCTGAGTATGTCAGGTAAATGAATCAAATAACAAAGAAAATAAACTTTTCCTCATGAAAATTTGTGTCATTATATTGAATATGTTGGATATGTGAGTGTCGATATAATAAGGTTTTCACTGTACTAACAGTTTGTGTGAATAATGAATACTAATCATCCTTGTACTGAACACTTTTTTTCTCAGTCCCAATTGTATATTTTCATTATAGGCAAACCTCCCAATACTGAACACCTCTCTATACCAAACACTTATAATAGTCTATTGTCCACTCCCTAGGGCGTTTGGAAAAGGGAGGGTTCACTGTGTTCCAAATATGTGATGTTCCCTTCATGTTGCAAGCTCAGTGTGTTTTGAGGGAACATGGCAATGACTTTCTAAACAGAAAATTTTGTTCCGGTGGCTAGCAAGAGCGATATATTTTGACGTTTTTAATACAGGAATCATTTGGTACAAAAGACAACTTCCTTGCTTTCTTGTTGTTTAAAGCTAGCTAGGGGCCAAAACAGCATGGCATCTAATGTGAAAGCGATGCATTCAGATTGTTTTCACAAGGGTTGAAATTAGTCAAATACATAGTTCAAAAGAGATGACCTTTGACCTCTAGCTGGCTTTGGCAGGTTCCAGAGAAGAGGGGTTAACATATTACAGTAAAAATTCTCTTACCGAACACCTTCCTAAACTGAATACCATTTCTAGGTCCCAAATATATACCTCCAATGTAAGCAAACCTCCCTATACCGAACACCTTTCTTTAGTCCCAAGGGTGTTCAGTATTGGGAGATTTTATTGTACTTTAATAATCACGGATCTTCCCCAGTGTTATTACCAGTTTGCATGAATAGAAGTTGTCTGCTGTGAATTCATTCAATGTCACTGGTATTGTTTTTGCTTATTACACTGATGTTTCAAAACCCAAAAAATAAATGAAGACCACAGTGTAGACAAGTTTTATAAGCAGCACTCTCGTATTGTGAATTTAGTCTCAGTAAAGGTCCAAAATGAAAAAACCATGAAAATTAAAGCCCTTCAAAAAATAAAGGTATTGACAGCGATTTAACATATGCACCCTCCCCCCCTTCCCCCAAGTGGTTGACTCAGGGTGGCAGGGCCAACAGTCAAGCACCCCTTTGGCACCCTCTCCCCCCTTCAGGTGACTGCTTTCCCTGTGGCAGGTCCCAAGAGAGGCTTATCAGCTGGCAGTACAGGGGAGTCTAGGTCACCCCAAATTCCTGTATGCATTGGAATTTGACTCTGGTCTTGAGGCTATGTGTCAGATTACAGATAAACTGTCATTCTTTCAACTTCAGCTGGCCCTGAATGTGGATGTGCAAAACTGGCCCTGAACGTGGATGTGCAAAACAATGGGCTGTGGTCAGAAGGATTTTCCCACAGTTTAGAAAAATAGAGAGGAAGATTTGCTACTTAATTTGCAGGTACACAATAAATCTGTGTACCTACAGATTAAGTAGCTGTGGAGATAAGTAAGGAGGGAGATTACAGGGGTTTAGGAAGTGAAATTGCAACTTGCTGAGCAGCAAATCTGTCTGTGCCTTCAAAATTACATTAAATCAGTTACAACACTTGTTCGTGCTTCCACATCTTGCATCCAAGATGAATGTCAATGTAGTTTCTTGCCTGCTCAGAAAATGACGGTATAAGAATTTCTTGAACACTCTAGGATAATTTTCTCATGGGTGAAAGAGTAAAGTTTACTTGAAAGGATTGATGTCATTGTTTCCCCCCAAGACAAAAAGAGCAAGGAGCTCACACTTGCCTTTTTCCAAGTTCATATCCTTTTTCTAAGTTTTTAACCTAGAAGTGATAGAAAAATTGGTAAGATTGTGAGCCCTGGCAACCAGCTTCTTTTCATAGTTTGTGGAAAACACTGAATATGATGTGCAGAAAGTGGCCACACTTTTTACGGAACATGAACAATTGAAATTCATTGCTTAAAAAACTCTTTCAGTGAAACTGTTCTGTCATATTGCAGGACTGAGCACTTGTCAGAATGCTAGAAGGATCAAAATATATGCCTGTAGCACAGACAGTATGAGTTTCATATCTTCACAATGGAACAACAGGTTTCTCTGTAGCACTTTTCTGGACTCTTGTAGCACTTTGGCGCTACAGTGCTACAGGATGCCCATCCCTGTATTGGCATCACTGTGATTAATCTAGATTCCAAGGGAGGGGTCAGCCCATAATAGCCATCTAAAAATCTTCCATTTTTGTACTGTAATGCTTGAAGACAAAGCAAGGGCCATTTCCCATTGAAGTTTGAAACTGCCCATGGGATGCAGTAGAAGGAACTCAATTTAATGACACAGTGTTTCCTGTAGGCAATGACTGACCAATGACAACACCTAGATTTGCTTATCTCCCAAGTGCCTCCCCTTATTACTGATTGTAATTGGAGATATTCATATTAACTGGAATCCTTTCCTGCCACCTGGGCTGTGGCCAGGTATTTCACAGGAAGGAGGGCAGATTTATGTATTAAGCAAATGATCTTCTCTGATGAAATTAACAACTTGAGGGAAAAAAAGCTTCAGAAAAGTTATTCATTAAGTTATAAAATGTGTAAGAGGCTCAACAGATTTAGAAGATTTCATTTGTTTGCTAGAATTATGAGAGCATGGAGGACTTTGACTTAATTCTTAAGGTTGTGTGATGCCACTTTAGTCTGCAACTACATACACTCAGCTGAGGATAGGGGCCTGTCAAAATATCCTTGGTTTAAAATTGGACCTTTTAATATCTATGTATTGATTTGCCACTGTTTCAACACTCTTGTACACATCACTTCGAGAAGGTGGCGGTTCCTAGCGGTGGAAGTGGGAACTAAATGAAAGTGGAGGCCACACGTTGCCATTTTTAATGTTCGTACACGTAAAAGCAGCATCTCTTTAGTGCCCAAAACTTCACAGTTATGTTGTGTTGTAATTTTCTGGTATAAAGTAGATAAAGATGTTTTCTTTTGCCAGGCAACAGGCTTTTGTACCAAACTGCTTCATTGACCGTGTAATTAATGATATTCCGCCTGCATTCCATGCAGCCAGGTTTGCCATTGTGAGTGTTGCATTATGGGTGGGAAAGGGTGATGCATGTTGATGGACTACGCTTAATAACAGAAATAATTAGGTTTCGTTTGATATCGTAGTGGTGGAAAGGTTTTAAATTTTGAGTTGAATAGCGCATGAAACCTTATATTTTTCATGCCATGATCGGCTGTTTTGTGTGAACATTGAAACGCAGCATAAAAATTAACAGGTCGCATTGGATTAATAATCAGCTGATAATGTCTGCACAAAGCATCCAATAAGCAAACACTAACATGCTATGTAACTTATCCAGGAAAATGAAGGAAAATGTTTGTGAAAATTGACCATAATGAAAGAAATACACAGTGCGGATCACAGGCGGGTTAATAATGCAATAGGACATTGCTTGTTCATGGCTTGGTTGAGTCCTCCACTTGTCACTCGCAAAACAGCCAAAAGATGGCACCAGGCGTTTCTAAAGTTATGTGTAAAACAGGCTGAGAAACCTTATTCATTCATTGTGAACACAAAAAAGGATTGGGAAGGCTGCCAGATAGTGTTCAGATACTGCTGACACCTGGTGATCAATTGTGGTATTAACTCCATCTCGCAGCATTGATTTTCTTGCATTCAGTTTGTGGTGATAAATGTGACCCCATGAGATAATAATACTTCTCACTTTCTTTGAAATCATGAAGAATCCCCAAAATCAGTGAAGAGGATTTGATTACAGACAGATGTGCATACATATTTCTGGTCAAATAAAATTATTTGAGTCTTGAAGTCTTGATTGTTTCAAGGAGCATCGTAAATGTGTCTATGTACAGTGTGTATTTTTGAAAAAGTACATTATTGAACTGGTTAAGAGATTCATGCAGTGATACTAATTGCTGTAGGATTTATCTTTATGCCCATAGCTTTAACCCTTTCTGCATTGACTTAAAACTCGGTCAACAGCTTTTCTTCATGTCGGTTGGGTGCTTAATAACAACAAAAGCTGTTGACGGGATCAAGTGATCTTGATAGGTCTTGTCTCAATTCTCCTACAAATTATTTTTCATTACTTTTGAAATAAGTCAAAATTATTGAAGCAGAGGACATTCAACCACCAAACAGCTTTGGTCAGTTTTAGATGGAATTTTTTGGCAATCGTTTCACCTTGAATTAAGACTGACTCAGTGGCTGTCCTTATCAACCTGGTGCCCAGCCTTTGCCAAGGAAAGCTGTTCACCCGGCGATGGGGTAAGCAGATTTAATGGGTCTCATCTACATTATTCAGTCCAATGTTTTTCATTAATGCCAAAACTAAACTTGTTTATAATGATGGAATAAGCATTTGACTTGACATTCAGTTGGCCAGGGGCAGTATAAGGGGAAAGAGTTAATAAAGAGGGGGGGTTTTTTGCCTCCTAAGCATCCCCCAGACTCGCTATTGCTTTCTTATGTGGGCGCTCGTCGGGGTCTACCGTTTATCGGAGGGTCAGGCTGCTGACTGTGCGATCGTGCACGCAGATATGATTGATAAAACAATGCGGATGCACAATAGCATACTGGGAAGTGACGCTAATTGTGCAACAGTTGTATCCAAGCAATTACAGGATTAAGAAGAAGGCGAGGCGTGGCTTGACCGCGGTAAGTTGTGTATTCATGGTTCACACAGTAGCGGTAAATCTTGTGAATTGCGTAACCTAATTAGGTGGCTAATTAATTGCTTGTATATTGAAGACAAGAAAGACAATCATGAAGAGGGAAGAACTTCGTTTTCTGCGCCGCTGATAGAATTCCGCCCCAAAATCATGACCGCTGCCATTGCCGTGCGAGAATAATGCTTGCGCGTGTGATATTGAATGGTTTTTGCGCATGTGTGACACAAATGCATGTCCTTACCCACAGAAAAATTCAGCAATGTGTGACGAGAACACATGGTAATGTTTATTTAGGTCACGCACGCGCAAGCTTAATTCCTGCACGGCAATGGCAGCGGTCACGATTTTGGGCGGAATTCTATCAGCGGCGCAGAAAACGAAGTCAGTATCTTATTCCCTCTGTCATGAAACTTTACCAAAATGCAACATGAATGACACAGACTTTCAAGGAACCCACAATATGTGAGACACTGGACAGGAACATTTATGTATATCGTGCAATTGAGGTATTTATTGAGAGGTCTGCCTGAAATGCATAACCTTTTATGAGGCGGAGATGGTGCGCATATCAAAACAACACCGTCGATGCCTCAGAAATGGGGCTAATGTCAAACATGATGTCTGGGATTCTGCCAAAACGCATGTTTTTTTCGGGGTTGACACGGAGCCGGGCACAGACGATGGTCTTTCCTTGTCCGGCCCCATTGCAAAATGATACTAAAACCAGCTCTATCCTTGCCACCAAGTTGTGTATTGACACGGACTCCGAGCAGGAAATGTTGAAGTTAATCCTTTTACTCGTGGGATACCGATTGCCAAGTGAGCTACTGTTGATAAGCATCAGTCCTATGGGGGCTGCCATGCTTCGTCGCATCACACTACCGGAAGTAAGAGCGACCTGATTGGTCAGCGCGTAGCTCATTAATAATTCATCGTCTTGACCGACTGGCGAACAGGGCTGAGTCAATTGGCCGAGAGACCCTGACCACGTTATCGAGTTGATCAAGTTAAGTAGTACAATTGCGTAACTGAATTAAAATATTGCCGGCGGACGGCAGACCCCGACGAGCGCCCACATAAGAAAGCAATAGCGAGTCTGGGGGATGCTTAGGAGGCAAGGTTTTTTATGCATGTTTATCATTACACGTATTGGACAGCCAACTTGCTTATTTGTATTCTGGTAAGTTGTGCAAGTCTGTATTTTACTACCTTATGAGATTGCATGTGAAAGGTATTTTGGTGAGTAGACATTTCGAATGTACAACAACTATGGTGGTCCAGGCAGGTTTTTGTTGGAACTTGCAGTTCATGTCTGTTGGAAACGGGTCTTTTGATTGGTCTTTTTTTCAGTCCACCATGTCGGCACGATTTTGAAACATGCATGTGGAAACGGATGCACGTGAATGGATTCATTGATGTTGATTTTTCCCTGATGCTATTGTTGCAGAACCTGAATAAGGATACGATGATCAAGGCGACCAATGGCAAGCTGTTTCCTGCCATGACTGTGTTCACACACGCACTGCGATTCTTCAAGGAGCATGCTCTTCAGGAGCTCAGTGATCAGTCGTCCACCAAAATCCTCAACGAAGACGTGCGGTGGGTGTTGACGGTGCCCGCCATATGGAAGGCTCCCGCCAAGCAGTTCATGCGACAGGCAGCTTACCAAGTAAGACAAACATTTTTGGCATTTTTGGTCTGCAAAATGGGGCTTGTCAGTCAGTGTATAGGGAATTATATCAGTTATTATGACTCCCCATGATGTATGAAAGAGTTGGATCCTCTTGATGTAAGAAACTTACTGGGAATTTGTAAGGAGATTTCGTGAACCTTATCAGTAACAAGTGGTTCTTCTGCACTGTGTGGTCAGTTGGTCTTTGAATCAATTTAAACGTCTTCAAATTTTGTCTTTGGGAAAAAGATGTAGTTCAGAGATTGTACAAGCCCATGGAATCACAGGGATGCATAACTGTGCACCTTGAACAACGTAAAGGATGCTGATACCTGGTGTGTAAATGTACAACTAAAATCACCAGCAACTAATTGTCTGTTTTCCAACTCATTTTCATGGGGTCTGGGTCATTTGGCTCTTATTCAAATTCTTTGTCATCCACAAGCACTGTTTTCCTTAAAGCATTTGATTTAAGGTTATAATTTCCTTCCAAGTATTACATCACTAGACCATGTGCACCTTATAAATTTTGAATGACCTTTGACCCATAATTTGATATAAGTAGGCTGTGACATACCTCCATAACCACACACTTTATCCAGTAATTTTATTTGTTATGGATGTATTTTGGGGGATTGCTTGATGGGAACAAGTGTATCATAATTACTGTTTGCGCCAGAGCTCAGTTGGGTCAAGGTCAAGGTCAAGGTCTTGACTTCAACTTCACAATATGGCTAGCTGTAATGCGTCTCAGCAAGACCAACCTGAGGTAAAAGATGCACTTCATTGGCCGGCACATGCAGAGGCTTTTTTTGCAGATTGTCCTGCAATCACATACCTCCAATTACATACTGTAATCACATACTTTACGGCAATGAAGAACATGCCTATTAACTTGACTGGTTTAATTTAAAGTCTTCTCCTTCTCCACACTGGGCACCAGAGAAAGCTGTGACTGTGGAAAAAAATTCACATTGATACATCAGCGCAGCAGACACTCTTCACAGATTAAACATTGTGGTCCACTTGCAGGCAGGCATTGCCAACCCGGAGTATCCTGACCAGCTCCTGATTGCATTGGAGCCCGAGGCAGCCTCCATCTACTGCCGCAGACTGCGTATGCACCAGCTCGTGCCAGAGAAACCAGTCAAGCAGCCACTGACGCCCAAGAGATCGTCCACCCCAGAGCCAATGAACATGGACCGCGTACAGGATGAGTTCAGACATGGTATATACAGAAACGTCACTTTTTGGTCGATGTTTATAGTTCTGTGGTGCAGTGCAGAAGTTGTTATAGATATACTGCATGATTAATTTATTGCAGTTGCTGAAGTTGCTGGCATATTTTGACTGACTGATCTTAGTTACTTTTGAGTTGCATAACTTACCTTCCATTTTCAATATATATATTCAACTGTTGCCTGCATAGCAGATTTTCAGGCCCATTAAAATTGTTAACCGGGCTTGAAAACCAGCCAGGCAGGCACTCGCCCCAAGCTGAACTGTCACGGACACTGCCGAAAGAATTCAAGTACAAGGGAGAGTTCTTACGGAGTTCTTCAAAATGACTGTATCAAATTAGTCATTGATCAGACAGACAAACGAGTTCATGATGGGTTTTTTTCCCGTTAAGTAGAAGGTATTTATGCTGGATAAATGTCAACTCCTGTTACCTTGGAGTGACTTTGTTATGAACATTGGTGTAAACATTGCATGCACATATTGTGCTATAGATGTATAAGTACCTAGTTTAGCACAGTTTTGTAAGGTTTTTCAGATTTTTCATGTTTGTAATGTTTGTGTTCTTTGATTTTAAT
Organism: Hermodice carunculata; assembly: GCA_964020975.1. Lineage (NCBI taxonomy): Eukaryota > Metazoa > Annelida > Polychaeta > Eunicida > Amphinomidae > Hermodice > Hermodice carunculata. The sequence goes on from CAXHWN010000433.1 coordinate 28,366, forward strand.
TTGCTTGTTTGATGTTTGAGATGTAGGTAGAGAAGCCAGGGACAGGTTACTGTGAATTCATTTAATTTTGCTGTGTTCTTATTTTTGCTTGTTTCGCTGATGCTCCAAAACCGTGGAATTAAGAGCATAGTGACAAACATTTATAAACATGGCATTGATTGGAAGTAAAACTGAAATAGTGAATTTAAAGTCTCAGTAAAAGGTCTAAAATGCAAAAACTGTGAAAATAAATGTATTCACAGCACTTTGATATCACACAAATCCAGGGGCTACCTATGTTATGTTCTTCTCTTCTTGGGAACTTAGACAACGCTCTTGAACAGTGAAAACCAGCCATCAGCAAAAGAGAAAGTATCAGTTTGAGTTTATGATTTTTGCATATATAATGCCATGTTGTGGTTTCTGTTCCCTGTAAGATGGTCATTATTGCAAGCCATAAACATATCCAGTTAGAGTTTCTATATAAATAAAATATTTGTTCAGAGTATTCAGAAGTGATAGAAAAGCTTCTCCTGCAGGGGAGACTTAATTATCACTTCAAATCCCTTACATTTATAAATTTTGGGGGACAAAACTCCAACTCGACTAAATTGAGCTGTCAAAAATAGTCCACCAAGAGCACACACCATGAAGCATCTTGTCATTGCTAAAATGGTCAAAATATAATGGTTGTCATAGCCCACCTGGCACGCTTTGCCTTGCTGTCACATATTAACCCTTAAAGTGCTAATCACAGCTATAATCATTTTGTCATTACCATTAAACATGTAATGGTTAAACAATTCAAATTCCTCATACAAATACCTTTTATTCAAATACCAGCAAGCCTAGTCTTAAACGAAAAGTTGTCTTAGTCAACAGCTTTCCTTGAGACAAATTGCGCGGGCGTAAAGCATCCCCAAGGAAAGCTCTTGACTAAATCTTAAATTAGCACTTTAAGGGTTAAAAGGGAATGGCTCAAAGAATTCTGCAATATGTAAAATATGCAAGTAACAAACAAGTGAGAGAAAAATCTGCACAGAAAAAGTGGACAGAATTATCTGTTTTTTTCTCGTAAGCAGATTGTTTGACTTTGTATGTGAATAAATGTTACTCGCATACACATCAGGAAAGGCAAGAATAGACCACAAACAACAAGGGAAGTTAAATTCTTATCCCCCCCCCTCCCATAATTTAAGTTTGAATCAACAGCTTTCATGATGCAGCTTCCTTAGTGTCCAACCCGCCCCGGGGGAAAGCTGCAGATATGAAGTATACCACTGTAAATTGCTTTAATTTCGATGTACTCTTATTTTCGCTGATTTCGCTGATGACACAAAACAGTGAAAATAAAAACACAGTGAAATAGTATTTTAACATTGTTTGAATAGGAATTGAAGCAGATAAAGTTTGCTTTTGGGGAGGGGGCAAGGGTCAATACAAAGAAAGAGTTCAACATTTAGTAACCAGTTACACAGCAAAATGAAGCGTTTTGCTCGTTGAGAGAATGCAACATTATATAATGTAATCAAAAGTCACAGAAATGTATTTCAACATGTAGAGGGAAAACGTGATTTTGTGTGTGTGTTTGTGTTTGTGTTTGGGAAATGTGTTGGTAGCCAAATTGTGGGTATGGCTTTATGCATATGTGTTCAGATATTCCTCAGTGTAGATGAAATTGGGTACATTAATTTTAATTGCAAGCCTAACAAGTGAGACTGGGTTTTACAATAAAAGGCGAAGTCAAGTATGCAACTATTCAGTGGCTCAAATGTCTATTACCAGCTGGTTGAATGTATGCTCCCTTGGTTTTGCATCATGAAACCCACCTAGAATTTGCGTCTATGTTTCTGTTTGTGGGTTTCAGACCTGGACAGCCCTCAGCGGCCGTTAAGTTGTGCAAGTTCAACGGGTAGTCCTGACGGGTCACTCAGCCCCACCAGTCCCTACAGTCCCCTGTCACTGTCGTTGTCTGCATACGTACCTCCTAGTCCCCCGACCTCACCCAGCCCGGAAGAGAGCCCATCTTCTCCAACAACCCCTCCACCCGACCTGCGACGGACTGTAGGGTCGTATGTTGACCATCCAGGTGTGTTGCATGATGTGCATGAAGAATGGCTTGCCTGTTTGACAGGCCTTGTAAGCATATTGTGCTGTATCCTTGCCTGCAGTGGTTGTCACAATATCACACCCGCACCCACACACAAAAAAGGCATTGACTGCTTGTTTTGTCGCGTTTTTGGCAACCAAGTAAGGACATCAAATGTTAATGTCAGCACAAGAAGATAGTATAGAAACCACTTTTGGTATGGTATGCCCTCAGTTGTATTTTGTGCAGCTCTGTGTAAGACGGGGCTCCAGCCATTTTGTTTTTCCAAAAATTCTCTTTCTTTCTTTCTTTCTTTCTTTCTTTCTTTCTTTCTTTCTTTCTTTCTTTCTTTCTTTCTTTCTTTCTTTCTTTCTTTCTTTCCTTCCTTCCTTCCTTCCTTCCTTCCTTCCTTCCTTCCTTCCTTCCTTCCTTCCTTCCTTCCTTCCTTCCCTCCCACCCTCAATATTAGACTTGTAGCTCAGTTGCCTCTCTTTCTGTCTCCCCCTCTCCCTCTCCCAGCTCAGTCCTCTCTGGGTCATCCATAACAGACTGTTGATTTGTATACATGTATAAAAAAATGCTGACAATCAGTAATTATGTCCAGTATCCCTGACCAGGACTCCTGTATGTTGACACAGTAAAAACAATTTGTGACACTGTGAAAAATGTTGAAAGTGGGGCTTCTCGCCAGTCGAAATGAAATAGTCAACCTGGAAAGCGCGTGTATGTTTCAGGAACCCGATACATGGTGGTAGATTGTGGTGGGGGAACAGTGGACATCACAGTTCATGAGATGGAACATGTTCACGGCAAACTGACAGAGCTGTACAAGGCAAGCGGGGGGCCCTATGGCTCTGTGGGTAAGTACACCAACACTTGCTGCATATCCAGGAGTAGGCAGACATAAATCAGGCCCTGTGTCGGAGATTTACTATGTCTGAAGCTTATCCCCGATGAGAGGCCACAGTGCATTTAATAAAATACAGATTCCTCCCACTTTCAAAATGGCATCGTTTTCAAACTTATTTTTCTGATAGAACTTCTATTTGGTGTGTATTTGCCCTTTTTAGACGTAGGAGAAAGAAAATCCAGTATGGTTGGCCCACTGGGGATAACTTTGGGATACTTGTTGGATTTTCATGTTTTCCGCCTCAGCTAAAACATGAAAATCCAACAACTCTTGATCCCAACGTTTTCATCAGTTGATGGGCTACCCATACTGAAATCTCCATGTCTTATCTAGCAATCAAGTTGTCCATCCATCCAGATCTTGCTTCTTGGTAATAACTTTTGAAATGCTTATGTTTTGAAAGAAAATCAAATCTAATATATTCAAAATTAATTTTTATTTACAGTTAATTTGCACTGATTTGACTCAAGTGTGGCAGAAATAATTCAATTGTGATCTAACTGCAGGGGAAAAATGCAAATTTTAGGATCTCTTGACTGGCTTCCTTCGATTTTTATCAATGAAGCATGTACTTCATGGCCCTGACATGGATTAACCCAGTATGATGACAGGCAAGATGTGTTGTTGCTGATCTTGTCTGGGAAGCACCAACAGGCAATTTAATATGAGTTTACTTGTTTGGGCTCCCGGCATTGATGTTCCATTTGGTTTGACTTCAGACCAGTTTGCTGGGTAGAAAAATTCCTGTGACACAAAGGATGCGGGGCCCTGAGCATAACATTATCCACCAGGCTAGAGTTGCTGAACCAAAAGTTGTACATAAAAGAAGCACAACTTTGTATGACAACACAGGAACGGGCAACAATGTACCTTTTGCCCAAGTATTTTTGTAAAACCGACTTAAAGTTCTTCATTTAAAATACAGTGCCGCCAGAAAGGCTTGCTCCAAAACTTGGGGGGAGGGGGGGTGGAGCCACTTGCAGTTACCACTGTCCAAAGTGTAAGAAAAATTAAAATTCTGACACCATAACCAGTTTAGGGCCAATGATGGCCACAGGTAGGTACAAGAAGCGCGCTGAATAACTAACATCAAACTCCCTAAAAGTGCTCTCTACAGGAGTCCTTGTACAGTATTTACCCGAGGAAGGTCACCCGAGGCAGGCCACCAGAGGAGACGGTGCAAGACTTTCTGGTAGTATTGTAGCAGCAACAATCAGTCAGCACATGCAAGATCAGCTGAGCACAGGACCACCATGGTCCTCCTGAGTCCATCATATTCCAGCTTGCTGCAAAGTGGATGTGATGTGGTGGCTGGTTAATTTGTGCGCCCATCCTTAATTCCTCATCAGAACTTGCCTTTGTGCAATAGCACAAAAGGAAAATTAAGAAGGCCGTCAAATTGTCAAGAGTAAGTTTTAAATTAGCAATTCCTGTGATTACTGAAGGAATGGGATGGTTTGTGCCATGTTTACAGAGTTTGTCTGTGTGCTGTATTTTACAGGCGTGGACATTGAGTTTGAAAAGCTGCTGGTCAACATATTTGGCAACGAGTTCATGGAGTCCTTCAAGCACAAACGTCCCGCTGGCTATGTCGATCTCATGATCGCTTTCGAGTCTCGCAAGAGAGCAGCCAGCCCCTTCAAGAATAACCCACTCAACGTGTCTTTGCCATTTTCCTTCATCGACTACTACAAGAAATACAAGGTTGGTGTATTTCCATGGAGCTTTGTTTTGATCTGCATACATGTATTGGCCTCAACTGTCTCAGTGCCACACTTTGGATAGTCAACAGCTTTCCTCGGCATGCTTTGGGTACAATGCACCCACACCATGCCAAGGAAAACTGTTGTCCTGGACTGTTATATTCTATGTAACTACGGGCATGCTGGTTCTTGAATGAAAGATCTTTTTACAAGGAACAGGGATCTAGCACCCTTATTATAATTCAGAGCAGTTCCTTTTAAGTAGTTTGACTTTCGTCGCAGTTGGCGCTGAAAGAGTTGAGCACCGTAGGAGGCTAGGTCCATAGCTTCCTGAGCATGCGTTATGGTACCAGGCATCCTAGGCCTGCCCAGCAAAGCTATAATTATATCCACCCTGTGGTGTAGCTGGGATTCCTGTCATGTTTTCAAAATATTTCGGAAAGGATAAATCTTAAAAAAAAAAAAGGATGAAATAAAATTGAAATTATCAGCTATTTGTTGACACATTTGGTGAAAAAGCTCACTTTCGGCTAACAACACCTGTCAACACTTCTGTGAAATAGGATTGAATCCTCTAGAAACCTGAGTCAATAGCTTTCCACAGGCTTTGCTGGGTTCTTGGAGTCCGGAGTGCATTGAAGAAAGCTGTTGACTGACTGCCTATGTCATTCTTGATTAAAGAGAGATAGAAGAAGAGGAGGAGGAGCTGTTTGTGACACTGAACCAGCTGTGGCAGTTTTTAATCAAATAGCAAAAAAAAAAATTGCATGCAGAGACACAGGTGTATTGTTTCAAAGGGTTCACTGGCAGCCAAAGCCAGAAAAATGACAAGGATGTGAACGCAGCAGAAGGAGCAAGGAGTCAGTTACACGATCCACTTCAAACTTCTTTCATCCAGATATCTGACTAAATCTCGCAACATTCCCGCAGTTCAAAGCAGAAAATTAGAGGCAA
>CAXHWN010000434.1:0-15000 GCA_964020975.1 Hermodice carunculata
CCCAGAATCAAAGACTTGGCAACCCTAATTTCAGGTGTCAGAGGCTTGCGTAAAATAGCCTGCTGTAGTCACTCTTGATTCATGACAATAACCCCATGGCAAGGTCAGGGTACTCGACCTTGAAGTCACACTACTTGGTGCAGTATTTTAGACTGATTTAACAACGGTTTGTATATTTCTGAACTTTAAATACAGTTCCAATGTGAAAATAATCCCAAATGAAAAAGTTGCGTTATTTGTTTGGTTCAGTATATATCACTCATTGTGGTGATTGACGTATGCTGGGCATTTTGACACCTGTCAGTTCATATATAATATGAATTTATGCCTGCAGGGGCCAGAGTGATCCTTGGCTGCATCACACAGACAGAGGGCGAGGCGGCGCGTGCAGATATCGTGGAGGACACGCGCAATCAGGATGTGCATGTCAAAGTTGTCGACCTGGCTTCATTTGAGTCCATCAGAGAGTTTGCAAACAGTGTCAATAAAGGTGATTTTTTAACACATATAAAATACCAGAAAGAAACAGCATGTGAAAATTATTTGCATGACTTAGTATTTTCTTTTTTGGGGGGTGGGAGGTGGGTGGGGAAAGGCGGCGTTTAACAATGAAAAAAAATGCCATGTTTCAGTAACTGCATACTCAATCCCAGTGATTACAGTAGGGGGCGGACCGTGCTTTCCTCCTGCCCTCTCTCTCTCTCTCTCTCTCTCTCTCTCTCTCTCTCTCTTTCTCTCTCTCTCTATATATATGTATATGTATATATATATATATATATATATATATATATATGTATATATATATATATATATATAACGTGCGTGCGTGCGTGCAAGTGTGTACACATATGCACATGTGCGTGTGATACATACACATATATGTAAATTTGCATACTCTCAGGCACATGCGCATATTTGTGTACATTTAAAATGTAAATGAATGACATACGTACTTGATTGATCTGATCATTCTTGTGATCTTACATCTATTAATGACTGTGGGAACTAAAGAGTGAGATGATGTACATAAGGTTTCGTTAAACGACAGGAAGAAAACTGTATGGATATCAGTGATGCAACACTGCGTGTACTACATTTCTGAACTATTAAGACAGATGCATATCATTCTCAAGTCTGATAAAACTGTTTTTGAAGAAGTCTTATTTGTTTCGACTCAGACGAAAAGAAGATAGACATTCTCATCAACAATGCAGGACTTCTGACTTATGAAAGAAAAGAAACGAAAGAAGGCTTTGAGATGGTATTTGGAGTCAACTACATAGGTACGAAACGTTTAGTGAATTTTTAACCTATTTATCAGTGGAATAAGACAGAGTCTACAACTTCAGTTGGCACAGGCCAAGGGGGCTAGGATTTGTGAATCCTTGTAACTTCCACTTTGATGTGCCGTATGTGGAAGCCCCGCACTTCTCATTATAAATCCAGGCTCAAGCCGAAGCACATTTCATCTTCACCATGGTTTCGTGTATCGGGCTTTGAATATTATTATTCCATCTAAGAGCAATAGATTGTGCATTAAGTTACATGTAAAAAGACACAAAGTCTAATGAAAAAAATTTGCTTGTCTTGAAATGTATGTTTTCAAAAGGTTGTTGGCCCGTGTCATAATATTGAATAAGCTGATTGCATTTGTGGGTCAAGTGCATTTCAGTTCGAACAGTGATTACGATGACAGTGATTGGCACCAGATATTCAAAACCAGTCAAACTGGCTTCAAACAAGGCCCACTTTTGACCCCATTTTTCATTTTCCCGCTTTCACTCTATCAGGCCACTTCCTTTTAACCAATCTGATACTGGACAAAGTGAAGGCCGCAGCCCCAGGCAGCCGTATCGTAACCGTGGCATCTGACTGGCATCGAGGCAAAGACTCCAGCCTAGACTTCGAGGACTTTTACATGAACGAAAACTACTCCGGCTACCAAGCGTATGGGCGCAGCAAAACGGCGCTGATACTTTTTTCAATGGAGCTGGCGCATATATTACGTGGCAAGTCCCGTTTTCTTCCTTGATTCGACGTCATGACGGAGGCAACTACATGACCATGCCGGGCTCTCGGTCTCTACTATTTTTTTTTTTTTTTTTTTTTTTTTTTTTTTTTAGCTTTTTGACGTAAAACTATGTATTTGTGAGTAAATATGCAACCCCTAAGAGACCAAATGTCATGCTTTAAGTTTAATTCCAAGAGCTATCAGCAGGGTTGGGCTTGTATCTATTTGTTCATTAATTTACAGTTGTCTTCTGTGTTATTTTTCTGCGTTATTAGTTTGCCAAATCCTCTAATTTTGAATTTAACTCATCTAATACTTCCATCTAATTACTGTCAGAGATCTGCTAACCAAAATTCTATACTTTCCCTGTCCTTTTCCTATGCCTAACATATGAATGCAGAAATTTTTAAAAGTATTTTCAATTTGACCATACACGTGCAACATGTAATCTTTAAGATTTTCATAATCTACAAAGGATGATAAAATACAAGAAATATAACAATGGTGATGCTTTTGAATATTACATTTGATAAATATAAGGGATGTGGATGGGGAATAACAGCCATTTATTTGCAGGCACCGGAGTGACGACATATTCATTACATCCGGGCGTAGTCAATACTAGCTTTCAGAGGGAGTTTCCTCACATGGAGACCGGCCTGGGCAAATGTATTTTCGCTTGCGTTGTCCGATGTTGTATGTGTCAAAAGTTCCTGGGTGTGGAGGACGGTGCCCTGACAACTCTGTTCTGTGCCTTAGACTCTAGCGTGGCTTACGATTCGGGAAAGTACTATGTGTAAGAGATTGGTTATCTAAGTTCCATCTATAATTGGCATCCAAAAAATAATTCTGTCCCCAAAGCGGGTATATATATATATATTTATTTATTAAACCTCGGGCGAACTGTGCCTTGAAAACATATATGCTTCGTCTATAATAATACAAGCAATAAAGCAGTTACTTGCAAACGTGTTACAAATCATTGTGGCACAATTGTTTATTAGGACTACACGTGTCTTGTCGTTTTCTTGAATCAGTGGCAAATCAGTCTCTTCGCATCAGCAACTGTATATATAAACTAACTGCTTTGGGTAGCAAGTCGACTGGGAACGTAAATCAATGACTGATCTGGCAAAAGTATCTTATGTGCCGACCGTAAGGATTGGTAGGGCTAACTATATCATCAGGCTTCGATACCACCCTCTACCTTTCTCTTTTATTTTTAGTGATAACAAACCTTCAAAACTATATGCTTCGGAACTTTTACACTTTCATTATGATTGCAAAGACACCAGAACAACTCAACCTGGATATAGTTACACCCAATTGCAGCTGAAATGCTTTTTTTATATAATATGAATTTTGAGCTTCGAAACAACACTTTGGTTCCAGTCAGACCCTAAGTTACTGAAAATCACATTCAATGCCCATTTTTTCAACAATGGTTTGTTGCATTTTTTTTAAATTATCTTTTTCTACAATATTCAAGTTTCATAATTCGAAGTGTCACTTGAAAGAGTACGTTTTTAATTTCAAACTCAAAAGCAGCTAAGAACAGAACGTTTTCCTGGCACTTTTTTCTCAATGCAAAAAACTATCCATAAAAAATGTGTTTTGATTTTCAGTAAGCTTAGGACTGATTCAACCTTAAGTTGTTGAGGAAAGTTGTTTGAAAGTTTGTGTTGTTTTTGATGAATGAGAAGCTGCACAGTTTCAGCTCTCACTATACTTGAAGATAATCGCTCCAAACTTGCATGAATGTCAAGACTCTAACATAAATATATAGTGTTGTAGGGAGAGGGGTGTTTTCAACTAATCACTTGGTGACAAGAATTATGGAAATGTCAAGTAGCAATGTGTTCTAGTGTACAATAAACTTGTTGGTCCTAGTGCAACAGTCAAAACGTTCAGGTTCAGACAACCGTTACTTTGCATTAACCTTTTGTCATCGCCACCCCATCCAGACCCCCCATCCACCCACCCCGACCTCCCGAAAGTGTCGGGAAACCAAAGTTGGTTGTTTAATCTAAAACACAACAAATAGAAACCTTAACATACAACAATAATACACTCATGAGCACTTTAACATACCATGTTGGCTTGAAACAGTAACAGACTTTTCATTCCTGCAAAAATCGCCTACAGCCGTTGTAAATGCAGTGCAAGGGTACATTTCGTCCATGAATGTCTTTTCATTGCACACACCAGGTGTCATTCTGAAGTGCTTTCTTTTGCAGGGACCGTCGGGAAGTAGAGCCAGCGGCCCATGCTAGCGATCCTACAGTAGCAAAACGGCTGTGGGAAGTGAGCGAGGTCCTGACAGGATTAAAAACACAGCATCAGTCACATCGGTCCAGCGTTATATCGATATAAAGGACTATTTAAATAAGACACTTCACTTTGACACTGAATTACTCATGTTCTCTTCAATTATGTGCAAACGAACTTTTGTGCTGGTGGCAGCAAACCAAGTTTGTGTGTCATCTGCGTGTGCATCTGTCATTAGACACCCTTTTATATTATTTGTATCTGTTGGAGACATGGGCCCATTTCTCTCTCTCTCTCTCTCTCTCTCTCTCTCTCTCTCTCTCTCTCTTTCTCTCTCTCTCTCTCTCTGTCTGTCTGTCTGTATGCAGTTTGAGGCTGGAAAAGACTGTACGTCATAAATTCACGAGTTCAGAGCTACACTCTGTTTATGTGGCTTGGTTTATTTTTCATGTTGATGTCTTTGTTGTTGCTTTTGTTTGTTTGCTTATTTGGGTTTTTTGTTTGTGATGAATGTCTTTCTCCTCCGACGTCTGACAACGGCGCTGATGTACAATTACAATGGATGTTAATTTCAACATTAAAATACTGACCCTCGAACCTCAAGAAAAGTACAATTATAATTATATAATATATATATATATATATATATATATATATATATATATATATATATATATATATATATATGTATATATATATATATATATATATATATACATATTTCTGAGTGTATGTCTTTATTCGTACTCGCACATGCAGTACAGGTTTTTATACAAACATGAGAAAAGATTACACTATCAAAGGGATACAATAATAATAAAATTGACCTTTTGGTCCAGCATTAGCGCTAGCTGTATCTGCGTTGTGGCTTGCAAGCAGTATGCACGAGACATTTCCAATTTATCAAAAGAGATAATGTTTGTCGTAATTGTATTTGAATAAGAGGAAGTTGCTTGTTTGCGAACGTGAACCCTAGCGTAACAATTTACCACGTTCTTACAACTATCTGTTCTGTATATATAAATATATACATATATATAGGGGGGGGGCTAAGATGAGGTACCCAGCTAGAAAGGGTACATAGTAGTTCAGGGATAAGCCAAATTATTCTTATCTGAACTTGTTCAATACAAATTTTAGTACTTATATTTGGTTTCATAGGAACTCTTTATTTATATTGAAACTCTGCATTTATAAGCAAAGCTCCGCTTATTCAGCCAATTCATCATTTGCCGCGTTCATATTTCTTCATTATTATGTGGGTTGTCTTTGCTAAATTTTCAGCTCACACAAGAAGCCGCTACTCAGAGAGACATGTACTGTACAGGATCTGAAACATGTTCTGAGTAGTTACCCCCTGAAGACCCTTTACTATACCTGGGCGCATGCATGATGAGTCGAAATTCTACAGAGGAACGTGGAAATATGTACAATAGTGCTTTCATATCTGTATATGTTGGACAGTGACAGGTTAGCTTATGTAGAGTATAGAGTTTGAACTACGGAATATGGTAATAACGACTAGGAAGTTCTAGACCACAAGACTCAAGTATAATATATATATATATATATATATATATACATTCAATGAAAACCTGTCACATTTTACAGAAGATGCACAGTGTGAGACAGCCAGGACCTACTTAGGCGCGACTCATGCACTCCACGTGCCTTATTGCTTGAAGAGCTTGGATGACAAACTTTGTCAAACCGACGGAAACACTGTGAACTTGTTCCTTTCTTCAAAACGTATAAGTTGACTCTGCAATATGTGCATGTTCTAGTTACCCGCGATGCTGCATTCGTTACTCGGTGCCTATTGAGACATCGCGCGGAATTACGCCAAATTAGGTTGACCACCAAACGCTTCGGCGAATCTTTTCTCCTATCTGCTATTGATTTGTGGAGTAATCTCACGGTAGAACCGTTTCTCCTATCTACTATTAATTTGTGGAGTAATCTCACGGTAGATGTTCCCAAAACTGATTCCCTGTCACAACTTCAGTCTAGATTAAATTTACTTATATTATATATTTACAAAAATATATTGTACTTCATTCATGGAAGTCGTTTTCTATACATCTGCCACACGCAGCTACGTCTTAATTTATCAGTTTTAAATGCCCATCTAGTTCATGTTGATGTCCTTCCAGTCCCAAAAGTATGCAAGCTGTCATCTCTATGAAGATACGAAACCCTATCTCTTATTTTGTCCCAATTTTATTTAGCAAAGAATCCGTCTCTTGAACACTGTGTGTCATATACTCGCTCCGAGTATAAATCCTACTTTAATAGTTACGTGTTAAATTAATATTTTGTTAAGTAATCTGTTGAGAGGTAGTGATGATTTGCTACACATCAAAAATGATACATCGTTGTTCAGACATTCACAGCAGAATTTATACGCTCTATATTCTAATTTGATAAACTATTCCTAGTTTTCATAAACGACTTTACTGATGGCATGTCTTGCGACCATAAAGTTTTTGCTGATGACTCCAGTATATTGGTTTAAACACATTTTATTACAAATCAATTCCACTTCCATATAACAACATGGCATAACAATTGGAAAATCTCTCAGCTGGCCGATGACACAACTTGTTTTTTGGCAGACCTGGAATCTGCGAAGAAAGCTTTTGAAGGTCCTCAAAGATTTTGAAAAATGTTCTGGTTTGAAATGCAATAATGACAAAACCACTGCCAGATGGATAGGTGCAAACAAATATTCCCCAGATGGCGACTTACCTGTTCTTTGGTGCAGGGACCACTTTATTTCGTTAGATATAATCTTTCACGAGGATGAAAAGCGCATGCTCAAATTAAATTCCGATTCTAAATTGACATCATTTAAAAAAAATGAAAGGTTGAGAGTTATAAATTTATCTTTAATTGGACAAAATGAAGTGTTAAAATCCCTGGCAATTTCAAAACTACTCTTCATATGCTCACTCATTCATGTTGATGAGTCCCTCATTTAGGAAGTATAAGCTTGCATTGGTAATTTTGCTTGGAATGATGGAGTACCGAAGGTAAAGGCCAGAGTCCTGTATAGAGGTATTCCTAATGGTGGCTTGAAACTATTACATTTCAAATCCCAAATTGGTGCACTGAATTTTAACTGGATCAAACGGTTGTTTGATTCCACAGACTCAAAGTGGAAAACTACTTTTCAAGAATTCATTCCAAATATGAAAGTGTAAGAACTGTTCTTTAGTAGATGTTTCTTAGCTTTCCACCTGGCTGGACTTCCTCTCTTTTACCATGACTTAATCAATACATGGAAAGACGCTCAATTATATTTTATCCCAACTTCGGCGGCACACATCATGAACGAAATGTTATGGCACAATAATGTGATTACAATTGAGAGAAAAACCTATATTTGTTAAACATTGGTACCAGAGAGGGGTTAAATTCATAAGAGACTTTGCCAATAACAGCGGTGATTTCTTATCTGAAGAAGACTTAAGGAACAAAATGGTATCGTCACACACTTTTTAGAGTATTATTCTTTACGATCTGCCATTCCAGGACATATACTATATATTGTGCCAAACAAGATGGTTGGAAATATTTGATGTAGTTGAATCAAACTGGGATTACATTTTTAAGCTCTGCTATACATGCACTTTGGAGACTAGGTTACAAGCTTTTCAATTTTCTTTACTTCACCGATTTGTACCTCATAAATCTGGACTAAAATGGGTTTAGTGGAGTCTCAAACCTGTGATTATTGCCCAGCGAAAGATTCTGTTGTTCATAGATTCACAGAGTGCAATCACGTTAAAATATTTTGGAGAAGTTTTCAGGATTGGTGGAATGTTATTCATACTAATGCAACCATTGTATTATCCTCTTTTGACATCATCTTTGGTTTTTATAAGTTAAAGAATACATATGCATTGAATAATTGCATTCTACAAGCTAAGAATTTCATTCCTATTCAGGTATGTAAGAAAGAAACTATACGGTTTACAAATTTTTTATCCTATTTCAAACATAAGGTTAGAATTGAAAACACGTATTACTTACTCAGTCCAAGCAAGAATTATTTCATCAACACTGGGGTTGCATGGCATCCTTTTTGTTGGAATAAACTGTGAGTAGTTGTATGCATTTATGGAGACAGTTAAAGTCATTGTTAATGTCTGTATATATATATGGAGAAAAAAATAAAGAACAATTAAAAAAATGGAAAAAGGGCAGTGCTCTATGTTAATCCCTCTTGCAGAGTGGGAACAACATGAACACATGACAATAAGTGACATAAATTTGATGTATGAATGACCAAGGGTTGGAAGTTGGCCGGTCATGCAACAAACACAAATATGAGGAAAACGTTCACAGCAGACGAGGAACAGATAGAGGGATATAATTCAAGCATTATTAAAGTGTGTGTGTCAACGCACACTTTTCTGATTTTCCTAAAATTCCTTATTTATGTCTGGGTGCCAACCCAGACATGTTGTTTTTACTCGCGTCTTTTATTATATCTGGGTGCCGACCCAGACATATTGTTTTTACTCGCGTTCTTCATTTATTTCTTTCTTTCGATGGCACCCAATTTTGTCCTGATTTTTTTTTCAGACACTATTATTCCCAAAACCACCAAACTTGCCATGGTGACTGTCCTACCAATAAATTTAAAAATTCCAAACCAGGCACAAAATTTCATTTCATCTCATTTGGAATTGTCCTGATGTCTAAAAGTATGCAAATTAGGGGCAATGAAAATTTTAAAAGTTCCATATGTTCCAAAATATTGCAGATAGACACAAAATTTCAATGTACATATGCAGGTTTGTGACACCTACCAATATAATGGGCAGTGAACGAAAGTTGTAGAATTTCAAATTATGCTAATAAGGGGCATTGAAAATTTAAAAGTTGAATATATCTAAATTATTATACACAGAGATGGCATTCCAGCTTTAATTTATAAGTTTGTGGCAAAGCCGCATCCAATGAACTATGAACCAAAGTTGTAGGATTTTTATTGAGGCAAATAATAATAATAATAATAATAATAATAATAATAATAATAATAATAATAATAATAATAATAATAATAATAAAAATAATAATAATAATGATGATGATCATGATGATAATAATAATAATAATAATAATGATAATAATAATAATAATAATAATAATAATAATAATAATAATAATAATAATAATAATAATAATAATAATAATAATAATAATAATAATAATCTAAAGACACTCCTGTGCGTACGTAATTCAATTGTAACATCTCAGCAAATATGTGGTAATAGTTCTTTCTTGGCAATTTCCATAAAAGTCTTAGAGCTTTGCAGCAAGCGACAAACACTCCATCCAACTCTTTATTTGAAATTCGCGCAACTGGAAAGAACATACAGTAAGACTCGAACAACTAATGGCGTGAGGAGCCTTAAGATTCGCCGAACTGAGCCATTAAAAGATTTACCCCCACAGTAAAATGTGTGACAACTTCGCTCAAAACATTCACCCGGTGCACTTGGACCAATACCATGTCCCAGATGAGTTTATTCGTCCACTTTCTGATTTGGTTTACCCTCGAGATAGATGTACTTGCATATATTATCTGAAACGTATAACACCCACCAGGTTCCACTTGGATAAAATATTACGTCGTATTCCGATGTAAAATTACTACATAATGTCATGTAATAGGCCACGCATTATAGGTGCCATGAAAACCAAATTATCAACGTGTGCCAAAGCACCAGACCCCGATTTTATAATAATGATAATAATAATAATAATAATAATAATAATAATAATAATAATAATAATAATAATAATAAGTAGTAGTAGTAGTAGTAGTAGTATTAATATTATTATTATCATTATCATTATCATTATCATTATTATTATTGTTATTGTTATTATTATTATTATTATTATTATTATTATCATTATTATTATTATTATTATTGTTATTATTATTATTATCATTATTATTATTATTATTATTATTATTATTATTATTATTTGCATGTAAATAGTTTTATGGTGATTTCGTTCCACACAACATTCTAATTTGCATAGATATTTTACAACAATCGGATCACGATCGGCGAGATTCCTCTTTAGCTAGGAATAGAATTTCACATATTCAACTCCCTCACACACTTTTGTTGCATCTAGAAATATCAAGTTACCATAAGTGTCATTATATGTGTAAGTAATTTAGGCACTCCGTCATTGTATTTGTACACTGAGTCGTAGACTGATTAGCTCTGAAGATCTGAGGAGCATAGCAATTTCGCATGGTCGATCAAAATCAAGCGATCAAATAGCTTTCCAATCATACTTCTCAGAGTAAGCCCACGGTATTTCTCCAAGTCCCTAAAGATAGTACGCCGGTCTATAGGTGTCGGATGAACCATTATACTGTAGTTAAACCAGCCGGTGATACGCCATGTACTAATGTTCACATTTAAATTAGTAGATATCACAGATACAAATTAAGCGATGCCAGGCCCTTTAAAGATATGCTCTATATGGTGACCTCAGTTACCATCGTGTTTACCCTTCGTTAACCTTTTTTGTGCACTGTAGCGACCTTTAGCGATCACCCCAGGTTCTAATAAACTAACCTAATGGCATGTCATTTGACTGTCGACACTTCAACTTTCTTATTTAAATCTATCTTATGTTTTTTAAGGTCGTGATAGTCTTACGACAGTGAATTTTATAGCTGCTTATATTCCCCTCAGAAAAGTGTCCCTCTTGCACTCGTATTACTTTCTCCGTCTATCATTGCAGGTCTGGTGCCCCCCCCCCCCCCTTATAATTTTATTCACTATTGTGTCTATCAGCTTATAGGCTGGACACATTTGTTTATTCCTTGTTGAAAAAACGCACAGCATAATGATACTTTGCTTGGATAGGAGTAGGACAAAATGCCAACCCACCCTGGCATTTTCAAATGTAATATCGGGGAACCGCCAATGTAAACAGTCACATGACTTGCATAATCACTTAATGTACCTACCGATGCGCATCTCATTACTACATCGATACATGTTGTGAACGTCAGATAGATATACTACAAAACATGAATATAATGCAACAGCAATTTGTCACTTACCTATCTGTTGTGTTTTTTTTCCCAAAAATGTTACAGAAAAAACATAGCCACACGTATACAATATTGTGGCACTGCACATAAACGAAATTATACACACAAACCTGATCAACAGTACATATGATCAACGGGCTTGCTGGTATTTGAATGATAGATATCTTCATGAGGAATTTGAATCTTTTAACCATTATATGATTAACCGTAATGAGAAAACGACTATAGCAGTGATTAGCACTTTAAGGGTTAAAATATGTGTCTGTGTATCATTTTTAGTAAGGGTTTTGCCCCGAGTACCCTGTACGGGTCCCAGGTATGAAACAATTTATCTGCGGGTCCCGGGACCCGACTTTTCCCCCCTAAGTCAATGCACTAATCCACTTATATATCACAACAACATAATAATCCGGATATACGTTTAAGAATACAATAACATATGAATTATTATAATTGCGGTTTCAATGTATTATTGTCCTGAACATTCGAATTTAAAGCAATTTACCCGTCCATTGATCCAAACTTACGGACAGCAGGCCTGAGCTGTGATTGGCTGATCAAACATCCCAACGGACATGGCCCGAAAATTGACAAACACAGTGTTGTTACTGTTGGTGCATGGTGTCAAGCGAGTACCAGTTGATGGGGAAGAACAAATATGTCACCCCACCAGAGCACAATCCATACACCTGTTAAAAGCTACCGTACATGTGTAGTTTCGTATTTGATATTTTTTCAATAATTTGTTCATCACCCCCTAAAAAAATTCTTCCAAATTTTTATGACTTCATCGGGACGTGATTGCAATTTGTCAGATCTTAAAAGCTTTTTTTCCCTCAAATGAATGGCACTGAAAATAGCTAAATGAAGTGTAGTAGAATTGATAACTCTGGTCTACTGCCTTAATGTGTCAGTGGGCGGTGCCATCTTGAAAGACGTCACACTGTTACCATGATCACACAGAGGTACCGTGGCAATACAGTCATATATTATCAAGGTGGTAAAGAAGTAAGAATAATTTTGTGAGTTCAATGATCGTTTGTTTTAAACATATTTTATTGAACAATCGGAGAACAGGGCTTCCCCTATACTAACTCCTCTTGTGCATTGAGATACAGAGGGAGTACAGATACAATAGACGAGTTACGCTTAGACAACGTTTACAAAACGAAGTTCATAGTGAACGAAAACACAAGACGGATATTGGTCCTTATTACCGATAGTATGGCAGGTTATTTCCTTTGTTAATCATAAAGCCTTCGAAAGTAAGGCCTTAGGAATTATAGAGGGCCAAAGCGTCTACACTGTTCAATGTATGAGTGCGCGGCCTAGAAGATTTTAACATTGTCCTTGAAAACACACTCGTCTGAACCATAGAGTATTGTCTCAGGGGTGACAGATGGGGGGCATATGACCGCTCCGCGTAAGTTGATACAAATATCATTGCACATTGGGCACACAAGGAAAAAGTGACACGTATCCTCGTTCTGCTTGCTACAGCTACATGAACTGGACCAGTTGATACCAATTTTGCATCAGTAACTATTATTCAACTGGATGTTTCCATACGGAATCTTGCTTGGATGGACGCTGTTTTGCGATTGCCCAGAAAATAAAGTTAATTTTTGGGTTTTACTTCAAGGTGCTTATCGAGCAAACATTTCAATAGTGAAACCTGATCTGCTTGCCTTATATTTAATGGGAGTAGATTCCAGGAACGTACAGTTGAAGGAAAAAATGAATGACTTCAGTGATAGGTTCTCTTTTGTCGGTTTTAAGGTATATGTCACCGACGAGCAAAGGACAACAAATGATGACGTAATGATGAGATAGTTATTGTTTCAATTGCCTGAAATTTCATTTAGATATAAACAGCGATACTTCTTATTAACGCATCGCAAGTTACGATTCATGAACTCATGTTATCTATATAACAAGATACCACCATATGTGAGAGCCACTCCTACATTGACGAAGATTTGCTAAGATTTTGCATTTTGCTTTATCTCGCATCGGTGACTTCTGTTCACGCTGAAGTTTCAGACACATGCAGTACGATACGTTTTGTTTTCTCAAATATGTACACAGAGACAAACTCATGCTCATAATCGAGAAAGACAATTGCAACCTATGGGCATTACTGGCACTGAACAATGAGAATTAAACTATGATTGTACTGATAATTTACATAATACATTTCTAGTACATGAATTAAGGAATCTTCATTGGACCGAATATATTATTTAAAAAAAAATACTTAAAGGAAAAATACATGGACATGTTTCTAAGTAGGTTGATCTAATAAGGTTCTTCTTTTTTTAAGAGTACACAGCCAAATGAAATTTAAGCGTGAAGAGAAGTCATCACTCATGCAGAAATTAAAAAAAATGGCAATATTTATGCACGGAGATCTGATAGTTTTTACGAACGCCTCGCAGATTACCCTGGTCTCCTGGTGCCACTGTAATCAGGATACTTTCTCAATATCATCATCATCATCATCATCATCATCATCATCATCATCATCATCATCATCATCATCATCATTTGTGTTTAGGTATACGTTTTTTCTGGATATTATGGCCCTGTAAAATGTCTAAAAATGATATGACGGGAACATCAAATTTCCGGAAATGCCATTTCCTTATTTTAGTTTCCAAGAAGACACCCACATAAAGTTCAGCACGGCTGAATTATAATGAGCATATCCATTTACTTAATCATCAAAGTTTTATTTCTGGTAAACGCATTTTTTTGGTAAATGTGTTGTTTTAAATGTGGCTGCCCATATATTTAAAGAATTACGGAGGTCAACAAAAAAAAAGGGTAGTATATTCTAATACACTTGATAAGTTCAACGCCAATGATATATATACATGATATAGAAGTTGTATTTCTTCTTAACCCTCGGCACATAAGGTTGGAAGAGTTTTGCATAGCCTGTGTCTGCACGTGTCTCCATCTGTGCCCACCGCACCCCCACCCCCCCCCACGGTTTCTGCAAAAGAACGTTGCATTTATGATGCAATTTTCTTCAAACTTAGAATATTTTATCTTTTAACTGAGAGGAAGGCATACAACTTACCTGTCGCCCATCATCACTGCTGACCTATTACTTCTGTTTTTGTGAAACCCCCAATAACATTATAAAAGGTCTGTGCGAAAGAGAAAAAAGGTCAATGACGCACTAGTACAAAAGGCAAGCGCTATTTCTTTTATTCATTATTTAGAGCACGGCCCAGCTTTCTTATTTTGCGCTTGGATTTACATTTCTGTGTACAGTGTGCAAAAAATCCGAATTTTTGTCGTGATCGTAGATTTTTTGATAACCGGAAGCAGATGCATATCACTGAACTTTCTAAATTATCCTCCCCCACGCACTACCAAGACTATGCCAGCACGTACGTTGAAGAATATCTTGAAATGCTTATCCCAAATAAAATGGTGTTTCTCGGAAAGGATAATGCTGATTTTAGGCAGTTGCATTTGTGTAAACAATAGAAACGATATGGCCATATACTTCCTCAGATTTAAATAGAAGCCACCTGTGTTGCAACATAGAGCATGATAGGGCCAACCTGAGGCATTCACACGAAGTCAGAGATACTGAGTATCTACTTGC
>CAXHWN010000435.1:0-20000 GCA_964020975.1 Hermodice carunculata
CTGTTACTGGCAACCTTAAATTGAGTTGGGCCGACGGTGAAAGTGGGAAAAAGGACTTCAAGATCACAATAATTGATGACAAGGTGAAATGCTAATGCATATAATGTTATGCTTTGCTAACTTTTTTTTTCAGAAAAAAAGCCACGAGTTATAATTAGAGGGATAAAATAATGTAATATTAAATCTTTATTTGATTAATTATACCCTGTACATCACTTTTTGATATTATCAGGTAGCCAGAATGTGAAAAGGAGAAAAATACATTGCAATTTAAACAGAAGGCTAAAATAAAGTTTTATATCAAAACCAATTAATTGCAATAATGTATCACACAATTCTTCAATTCTTGATACTTTGATTATGAATAATGCTTTGTAACAGACAACTGAAAAGAAGGAGGATTTCACAGTCGTAATAAAAAGTGTTACTGGAGGTGCAAAAGCTGGCTCTCCTCAAACCATCACCATTGCTGCAAATGATGCAGGTAATCTTCAAACCTATATTTCCGAGTTTCTATATTTTTTTGTGTGTGTGTTTTTTGTTTTTGTTTTTTTTTTTGTTTTTTTTTTGTTTTTGTTTTTGTTTTTGTTTTTTGCTGCTTGCAATTGGATTTGTTGAGCAAGTAGCATTATCTGCAGTATCTGAGTAATCATTCATACCATAAAATATCTCAACATGTCACTGATTAAGATCACCATCAAATTAATGATCATTCTTTATGTAAAATGAAAATTATCTTAATACGGTCTCTGAGAAAAGAAGTTATATCTATCTTTGTATACTGGTATTAATGGAGAGAATGTATGAGTTGAGTAGAATCATTGAGCAGAGAAATAAATTAGTGTTAGTCCGGTAGAATGGCATGGGATTTTCCGAGTAAATATATGTCCTTTAATTCAGTGTTGTGCTTGGAAAGTGGCAGGAGGAATTTTTACCTATACAAGATTTCCAGATGTAGGAGAGGGACATTGTCTCTGTACAGACCAGACATATTTTAACATTTATCTGTAAAATTTTAATCTCATATTTTAGTTTGGTTTTTCGTTCACATGTATGACGCTGCAATTTTTTAAGCTTCAGCTCCATTCAGAGGGTTCAACACAAGTTAAATGTATAAATCATGCTTTTTTTTTTTTTTTTTTTTTTTTTTTGTTGTTGTTGTCTTGCTATATTGTGCCTGATACAGCTAGTTCATTAGCAGGCACTTTCAGTTTTAGTTTTGCTATTTGTGACTTTTAGCACTTGACATACATGTTCTTTCTTTTGAAGATGGATATGATAAATGTGCTGATTTTGTAGTGTCAACAGGTGGTGCTGGTACTTTACAATATGTAAAGTCAGAGGTGACAGTATCAGAAGGTATCGGTGTATACAATGCACAAGTGGAAAGAGTAAATGGATCTGAGGGAGTGGTGTCATGCCAAGCTGGAACAAGCAGCAGGACAGCATCCTATAACAAAGACTACAAGAGCACTTATAATACAGCAACTTGGGCTGACAAGGAAACTGGCATAAAGATTGTCAAAATAAATATATTTGATGATACGGTAAGATCCAAATCCTAATCAAATGTTTAAAATGCTACCTATGATTTTCTCACTGCTCAGACAAAATGCTGTGTGTAACATTCTTGACCAAAAGTGGAGGAATGTCCTGAGCTATTTAAATGGTTTGATACATGTTGTTGTCAAATAAATGACTAAATTGAGTGGGGATGAGGGGTGAATTCTATTCAAAATACGAAGGGGAATGTAACTGTAACATCTATTTAACATTGACTGACAATGGAATGTGTGCAGAACGATCTCATCATGCTAAACAATTCTGTGAAGTGTGCATTAGACATTTTTGTTTAATTTAAATTTAACATGCTGTCTAGCATATTTACAGTCCAGTATCAACTGCAACAGAAAAGGATATAACTGTGTTATCGTAAAAAGTAACGGGCATTTTGAAACGTTAAAAAAGAGAGTTACTGTATAAAAATTCATCACAAAGATATGCAGTTCTTAACCAAAATTATGGTGTAACTTATACATGAACATAACCTTTTTCTGACCTTAAGCCAGCATTAATAATGCACCTGAGCACTTTCTTCTAAAAACATTGAAAGGGTGTACTAACTGACCAAGGTTCCTTTTTGCTGCCAGTGTCTAAAGGCCTTTACTGAAGGATCTACAAAGTATGCATGACTTGGGACCTTGACATCTTACGTTAATGCTAGGTCCCCCCCCCCCAAAAGAAAAACAGATTAAGTATGATGAAATATCAAGTAAACTTGTATCTATCAAGTTACTTCACACACCCATGATTATTGAAAACAGCTTTATATGGTGAGGTGATCTTGCTGAGACTAATACTTGCTGCTTGTATTGAGTAAAACTGTAAGATTATCAAATAGGCAGGTTAGTGACATTTGTTGCTCCTGTGTTGCAAATAGTTTTTTGTGGTATTGATCACAAATTTATTAGCCGTTCTAGGAAAATACTCAAAAGACACTTATTTTTATCATCAGCGTGCTTGCTTTTGAAAAGGAAAGTCCATGTAACATAAAAAGGAAATTGCCATAACTATCCCATCATAAAGACGATATTCAAGAAAGAATGGCTCTTTGGCCTGATTGAAACGAACATTTGATTGAACATATTTACATGTTGCATTTTTAACTTTACATCCCCACTTTTCCATCGAATATATCACCAAAAAAAATTATTTAAAATATTCTTACAGAGTAGTGAAGGAGTTTTATCTTGGACTTTCTTTAGATTAATTGCAAAAACTGCGGAAACTGCTCTCTTAAACTTGAAATCATGTATACACATTATGGACCTTACAGCCATTACTGTACCTAATGATACGGGTAGCAAATTTGATTGGCTTTATTAGGAAGAAGATGGTAGAAACAATTATTTATTTATTTATTTATTTATTTATTTATTTATTTATTTATTTATTTATTTATTTATTTATTTATTTATTTATTTATTTATTTATTTATTTAATTATCTATCTCTTTATTTATCTATTAATTTATTTTTTGTTTATTGATGTATTTAACTGTTCATTGAAGTTTAATGATGGTACTCTTTCATTTTGTATTCATTTCAATTTTTTCATTTAATTTGAATGATGAAAACGATAACTTGAAACCGATGCTGAAGAATTTAGTGAGCCAGTAAGGACTTAGGTATATGCAGTTTCCAAGCTGCTTCTAAAAATAATAATAACTGGATACACTTATGTTTATGCAAGAAAATATCTTACCACCAAGATATGGAAAATCTCGTCAATTTGAAAAGGCTGAAAAAAACAGACAATTAGAGGGCAAATCTTTGTTAGAAGGCAGAACCTTAAAGTTCTTTTACAGCCATTTGGCATTCACTTATAGTTGATCTAGATATTTTTGTTAATTTTAGTCGACCTATCCCATTTATTCTATATTAAATATTCCATTTTACGAAATCATTTTTAATGGTTTTATGACAAGAAATGATGCATAGGTCACCACATACACCTAATTATATCTTCATGAGGCATCAAAAGCAGTACAACTGTTAGTGTAATGTTGTTGTGGCGACACACTCACATATGTCAGTGTTACGTTGATGTGCTCTAGTGAAGACCTAGGACTGCATATTTGATGCAATCTTTGCATCATTGCAGGTTCTATATTTACTTGAAGCTTTTATATATATATATATATATATATATATATATAGTTTTAGAAATTTAATTTAGCGCTTTTCGCGCTACAACTCAGAGCGCGAAATGAAAATGTGCATAAATAAGTCGCATTGTATTTCACTACATTGTATGGCATTGCATTGCGAGGAATTAAAATGCGCGCAAATTCTGTTATTTGATAAAAATTGAGTTTGCCGAAATTTGACATGTGCGAAAATTTCTAAAACTACAGTATGTGTATATATATATATATGTATATATATATATATATATATATATGTATATATATGTATATATATATATATATATATATATATATATATATATATATATATATATATATATATATATATAAATATATATATATATATCGTGTCTTATTTGCTTTAGATTGTTGAAAGTTCTGAATACTTCATGGCTTCTATAAGCCAAGTAAAAGGAGGCGCCAAAAGTGGACCTGAACAAAAAGTCATAATTGCTGACAATGATGGAGGTAAGTGTGACACTTTACACAAAAGTTCTGAACAGGAAAATATTCCCAGTTTTCAAATGCTGCTAAGGTATTTAGTTTAACATAATTTGCTCTTTTACTTAAAGTATGTTGAATTATACATTATGTGCACAAATTGTTGCCCATCACAACTTTTTTATTGCCTTTGGATTGGTCAGACTAGATAGAAAATGAATATTTTAAAATCGGTAAATACTATATTAACTATTGTTTTGAGGGGCACTATTGAGGCAACTAAAATTAAAAGTGTATGTAAAGCTAGTACACTTTTCAAGACTCTTTAAGACAAGGTCAATTGCCCATGCTAGGATGGGAGCTGCTGGTATACAGGGATGCATTTTTCATAAAGCATATGGGACAAAACTGTCGGAAAGCCTGGTGTTTGTCTGATAATCTACCCATGTTAATCATGATGCCAGAAAGGTCAAAAGTTTTTGGAAGGAAATCTGCTCAGACATGCTTAATCAATTTTTGCCACCTCTACAAAAATCCATTTGGGCATTGTACTTTATATTGACAGCTGGTACTATACAATTTACTCAGTCCAATGTGACTGTCAAGGAGGATGTAGGGACATACACTGCACAAGTTGAAAGGGTTGGTGGAACAAAGGGTGCTGTGACTGCTTCTGTAGATACGAAGTCAGGGACTGCCACCTACACGTCAGACTACAAACCTGTTACTGGCAACCTTAAATTGAATTGGGCCGACGGTGAAAGTAGGAAAAAGGACTTCAAGATCATAATAATTGATGACAAGGTGAAATGATAATGTATATAATGTTATGCTTTGCTAACTTTTTTTTTCAGGAAAAAAACGTAAAAGAATGATAAAGAGATTAGATTATGTATTTCCGGTCTTTTCATATAACTTTATTTTAATTATTATACCCTGTACAACAATATATGATATTATCATGTAGTTATTAAATGAAAAGGAATACAATATATTGCAATGTAAACAGCAGGAAAAAATGCGGTTTTGTATCAACACCAGCTGCTATCAATAATGCATCACACAATTCTGCAGTTCTTAATAATTCTACCAACCTTAAATTGAGTTGGACAGATGGTGAAATAGGAAAAAAGACTTCATAATTGCCATAATTGATGACTAGGTAAAATACAAATATTTATAGTATTTGCTGCATTCCAAACTATCTTTAAATGTTAGAATATATTCTTTGTTTCCTTTGTAACTGTTGATGAGAGAAGACACAATATGAAAGTTAATAGGAGAAACGAAAACGTGGTTAGATCATGCATGAGTCATTTATTGGTTCTTGTACATTGCCATTAGTTTGCCAGAAACACGATCCAATTTTTAATAAAATGTACTTTTTAAAAGACATGGTTTCCAACTCAAATATTGATTGTAGAAAAAACCTTCTTTTTTCTTTTTTTTTTTTTTTTTTTTTTTTTTTTTTTATTTGTTTTTTTTTTTTTTTTTTGTTTGTTTGTTTTTTGTGGGTTTTTTTGGGGTTTTCTTTTGTTGGTTGTTTTTTTTTGTTTTTTTTTTTTAGTTTGTTTGTTTTATATGGGGTCAAACAATTCGTCCAACCTTTCCTACTTTCTAATAATTTGATTGTAAATGATGTTTTATTACAGACAGAGGAAAAGGATGAGGTTTTCACAGTCGTAATAGCATCCACCACAGGAGGGGCAAAAGCCGGTTCTGCCCAAACTGTCACCATTGCTGCAAATGATGCAGGTAATGTTAAACCATGTTCCAATCCCCATGGAATATTTTTGGGTTACTATAATCATGAACTAGAAATACGTGCAAAGATAAATCATTGTCCTTGCCTAATGGTTGAATAAACAGTGCTAACAGAATGTTTGGGTGTTATGCTTTTTTGTCTATTTCTTCTGTGAAACTAAGGATAAAACTGTAAAAAAAATATTCCTAACAATTTCATCCGAAACACTTTGATATATTTTTTGGATATCTTGTTTAGTTTAGGAAATATACCCTTGTAAAGTTGAAAAAAAATCCGACTTTCTCATGTTTTTCTTTGACAAGGTAGATTTTTCAAGTTTGCAGAGCCATATTTCATAAACTACATTGGATATCCAAAAAACATTTTCTGGATAATATTAATAGGAACCAAACAAATCATTTGTACAGTTCTGCCATTTATTTTGGAAGAGAAATAATAAAGAGCGCAAAACCCGGCCATTTCATTATCGCTGTGTTTGTTTAACAATTAGGCCGGAACAAGTGTGGATCTCTGCATTAATCTGTCGTTCATGACCAAACCAAACCAAAAAATATATATACTTTAGCTACCATCACTTCAAAAGGTAGTATCGTATAGGGCTGTACAGTTGGTTTTCTTCACAAATGGTCCCATGTATTCAGAGTATTAAAAACAGCACAGAAAAACACATTTGGGTACCTTTGATCATCATTTGTTCTATTTTTGTTGATTCAAGTGTGTTTTATGTGTTATTTTCTACGTACCCTCTGTGTTTAAGAACTAAAGTAAATTCAAATTTGAAGGGCATATACTTCAGCTTGGAGCCCACAAAAAAGGGAGACTACTCTCACTTTCTGACTTTATCGCATTTTTGGTGTCATTTAGTAAATCTGTAAGATTGTTATGGCATGATTACTACGTGGACACTGAACATAAAGTAAATGTAAGTACATGTAGGTTTCTCATAAGTACTTTTCCACTTCCTACTTTGACGGACTGTACCTTGCATAGGTCTCTGCCACGTTTAAGAAATGGGCCACCTATTAATCTTATCACCATTCATGTTTAGTTTGTGTGTCAATGTAGTTAAAAAAAACATGACTATTCTTATTGCTGAAGGACACACTCGGGTACTTTTGAGCCTTCCTTTGAATAATAGGTAGCATTTGCATAAAATATATCAAATAATACATTCTTTAAATGGAATGAGTACAAACTTTTGTGGCCGATCCAAGTTCATAGATCGCCATTGTACAGTTAGAATATGTGAAATGTTAATGCTTGTACACGGTAACACTAAGCTCGATGTTTTCCCGTCTGTTGGGTGGAATAGTTGAATTGTGAAAAATGATTCTCTGTGGTGTCTAAAAATTACCCAAGTGTAACCAAGTATCAGTGTCAGCCTAGCCTATTATCGCTTTTATATACCTAAATAATTATCGCATGCAGAGGTTTGCAACTTTAAAAAATAGATCCACAGAAACAGCAAATTCGGGTCTTCCTGATTTCAACCAGTGGTTTAGGGACCCTTTCATTACATTTTCAATGCCTCCAAAACTATTTCTATGTTGATGACTCCTAAAAAAAATTCTCCATCCTCCTATTCATTTCCAAGTTCATGACTTGCAAGATATCAAAACACCAGAAATATCTTGGTGTTATTTTATGCGCTGATCTAAGATGGACCTATCATATTAATGACATTTCCGATAAAGCTGCAAATCTGGTGAATGTCTTGAAGAACTTACAGTTAGTTTAGACAGAAATACCTTTGAAATTATTTATTTTTCATTTCTGAGACAGATCCTTCAATATACTAGTCCATATTTTGAGTGGTTTACAGTAACAGATGAAACATCATTGCAAAGTATCCAGTTAGAAGCTGGCCGTATTGTCACTGGTGCAATGCTCGGTACTACCTATGCAAAATTATACGAGGAAACAGGATAGCTTCATCCAAGCAGCAGGAAATAACCAAACTAAAAACAGTGCATAAAATGTTGAGTAATCTCGTTTCAGAGCAATAGACTAGTTCATAGGACTCGGGTTTATTCGGTTCACTCCCGGAAGCGCACCCTGCTTTGTTTAGATGTTGTGCTCGACCACGCTGGCCGGATTACACGTTGAAGGATCATAATGTAAAACACAGGATATACTTGAGTTTAATGAAAATTCAAACCGCTGGTTAACTAAAAATGCACGTTTCGCCACTCATGAGACATTTCAGGTAAAAGATTCGCACTGTTCAGCACAATCCATCCTGTAATCACTAGCGTTAGCCGTGGCATCGGTTGTAAACATATGATGGCGTAGGCCCGACTCGGCTACTTGCTGATTGGCCAACCAGGCCAACAATGGAATGCATACTTAATTACGGTCCCGACAAGTTCGGTACAACTCGGTATGAACAGGTCTATTGTACAAACTCCCACATTACAAGGCTCGTACTGACATTTTTCACAAATCTTTTTTCTCTCCACAGCCAGACTGTGGAATGACCTACCCTTAGTTATCAGGAATTGTCCCTTTAGTTTCGATATTTAAATCAAAGGTATCTCAGTCTGTAGTAAAGCCTGTAAAATTATTATGCTTCATACAATTTTGGTTATCGATTTACAGCTGCTGTTCAGCAAACACGACGGCGTTTAGGAATTAGCCAACTAAATTCTCTCCTGTTCCCAATTGGTGTAAAGGATACAGCATATTGTTCATGTGGCTTAGTTGCCAAAAATACGTGCCACTACGTTTTCTATTGCTCCTATACAAGGTTTTACACTCTAAACTGCACATTGAGATATCTCGATACACCCACTTCACTTCGACAGTTCTGTATGGCTCTACAAAATGTCCACTTTCCAAAACCAGACGATTTTCATGAACACATTGCAACAAGGGGACTCTACTCTCAAGGCGACATTACTCCAAACCAAAATGATTTCTTCTTCGTGTGTGCTAAAGCAGTGAGTGAAATGTAACACCGACATTTTGCAAACTTTACACATATTTAGCGCATGTCTTTAAGCAAAAGCATCGGAAAGAGATTTTTCGAGTTCATGGTATTATGGCATGGCAGTTGCTGTCAATGATGATGATGATGACGACGACGATGACGACGACGACGACGACGACGAGGACGACGACGACGACGACGACGATGATGATGATGATGATGATGATGATGATGATGATGATGATGATGATGATGATGATGATGATGATGATGATGATGATGATGATGATGATGATGATGATGATGATGATGATGATGATGGAGGAGGAGTCCCATATCTGCAGACATTGAGAAATACTACATGGAAAGGGAAGTTCTGGATGACAATCAAGACATTTAATCTGATCATAATTTTGATTTATCAACATAATCGGAAGGACCAGATGTAGCATGTGATGGCAGATACTGTTGTTATGCGGGTGGTGATGAAATGACACGGCCAGTACATATATGTTAACGGTGCCCTAAAACTAACTCTGCTTTGTACGTGTGTACGATTCGTCTCAAGGCCAGAGCCCATAAGGGACATTAGCACCATCTGTACTTATATGCGCCGCAAACATAAAAGATACGTCATGGACAAGCGTTTATGAATGTTTAAAGCAGAATACCCATACTGTATTCAATTTTTGATGCTGAAGCTTACGGTCTACTGGATGAGTACTTGTATACTTAGTGTCCGAGTTCCAAGGACATGTGACGACATATATTCTACTTTATATAGCAATGTATGTAATGGCATCCTTCTTCCGTGATATTAGCCAATCCCTGGCCACTAAAATTTGGACTGACATTCTGACTTGCTTAAGTTGAGTTCTTTTTTTTTTACTTAAATAGTGTACTTCGAATACGTAATATACATATATATATATACATATATATATATATACATATATTTATATACATATATATATATATATATATATATATATATATATATATATATATATATATATATATATATATATATATGTATGTATACATACATACTTTTAAATATATGCAAGAGTCACACTCTCTTATGTCTTGTCATTTTGTCACAGTGCCAGCCGGTCCCGGTAAACTACAGCTTGTAAAGTCACAGGTCCTGATATCGGAAGGTGTTGGTATTTACTTGGCACAAGTGGAGCGGGTCGGTGGAAGAGATGGACCTGTATCTTGTCAAGCCGGTACCTCCAGCGGTTCAGCCAAATACCAACTAGATTACTTGTCTCTGTACGACAAAAGCAAAGCGAGTTGGGCTGACTTGGAAATGGGAATTAAAACTATGGGAATTAAAATATTTGATGACACGGTAAATAGTATTCATGGTTGGTTTGATTGACTCTGCGCTTACCACCGCCGCAATTATTTCACACAATATGAACATATAATTACATATATATATATATATATATATATATATATATATATATATATATATAAACTAAAACTAATGCCATTTAAATAGATGCAATATTGCTTGCATGGTAATGTATATGTTTTGCAAACAACCTGACCGAAGCATTATATCATTATTGGTATTTTCGACCTTTATACTAATACATTAAGGGAGGCTTATTGGAAATATACTCACACCTTCTTCAGATTATATGATTTCGTACCTCTAATGTACAGCGGTCATATAGATACATGTAAGTTACAACAATCAAAATGAAAACAGCTTTTAATGTGTGTGCGTGGAGATTAGAATACCGGCATATTTACCCTAAACCCTATTGCAAAAAGCATCAGCAGTTAAAAGGTCCATTCAAACTGGCATCTCAGCTCAACTTTTAACAACCATATGGCCGCAGAACTGCAAGTGCAGTTCCCCTCTATCCCCAAACACCTGCATGCAACCCGTATTAACTGCATGGTTGTACGTTCTGTCGACAACATTTAATCCTGATGAGGCGTATCTGATTCCTTTCAGGCCCTAAAACAAAAACAAAAAAATCATAAGAAACGCAATTTTTTAGACTCTCACGAAAAGAGTTTTTCATTAAACCAATAAAATTAAGAAATTTTGAAAAATATATACCTATTTGTACTTTTAAATGTGGAAAGGTAATTCTTCTTTTGAGGAAAAATAGCGCAATTTTCTTATTTATCGTAAAACCTTTTGGTCCAAGAATTCAGACATCATTCACGCACCAAATGGTTGCTTCGATGACGTGCCACGATATTGGCCAATAGGGCACGTTAATTATATCATGACAATACTCTTTTTTATCATCATTACGCAACTGTTCAAAAGCCAGGCATGCCAAACACACATATTGCTATGATACATTTAAAATACTACAATTCATAACGTGAAATATTAAAAGACTGGCGCGATTAAATACGGTGACTCGTTACGCTACAAAGTATAACCAGCTGAGTAACTTTACATTCACATATCACGACAATGTCATTCTAGGCGGTATTCATCTCCCCACCGAGTGATTTTTTACCACCCTTACACTTTATATTTACACAGCCATAGAAGGCATAATGATAATGATAATGATAATGTTTATGATAATTATAAATTCATTTATCTATTTAATCCTCGTTACGGGGCAGGTCACAATATGCATGTTAAATAAACATGAACATTTAAACCTCGCAGAATCAAACATTTTCATCCTAATGCAATGTTTGTCTTATATATAAGACGATGTGCCCATATGTATAGAACTGTGTCAGTAAATAAAAATATATGTAAACCATGCACAGCATTTTCGCAGCAACTAGTACTGTGCATCCGTGAAACAATTATGCGTCTATCTGCAGAACTTAGAAAGCAATGAATATTTCACCGCAAGAATTTACTCCATAAAAGGAGGTGCAACAACTGTATCCGGAAGAAGCAGTCAACGAGTTACTATTGCCGATAATGATGGCGGTATGTCTATGTCATCCTCTTTCAATGATAGTTTCATCTGTCATACAATACCATGCTTGACCCCTCATTGGTTATGTCAAAGAATCCTGCTTAGGATGTGTGCATTCGTAATTTTATCCCAAGTATGCCTGGTCCACAGTAAACATGAACGGGCCGTTCTGCACCACGCAGAACGGTCGTGTGCACCCCCTAATTTCGCAGTGGCCGAACCCGGTATTATTCGTTTCAAAAGATGATTTCTAGAGTTTTCTTAACAGAATCACACAATGGTTATATTCGAAAGTGTTTTTAAAAATAGATATGAGCTAGCAAAGTAAGCAAATTTAACATGCAAGTGAATGGCGACTTGAATTGGTGTCCCCGCACGGCCTCATTATGGTTTCTGCCACAAGAAGTCAGTAGTGCTCGAAATATGACAGGGACTTTTGAATTGGGTGTATTTTCCTAAGATTTTTTAGCTTTAATCGTTTTTCTATCGTCTTCACAGCTGGCACTATACGATTTACGCAGTCCACTGTGACTGTAAAAGAAGACATTGGAACTTATACTGCACAAGTCGAGCGTTTCAGTGGCACAAAGGGAGCTGTGACTGCAACTCTGGACACGTCGGGAGATAGTGCCATCTACGAATCAGATTACAAGCCTGTCACTAGTAACCTCGTACTGAGCTGGGCTGCTGGTGAAAGTGGCAAAAAAAGCTTCCCGATTAAAATTGTGAACGACAAGGTAACGCCTAATTGAATACTCTAAATTATATATATATGCAACTATGAGATTTTGTGAGTATCGATTGAATGCCGTAACTACCCTTTCACCGTTTATTTCATCATCATCATCATCACACGAAGGTATGTTTGCCGCAGGCTGTATTTGTCCAAATGGAACCTAGTGTATGTATTTTTTATATTCTATTTCAATTTAACTGTATATCTTACTGAGATGTAACCTTTTACTCCATATTTGGGCTAAGACAGAAACAAAAGAGATCAAAGAACAAAAATGGGGGGGGGGTGTTCGATTTGCTTCGAAAATTTGTCTATGTTGCTTTTTTTTCTTTGTTTCATAGTTGGTTGTGAGGGTTTTTTTTTTTTTTTTTTGCTCTTTGTGAAGTTGTTTTTTTCTTTTTGTTCTTTTGTTTGTATTTTACCTTTGTTTGCGTTTTTTAGTATGTTTGAACGTACGATATGGTACGATAATGCAACGAATCTGTATTTCATAAAATATAATTATCTTCAACATCTTTTTCAATACAGACCGAGGAAAAAGACGAGGTTTTTAAAGCCATAATAAAATCTGTTACTGGGGGTGCAATCAAGGGATCGCCTCAAACTATAAAAATTGCTGCCAATGATGCAGGTAAGTATCAACGTGTCGTCTATAGGGGCAAAACATCGCCTATTGGCTTCATAATTCCTTAAACATTTTCCTGTTACCGCGGAAAATGGCATATATACATAGGCATAATAACTGAAGGGAACAAGATGGAATGAAAAGTAACGCTGATCAAAATGTCATTGGCATCGTTTAAGATTAGTCGCATAATCCTGTTTATTCAATCCAAAGCAGAATATGGCAGACAATTTTACTGACTTAAACCACATGTTTAAACGAATGAGTGGACAAATATCTGTTTGACATGATAGGCCCACCTGCAGGAGCTTTGCTGAAGCCCATCAAGACAAAGCGCGTTTATTCTCAACCCAACAGTTGAAGTAAAAATCTTTTCCTCCAATTGAAAATACACAGAGAGACATATTTTGCTTTTATAATTTAACTTTGCAACATTAAAGACTGAAAACTATGATGTATCAATGTCATTCTACGACAGGAATTTTGATCTGCGTCAGTTTGAAATGAACACACAGGCATGCGAATATAATCTAGTTTAATTGCTTCAGTGCCAACTGCGACTGCAGTCAAACTACTGAAAGCAAACTGCTGCGAATTTTGATAAGGATTCTAGAGTTAAAGAGTTTAAACGCACGGCCAAAAACCACCTTATGCATTTTTTCTTCCTTTTTTTGTGCATTCTAATGTTTTTCTGCTATTTTCAAACCTTAGCTACAATAGATTAATCACCTTAGTATACGTTATAGTTGTAATCTTGGAATATGTCGAGTTAGGAAAAAAAAACACAGAATACAAGAAAATTACCCAGAATAAACAGTCTATGTTTGGTTACTGTATTGTGACGAACCAGCTGGAGGTTACCAGAGGCGTTTGTGAAAAAATTCCGGCCAGCGATGGCCATATTGGGTACACTGTCTACGCGTATGACTAGAAAGAGGATCATGACACGCTTGGTGGGTTATAGTCGTCAATTTCCTCACAATGTAGAATTTGATGCAACTTCGGGCACTTGTGTAGTCGATTCATATGTGCTCAATGTCTGTTGGATAAGTCGGATGATGTAAGCTCTGATATTCTTAGGTCGACTGATCTGCTGACATAAAACCCTGGCTATATCAGGCAATAAATAAAGGCGAAATTAAGTACATGAATGACGCTTTTTTATGATCTCGTAGGAGAGACTTTCCCAAGTGACAAATTGAGAGGGTTTTTTGTTGTTGTTGTTGTTGTTGTTGTCTAGCTCCAATATCTTAGCCTTTAGCACCCAAATATATGAGCCATAAACTATCAGGGACCAAAAACAAGCAAAATACAGTGCTACCTTGAGGCGACGAATTACAATACTGCTCACGTTATTATGGTCAATTGGAAAAAGAAAGAAAAGCTTTTTCAAGCTTAAGTATCTTTGGGAAAATATTGTAATACTATGCATTTCAGTATTCTTACATTATTATGGAATTATGTATTTATTGTAAATTTGGGAGCTAGCAGATGATGACGACGACGATGGTGATGCTGTCGGTGTGGTTGTTGTTGTTGTTGATGATGATGATGATGATGATGATGATGATGATGATGATGATGATGATGATGATGATGATGATGATGATGATGATGATGATGATGATGATGATGATGATGATGATGAAGGTTTGCACGACATGCTTTGGAAATAAAGTAAAGCTCTCGAATCAAAGAAAAAAGTCAAGTTTATACACTCATATTCCTACAGTTCCATTTGGTCCTGGTAAGCTGCAGTTTGTGAGATCTGAGGTCACTGTATCAGAAGGTGCGGGTATTTACCTGGCACAAGTGGAGCGGGTCGGTGGAAAAGATGGAGCTGTATCTTGTTATGCTGGTACCTCTCGTGCTACGGCCACATACAAAGCTGATTACCTGTCCACCTATAGTAGAGCAAGTTGGGCGGACAAAGAAATGGGAGTTAAGACCATGGGAATCATGATATATGATGATACGGTATGAGTTCGAAATGCTTCTTTTGTTAGCAAAATAGATAACGTCTTCCTCATGCAGATATTAATTTGCATCTCTTGGCTATGTATATGCTTAAAATTATCATAAAAGTGCTTGGAACGTTATCTTTATCATATTCCACAACAAAAGTCACGTCAAGACCCAAAACATTGTGATAAACTTGTACACTCAGCTATGGGTCAATTATATATAAAAAAAATGTTGAGCTGGTGTACTCGGCGATGAATTTGATTATATCAAGTATTGTTTATTAACTTGGTGCAGTCCACGCTGTTTTCGATAACATTTATAAATTGGAGTTACTCTCAGATGCTTTGTTGTGCTTGAAACTACAACCAAGAGTCACAGAGCGTTGCACTATACTTCTGCCTGTGGGAAATACAGCACCAGTAATTAATGATACGTTGGATATCTTCCTTTGAGTGTGAGACAAAGTTAAAATTTTGCTTTAAGAATAACCTATATATTTTGTCAACGAGGCGGTCATGTTAGTCAGTATCTTTGCACAAAAGGTCTAAATTTTCCTGTTCAATGGGGTGAGGATTAAGTGATTTTGTATCTTTATAATTTGATAATGAGAGCTAAAAATGTTTGTTGCGTTTAAGGGAAAACGTAACGCGTCGTTATTTAGTATTAGAATGTTAATACACCTTCATCCGTTATTCAACATTTAGAGCTTTGAAACATATAACCCGAAGTTATTTGATGATCAAGTAAATTATCGAATCAGTTGTGGTCCTATTAATCAAATCATTCTATTCTAGTAAATGGATATTTTGTTGTTTTGGCAAGGCGTAAATACCTGACGCATGCCCAGTTCCATGCAATTACGCCCTTTAACAGTGCCCCAAGCTGGGGTTACTTTACTCCAGAAGCAAACTGTCTTCTGATCGGCCTTCACCATCATGACAGGTGGAAAAAAAAAAACCGGTTTAATCGAATTTGTTTAAGGCGACTGGCTCTGTAAAAGCCAGGTGGGGGTCGAAGTAAATTAGATATGTATGCCTGTCGTCCTTGGCACACACTGTTTTGCTTTAACTCCCTGCCTTGTCAAAAAAAAAAAAAAAAAAAAAAAAACTGCCAGTAATCCCGAACGAACAGAACCAAACCCATAATCAAATCTTACTGGAAGTGATTTGAGGATATATTCAATGTTCAATGTTATCATCATTGCACTGATTAATATGATATAATGATATGATATAAACAGTTCAACGATTTCATTAAACATTCGAAAATGTACTTATGCAGCTCCTGGAGAGCACCGAGTACTTCACAGCTCAAATTTCTGGTATACAAGGAGGTGCGAAAACTGTCTCTGGGAAAAATTCGCAGAAAGTAAAAATTGCTGACAATGATGGTGGTAAGGACAAATATTCCTTCTGAGTCACCTTCCAGGATAGAGTATATCCATCTTTAATTGTGAACAGTCCTTTATCTAATTTGTAATGAAATGTCAGATGTGCTTTTAATAGCTTCCCTTGATAGATATTGTAAAAAATAGAGACTCTGATATAATGAAATACAAACATGTAATGATTTGTAATGCTTTTAAAATTTTCTATGGATGTTGCTTCATTAGCTTAAAAATGCTTACTCAGCCATATTTACTCTCTGCTGTTATAAATACACACACACGCGTGTATATATATATATATATATATATATATATATATATATATATATATATATATATATATATATATATATATATATATAATATATAAAATATGGGAAGTCGTTTTAACATATCACTTTGCTTAGTAGCTCAGCCATAAGTAAATTTAAGTCATTTGGATATGTCTCTTGCAGCTGTTGCAGCGTTATCACCAAAACATTACACGATATCTTAAAAATACTTGCGTATCCCAAAATATTTAAATATACCGAAAGAATTTCATGCTATTGCTAACTTATTTATTAATATAAAAACATTCGGGCCGTATCGGGAATCTATTAACAACTTGATTCCCGATATAACGAAATGACTTAAAATAGTTTGCAAAAATCTGGGAAATGTGCCATATATGAAGACATTTTACTGATAGCCCAAACTCACCTGACAAAATCGCTAGGGACCGCATCCAGAGAGATATCATTTCATCGTTTGGCGATATTACTAAATTTTGTTAATATCACTAAAGTATTCAGCGATGCTACCGAATGCACTTTCCGACCCGATTACATGTATGCTATTCCAAGGGATCGCGGTTGTCTTTCTATGGAAACTCTTGCAAGGTCTGCTGTACTTCTGTGGTTTGTTGTACCTTCAACCATGTTCAGGACATTACAGGGAGTTTCAGTGTTTTACCGTGGATTTTTCCGCCGCCGTCATCCATCCATGTCCATTACCTAAAATGCAACAGTAACGTGATCTCGCTAATATATTTAGAATATGGCCAAATACTTCTCATTTAATGGTGTCTCCAAATGATTCAGGACTGTCCCTGTTACATGAGTCGATATCTGAAAATATTTCAGCGACATCTCCAGATACAGAATAAGAGATGTCACTATTAAAGTGATTTGGTGGTATCACCTAATCATTTAGAGATACCGCTTTACGTTTAACATTAATTCGTCTGGTGATATCTCTTAATACGAGTAAATGTTACACTTCACAACAGTTTCCTAAATATAAAGAAAGAAATAATGATCATCGTCAGAGGTGACAACTAACTGGGGGAAACTAAATTAGAATCCGTTAACCTTGCATTAACGACTGTTGTGAAAGGTCTAAAGACGGGATACTGACATCTGATACAATTTGACACAGACATGATTTGCATATGCTCTCTAGTCCGATGTGACACAAACGTAATTCACAAAAGCTCACCTCTCCAATGTGATAAAACTGTAATTTACCAAGGCCTACTACTCCAATGTGAGACACACATATATTTTGCAAATACCTCCTGCTCCTAATACCATAAGTTTTCCCTTTATAACTGCCATGCAGATCGCCTTGGAGTTTTGCTAAAGAATGTAAAAATCGTCTCCATCTAGACCAATGGGAATCCCCAATTTGTCAATTTCTGGACAGATGTAGGCAACCCAGCTGGCATGAATATAAACAGGTGTCAGAGACTTTGCGTTTGTTCTACTTGGGTGTTAAAGAAGCATTCATCACTTGGATATGTAGATTAACGAATGTCAAGAAATTGCACTGTCTTGACACCTACTATTCGTACATAATCCCACAATGACAGTTCTTCAATCTCCAACCTGGTGCAATGTATCACATATGGTGTTTTATTTGATTATATGGGCAGGAGCTCCAAATAAAAAAAGAAAAAAAAAGCAACAGCGTACGCTGACAACAGATAAAGCTACCAGAACACATTCACCTAAAAACTGAAAGGTGTAGCTCCATCTGTCTTTGGGATAGATAAACTGCAGGCATACTCCGCTGTTTGGTCAGCCGTTGCGAAAAGGGAGTGGTGTTTTATGCAAACAGTTGAAGCATTCTGGTGGCTCCCTCTCTTGGGGTTTGATCCTCGCTACATTCGTATTGCCAAATAGCCAACCCCTGCCTCCTACCCCTATCCCCCTCCCCGCCGTTGTTTCTCGGGTGCCCTAATTTGCTCATTTATTCTCATATTACGCACTTCACCGTCTGAGAACCATATAAAAACT
The DNA here is from genome assembly GCA_964020975.1 of Hermodice carunculata. NCBI lineage: Eukaryota > Metazoa > Annelida > Polychaeta > Eunicida > Amphinomidae > Hermodice > Hermodice carunculata. The sequence continues at coordinate 18,758 of CAXHWN010000435.1, forward strand.
ATTCTTGCAAAACAGCTGGCACCCTACAGTTTTCACCGTCCAATGTCACCTTACGGGAAGATACAGGCATATACACTGCACAAGTCGAAAGGGTCGGCGGCACAAAGGGTGCAGTGTCAGCCAAGGTGGACACAAAAGGAAACACCGCCACCTACACCTCTGATTATAAACCTGTCATCAACCCCCTCACGCTCAATTGGGCTGATGGCGAAGGAGGCAAAAAGGACTTCAAAATAAGAATTATCAATGATAAGGTAGGATGTTCTGTCTGATTCGGTATTCTATACTTTTGTTAAAGAGCTGTAATCAGGAAGACAAGTCACAAAGAGAGTATGTCAGATTAAAAGTGACTATATATCACAGCGGATTTAACTGTTTCATAGACATGTATTAGACAGGCTCACATTTTATGTCATATTATATTACTGAAATGGCAAAGGAAAGAATATTATGTATCGGTTATAAATTAGCAACAGTCTGATGGCTGATTTGCCAGGGCAAGGTTCACAAAAAGGAACGACCGTTTGACGTGAACCACCACGTGATAGATCAACCATTGGACTGTAGCCAATCCTATAACTTGTTTATTATCACGAGCGCAATACTCCTAACGCATGCCCACTCGACCAGTTGCCTCCAGGCGTAGCTTGTTGTGCTGTTTTTGAGTGCATAATTAAGTGAATATCAATCAAATATCGGTCCCCAGTGAGACCCGATATCCAAAATGTCGTAATCTCATGAGCACGGAACACCAGAGCGTTTTTGTTGCAATGGACAGTAACTAGGCACGAAATTATCATGGCGTGTATCGTTTTTTTTTCAGATATTGTTTTTCAATATGCATAGGTGATCATATTAATAATAGCTCAACTTTGGAGATGGCCAATGTTAGCAGTGATGCTACGTCAGGGACCAATACTCGCCATCATCCGTTTGGTTTATCTGTCAAACAAATAACTTGATACTCGTTCTCTGACTGTTTAAAGGATCAACTAATTATACTTGCATGTTTAAATATGCCTTCTACGTAATACTTGAAAGCACACTATAACGTTTGGTCTGGAGGGTCATAGCCCTAGCTTCATCATATGCAATCTATGATACCTCCGTACCTTTCATCTTGTAGTTTTGTAGTTACCGAATTCCATACGACGGGGTTAAAATTTTCTTTCTGTGGTTTAAAGTTCTCAGAAATTGATGTAATAATGAAATTGAGATTTTTTAGGTCTGTAAGACCTTGCGG
>CAXHWN010000435.1:25000-27500 GCA_964020975.1 Hermodice carunculata
CGGCGGTTCAAAATGTGAACATTAACATCTACTGAATGAAAATTAAAGAAAGTTTGCGACACCATTTCTGGCTAAATGGAACAATTAATACCTCCCAATTATGATTCATACCTATTTCATTTAGTCTTGTTCTACTATTGCAGAAACCAATATGTTTTGATTTGGTATATGATTATTCTTTCAATATTATTTCATGGCAGATCGAGGAAAAAGACGAGGTATTTACGGCCGTCATAAAGTCTGTTACTGGCGGTGCAAAGAAAGGACCATCCCAAGTTATCACCATCGCCGCAAATGATGCAGGTGGGTTCAGATCTTGCATTTAAACTTTCCCCATTTAAACTGGTCAAAACAGGCCGCTCCTAAAACGTAGTCAGCTTTAATGCTTCTGACTAATTTTAACAGGAATGAATAATTACACTTATTAGGTTGCCTGATAAAACATATCAATATAAAGCTAAAGAAGATTTGGCTCATTTCCTCTTCCTACGTCCGGCCCTCAAAAATATCTGAAAAGAATGCTATAGTAAATTGGAGAACAATTTAATAAAACTGGATGCAGCGTATTTGTGGGCAAGTAACTGTGGTTCATCCCCTTTCACGAAACTCGGTTTATTTCTAGGAGATCGTGGTTTCTTACACAGTAACGACGCGGGCGCCCTGTTCTTTGTAAAGAGTTTTTAGTGAAGGCGTGGAGTTTAAGGCTTGGCACTGTACAGCCGATACCGAATAGACATGTATTTTATTTGTTTTAAGCACAGTATATAGTCGTATTTGTACTTGTTAATCGTTTTTAACTTGGACGCACCGGAGCCCTACCCTGAGCATCTGGTGCCCCCGATGTGAAGGGATATATCTGTCCCAATAATACATTATTAAATTATTAAAATTATACCATGCCCCAGGTCCACAGCTTGAGATACCCAGGAAAGCTGCTGACTGAACTCAAGGGGCAGTGTTCATCGCTCTAAATATTCATTCTTTTGTTCCTCCTCTCCCTGCGTTATCAGGTTGTGGAGCAAAGGGGTATGGATAGATTGTCGTGCTGGTTTCAAGCATACGAAAAACAGCCCCACCTACTTAATGTGTATGTTGGCAAAAGAAGGTAATGGGACAAACACAACAAAGTGTTTACAACTGTCATGTTAGTCAAAATAGAGTATAACATTACCTGCCGTACGCAAATGATAGAAACTATGTCGATAATAGATCAAAAATGACCATTTTCGATTACAAAAGTGATGGACGGTATTTGAGAAGTTCTGCCGATATAAGGATCATGCATGTATATTTTATAGTGATTCTAAATTCAGCGCCAAGTATCATGTTGCCCACAAACACTAGGAAAGTACGGTGTGGTTTTGCAAGCGACTATGATAGGCAGTAATAAAAGGTGTTGGACCACCAAAACTTTTTTAAACTCTTTTAACAAAAATTAAGACTAAAGTCGTACTATTTAAAACGAACTCCTCACAATTTAATATAAGGATGCCAGACTCATCTACCTTGAGAAAAGACCATTCATTCAAGTTGGAATATGCCTATATGTCCACAAATATAATGGTTCGTGTTAAGAGCTTACCTCGGCGCATTTTGGGCGCATTGCGCGCAAAGTGCGCCGAGGAAAGCTGTTGACTTAGTCCAAAACTTGGCACTGAAAGAGTTCGAGACATTTGATCAATATCTTGCTCTTTGGCTTAACAGTTCCAGCTGGTCCCGGTAAGCTGCAGTTTGTAAAATCGGAAATCACTGTATCAGAAGGTATAGGGATTTACCTGGCCCAAGTGGAGCGGGTCGGTGGAAAAGATGGAGCTGTATCGTGTACTGCCAGTACCGCTAGAGCTACGGCCACATATAAGGTAGACTACATGTCAACCTTTAGCAAGGCAAGTTGGGCTGACCAAGAAATGGGAATAAAAACTGTGGGAATCAGGATATATGATGATACGGTAAGAAATAGTTCCGAAAAAAAAAGAAAAAACTATTATAGTTCGTGGTGCATAGTTATTGTCAATTGCTTTTCTAAAAACTACTTCCGTAAAAAAATCACGATTTAAAAAAAGGAAGAACACGAATGGCAAATTAGAATAAATACAATAATGAATTAACAATTTGACAGGTTGGAAGGAGTTTGCCTATATCCGTAATTCACTATTTGGCAATTAAGGAATTATGGATTAATGAAGAAAGGTAATCCTTTTGTTTGCCTAAAATGTAACAATATTTACTTAAGACAAATTTCAGTGACAGTTAATGATAATAATTTAAATAATTTAAAACAACACAACATGTGGGTTTTCAGCACTATGATTTTGTACATTTCAATACGCATGAATTATAAGGCCATCATAGCAGGAACTGTATGTTAATATTTTTATATGCCTAGAAAACTAATGCACCACAAACTTCCTTATCTGTTTGGCCCTTGTCATATTGTACTTTTTAGGAGAGCTTACTTTCTTCATTTAGGCTACTTTTTTACTTCCTTTGTGATTCAATT
>CAXHWN010000435.1:29200-174200 GCA_964020975.1 Hermodice carunculata
ATAATTATAGTATGAATTTGCCTTTTGTTTTATATTCAGATTTGTCAATGATAATGTATTCCCACCCCGTATAGCTTCCTTTCATACTGTTGGGAAAATTTGGGCTTGGTTTGTTAAATCAAAATTCTACATTCAAAAGCATACGATGGCTTTTGCGAATCACGGGATTCTTTGAAAAACTTGTGTTCTAAGGCAACCTATATTTTTCATGTTCGGAACGAGCGGGACTCCAACCTGCAACCTTTGGCACCAGTCGCCTAGCTGAAGTGGGAAACGCACATATCCACTCGACCAAACCCCCATGGCAGATATTGTGGGGACTCATCGATATCCCCTGTATGGCATATATCTTTAAAACTAGCGATTGTCACTTATGTCGCTCCCGTTTTATTTTTCTTCCCACGTAACCAAAAACGGGAAATAAAAAATCACGAAAAAAGGTCACTTTATCATAAGATTGACTATATGCAAGACAGTTAAACCTAAGTTTTCAGTTAAATACATGAGATACGAAACTGTTTACAAGAATGCTAGTCTCAGCTTTACACTTAGCGAAGGTCCTTAAACTAGACAAACTCCAAAATCTGTCATCTCGTGTTACAGCTGGAACTCTGCAATTTTCGCCGTCTGCTATCACCATAAGGGAAGATGTGGGGACCCACGCTGCACAAGTCGAGCGAGTTGGTGGCACCGCGGGTGCGGTATCTGCCACAGTGAACACATTTTCCAACACGGCCAAATACACGGTCGACTACAAGCCTGTCACCAACCCCCTCATATTGAGATGGGCTGCTGGTGAAGGAGGGAAGAAGGAATTCAAAATAACAATCATTAATGATAAGGTAAAATACATATTTTTTATTTTTTTAAGTTGAACCCGTAACACTGATTTTGGGCGTAGATTATTCACGAAAAATTGAGGAGCATAATCTGTGGAATACTGTCTGTTTGCCAACACGGATATTTTTTTTTTTTTTTTTGTTTGTTTGTTTGTTTCTTCTGACCTTTCTTCTGTACCAGCAGATTTTTAAGACATGATTTTTCTTCCGCACAAAAAGTCTTTTTTTTTTATAAAAAGGCCGACATATTTGAAAATTATGGAAATAAGGGACATTTAAAAATGCACACTTTTAATGTCTTTAAAACTATTATAGATAGATGTACCACCCCAACTCTAATTCATAAGTGTTTCTTGTAAGCGCATCCTGTTACCCACAAACGAAGACATGTAGAATCTTAATTTATGATAATTAGGGCCACTAGGAAAGTTTAAATGCTGAATATCTTCTAATAAAGACACATTTGTTCAAGCAAATCTTCGTTTCTAGTTATTGGTTGCATTTGCACAGAACACGTGTATTATGTGACGTGAAATTCTACAATTGGTAGAATTCATGTTTGCAATATCTTGTATGCAACTTATCATTTTACGTAAAACAGGTAGAAATGCCACATCGATACTATTCCTATCAACCCTCATTATTGTGGCCAAAGTGTAATGGTTCTATTTTCGATTATTGCTTGTCCATTTAAACTGGCCATTTGCGACTGTTCATCAAATGTCGTCTGCTGCAAACGTATTTCACTTATTTAAACGATAATGAAGCACAATTTCAATGAGAATTGTAGATGATCATTGCAAGATTACAGGCCAAGGGAAGCTGTTGAGTGATTCTTACATGGGGGGGGGGGGGATGTAAATTGAATGCCGGCCTTTGGATCTCGTTCTGGCACAGTACCGTGCTCCGTTTTTCTTTGCCCTTGGCTATGTTCTGTTAAGAAGGTTGATGATTGTGTCAAAATCTAGCTGCCCGTATTAAAGATTGTTTACGAAGAATTCGGATATGGCCCACTTGGCATGTGACTTTTCAGCTTACGGAAATGAGGGACTGGTGTCGGTTGCTGTATCAGTGCGTGGTCGCTCCAGGTTTAAAACTTAAATGAAGTCATTCTGGCTCTCTTATTATGCATGCCGTATGCATGTCCAACCATCAATCAAATCTGTTTTTGTAATCCAGTGTGTAATTGACTTTTATTGTCCGTGTAAACAATCTACTTGTAGGACAGTAAAATACTTAGGTAAATTGTACTATGTTCCATAATGTATCTCATCACCGTTTGAACAATTCGATACACACTACGATAAGCTGCATCTAATCACAGACGGCGGAAAAGGATGAAGTCTTCAGTGCTAAAATTACATCTGTCAGTAGGGGTGCCAGAAAAGGGTCGTCGCAGACTATAACTATTGCCGCAAATGATGCCGGTAAGTATTCATATTTTAACACACACACACACACACACACACACACACACACACACACACACACACACACACACACACTGTACCATTATTTCATTGAAAACCCATGGGATATGGCCTATGTGATATTGTTGACCATACCCCATGAATGGGACTACTATTTACCATATTTGGTATATCCAAACTCGCCTTGTTACCTTGCCATAAATCACGGCCGAAAACCTGATCATCCGTGGTATAAATCCCAGCCAATGGGTAAGAACAAACTTGATTCTGTGATGCAAACAAGGGTAAAAAATGCAGGACTGATGATTGGCAGAAAAAACAACCACTATGTAAGACCCACGATATGCAGTCGAATTTTACATCCAAGTATCCCGCCAACCATTATTCAATAGCTGAGCGGGCACAAAAATGCGCAGTCCGTGAACAGTTATGCAACAGCAACCCAGAACAGCAAGCCGAAATCAACAGCACGCCGCGTGCATCCTTCTCCAGGGAAATTATTCTTCTGTTCAGAGACCTCTAACATCTGTCCAAAACACTCCCCAGACTCTGTCGTCATCGTTTTTTTTTTTCCCAGCTGGCGTGACAGGGAGCCGTTGCCCCGGCCGTTCCGTCGGGCAATGCTGGCAATGTTGCCGTGAGTGATGGGGCCAATCTGACGGCCAACAGTCAGTTGAGCTCCACGGGTGCATACTTTGGAATGTTTGCTGGTACAACATTCCAAGTCAACGTGACCTTCCAATTCTCCTCTCCACCAAATTAATTGCATAGAGAAATAATAAAAAAGTGTCTTTTCGTTGAGATATTTTTGTCTGAAGCGACGGCCGTTCCAAAAAAATCCCCCATTAGGCCTGTGGTCGACCGCTCTGCTTTGTTGTTTAAATTTTATATTCACACGCGCGGCGTGACTGTGTCAAAGTCCCATGTAATGTAGTGAAATAAAGTGTTAGAAGTGATGTAAATGGTCTTTTTTTTTTATTGACCCTAGGGGATAAATACAAAATAACTCTCGCCGTTAATCTGTCCACACCGAATTCCCCTCGTTGTTTGCCTGCTTGCGCGCCTGATCACCCAAGCGCGAAGCGCGCGGGCGATCTAGCGCGCAGGCAGGCAAACAACTCGAGGGATTCAGTTTGACAGATTAACGACTCAGAAAATTTTGTCTATGAACTCGTTGTCATGGCAACCGCTTACAAGCTATGAAAGTGTTGAATTCGCTAATATATGTAGGATTGCAAATTTAAATTGGGATTTGGATTGGCGACAGACTGGCTTTTTTTAAATAAAACTGTAATTTTGCGATAAGGGTTTCACATGGATTATTGCTTTATCAGGTATGGCATTCCGTGATGAAACAAAATATATAATCCAACAAATTATTTCGAAGCCCTGAGGTCTAAAGTCATCTTCAGGTTTCTTTTTGTCTGATGTCCACAAATATTCCTTCCTGCGATGGATAGTTGTCCCTTTCCGTTTTCTACATCTTCAACAGTTTTGGATTTTCACACTTCCATTGTTCGCGCTCAAACTGCATACCTAAGTATCATCGCAGAATTTTACAATAGGAAACGAGATTTTTTTATGCCTTGGATAAAACTTTGGTGTACTCTTGTGCAGTCTACAAAATTTGATTGAAAAAGAGAAATCCAGACTCGCTGCAACCCACCAGTGGGAAGCAATGTTTATGCTTTAGAAAAAATGGCAACAACATCGTCATTGTGTCTAAAACACCATGAAACCAAGTATTGCATTTAAAGTACAAGTTGAAATTGAAATACCTCTTGCTGCGTTACAACATTTATTAGAATTTGGAGGATAACTACTGGATGGTCAACTTGAGCCTTTGTTGCATTCATTCAGTACATTATGAGACTGAGTGGAATAGTCCCCAGTTTTTCTTTTTTGTCATATGATAAACGGTTATTGGGCCGGGCCGTGAAAAGGTGTAAAATGTAGAAAGATAAAGTGCCACTCTCCTATCCCTGCGCATTCCTAACCCCTTCTTGTGGTTATACAATAACTGGGCTAAGAAAAAACACTTTCAACCTTGGATGCACACGTTGGGTCTAATGGAGCAGGTGTATATTCGTGACACCATCAACATATTAAGCTTGTAAGATAGACTCAAAGGCGCAACTACGCTCGAATACCTCGTGTGATAGTTTGTGGAAAGTTCATATTTGTATTTATTAGTGGTTTCTTACGGTTCATAACCTTATCCACGCCCACTTTTAACGCCAACTGCGCATTCCCAGTTCATGAGCTGAAAACAGGAATATGCTCCGCCACTTCTCACCTTTGCTGCGTGCACGTATAAAATTAAATGACTTGCTTAAAGCTGGGTTTCCATGTGCGCGTATTGCGTATTGCGTACTGCGTATTGCGTACTGCGTGGTGCCTGATAATTGATTGACTTGAAATTAACTACCTCATTTCCATATATGCGTAGTGCGTAGTGCGTGTTACCTATGCGTTTCAATCGCTCTGTGTAGCGATGTGTACGCATCACGCAGGGTAGACGCCTGTAGCATACACAATATGGCGCCAAATCCTACCAAAGTAAACATTGTACACGTACAGTATATGCCTGGTTTGCGGATACATTGAAAATGGTATACGCAGTACGGAATACGCACCCCCAACTACGCAATACGTTGTACGCAATGCCCAATACGCGCACATGGAAACCAACCTTAAGTCTGACACTGCACCCTGATATTGGTAGTCATAATATGTTTATTGGTTGCCAACATATTTTTCTATTAAAGTATGTCTGAGGCGAGGAACTCAGGTTTGTCCACTGGATGGGCTGGGTCTACAGGTGGTGGCAAACCATGGGTGGTGGTATTTTCACTTTTATCATGTTTAGTTGTTTACAGTACATTTAACATTTACAGGTGGCCTGTAAAATTGCTGTCATCCCAGGTTAGCCGTAGGATTTTAAAGTTAGTAGTGAAATTTTCCATCTTTCTTTTTCTTTTTTCTCTTTGTTTTTGTTTTAGGAAAGACCTACATAGACTTGACCTCTAGTTAAATTTCTGCATGACAAAAATATGTTGGGATATATTAGTAGTCATTTGCTACTTTACTAGCCATTTTGAAGTTTTAGTAACATTAATTTGGCTATTTTGGCTACTGCTGGCGCTAACATAGGTCATCATCGTAATAGGAAGTCTGGCCACCTTGTGCCCATCCTATGTGGTCCAGATGGTGGAAGTCAGTTATTCCATAGACAAGTGAGAGGATAACAAGACCCGTCGTTTCAGTTAGGGTCGGGTTATCCCGCCCTTTTTAAGCTGTTACCATGAAATAAGGTAGTGTCACTTATAATTATCGCCCGCACAATCTGTGACCAATATTTAAACAGAGATTCACGGCCACAGGTGATGTTTACGTCATTTACGACTTGCAGTATCTTATTGCAGTCCACAGTTCAAAATAAGGCGGTAATACGTAATTTCCGTGCCCAACTATAGTCTGTTTTCTGCAGCAAAACTTCAAGAAGCATCTACAGACTGATTGAAAATATTCGTTAGGATGCAGGCCGAGTCTTCATGTAGGCCTACAGGACAGCGACGTTAAGCACCTGACAATATATGAGACATTGTGGTAGCCTGAGTGAGGCCCAGGCCTAAATGTTGGAAAGGTCAGCCTGCCATTGAGAACATTACTCAGGCAGACCACAAGAAGCCTATACTGTTAACATAACAAAGCTGACTACTTGATCTGCTTATTGGCTCTTTATCATCATCATCATCATCATCATCATCATCATCATCATCATCATCATCATCATCATCATCATCATCATCATCATTAGCAACAGCAGACATTGAGTACCTCACTCAGGCACACCAGCAATAATCTAATACTGTCAGCATTGCAAAATCTACATTAGACCTGCTTATTTTGCATCATAATAATCATCAGCAGCAGCAGCAGCAGCAGCGACTCCTCATAGCATTATCATAATTATGAGATGAGTGTCATGGGTCTTCAGTTTCAGCTGGTCCAGGCCAGTTGGCGTTAGTGAAATCCCAGATAACGGTGTCGGAAGGGGTCGGCATTTACCAGGCACAGGTGGAGCGGGTCAATGGGAAGACCGGGGTTGTGTCCTGCTACGCCGGAACGTCCAGTGGCACCGCCTCATTCCAGGTGGATTACCAGTCGACCTACAGCAGGGCGAGCTGGGCCGACGGGGAAATGGGAATTAAAACCATGGGGATTACGATATATGATGATGCGGTATGTTTGAAATTCTTTTTTTTTGTTTGTTTGTTTGTTTGTTTGTTTGTTTTTTTTTTATTTATTTTTTTTTTATTTTGTTTTTTGTTTTTGTTTATTGTTTTGTTTTGTGAATGTAGTTGAAGCAATGATGGTGCGGTAACTGTAAATTGTAAAACCATTCTAGCGGAGAGATAAAAATCTCAGGTGGCCTTGAATGATTAAAAGCGACATATCGCTGTTTGCACCCTTACATCACTCTACCACCATTATATATATTGATATATCAGTGCCAGACCTCTGTCATCTAACATTTACTAATTTATTTGTTTGTTTATTTATTTATGTATTTACTTATTTATTTACTCATTCATTCATTCATCATGTTTTGAAAGGTTGTTTCACAGTATTGTGTTGTGTCATGACACATTATATGTAAGAAGATCCCATGTGAAATAAGTCCCAAGACTTTGTGTGTCACCGCAACACATATCTGTCACGTTTGTACGTACATATATTTTAATTGGAGCTGAACCAGATCCGATCCGATTGTTTGACGATTATTTGCTCGTAAGCTTCCTCCTGTAATTTTGAGGTGTTGCTTTCAAATGTTTCATAAATTTGTTGGTTCCTGTAACGTCCATTATTTGCCAACTTGACTAAACAGAAAAATGTTGTGCTTCATTTGTGATTACTCTGGTTGCGATTATTAATTAGATAACATGAATATCGAAAAGTACCGAGAGACGGGTACAGGAAAAAGTACGTGTTGCATTTGGCAAGGTTTTTGGAATATCAATCGCCAACACGAAAATACCTTCAAAAAATACAGTACCAGTAAAAAAGAAGGTGTCGGAATACAGTTCTTATTTTATTGTACGGGAATTATCTCATACCCGTATGTGTTCACAGTTACAACTACGTGAGCCGATTCGCCAGCCCCAAACTCTCAAATCCTACGACCCGGTATGCCATGCAGGCCCTGGTTCTTTTACTCGCAGACTGGGCTGTATTCTGAGACATATTTTTGACATATAAAATGTCCAGCCACTGAATTAGGGCTTTAATTTTCACAGCTAATGGAGAGCAGCGAGTTTTTCACAGCGCATATATCAGGTGTAAAGGGAGGAGCTCAGGTTGCATCGGGAAAAGGGAACCAAAAAGTGACCATTGCTGACAACGACGCCTGTAAGTTGCTATGGCCACACGTTTTTTTTTTTTTTTTTTTTAGGTTGTGTTTTTTTTTTTTCAAATGTTGCCGAAACCTAGCCCCACTTTTTAGCATACGTTGTTTTACCATACATTGAAATGGTAGGTTTTGTATATGTTTCTCTCGCTTTTTTTTTTTACTTGGCTGACTTTTTTTAAAACAAATTTTACCTAATCTTGAGATTGCAAAGCTATTTTAAAGAGAGTAGAGCGGCTTGGGTCGCAGGGCTACAAATAATTCCTGCCTTGTCATTGTAGAGAATAATTATTCCTATTTATTTCTTAATTATTTGATTTTGTGTTAAGGTTTAAATTTTTCCTTCGGCTGTGAAGGACATCTGTCAAACAAGAAAGATATTGCACAGCTGGTTTATATAATTGTAAAAATGAAAGCTTTTATTTTGTATTTTGCTATCCATAACTTAAAGTTTTTAGTGTGTAATGTCATTACAGAGCAATGCGTTTCGATTTCTCTTTAACTCCTGCAATTTAACAGAATTGTAGAGAAACCAGACGAGCTTTACTGGCCGTCGGTATATACCTTTGAACTGCATAGAATCTCCAAGACCTTTCAGTGGAATAGTTCAGTTGGCTTGCCTTTGGTGTGACTATATTTAAGAGACGATGCTGACCGTGTATGTCAGCGGAGCGACATGACTCTTGGGTTGGTACCAGTACTGGTCGAGACACCTGGCGGATAAGCAAATCTAGCTCCTCCCATTAGCCAAATGCTATCAGGAACCAATGCTGCCCAGCTGAAAACTGTGTAGCAAAGTTTTTTTTACTTGTAACATTTTTTCCACTTATTTACATAAGAAACACTTATTTCAAAGAAAGTTTGTAGCAATTTGGAATAGCTATGTAGCAAAATTTTGCTACAATGTTCCAGTTGAACAGCACTGAGGAACTACTGACACCAAGTGATGTGTCGTGAAAATTAGGTACTCCTAGCATCCCTATTATAGTGTATGTTTATATTGGTTCAATTAATATTCGAAAATTTTGCGTCGTGTTCCCAGTGCCGGGCAAGTTCCTCGTGTCGTCCAGTACAAGGGCTATCTCATACAATGAATCGGACGGAACAGGGACGGTCAGTATCACCGTACAACGAGTAGGCGGCTCGTCAGGTACAGCAACAGTTACCTTAGTCGCAGTCAGTGGTACAGCAACTGCTGCCGGGGACTATACGGATGGACTATACACCATTAACTTTGCAGACGGCGAGACAAGTGGGAACGCGACCGTCACCATCATAGATGACACGGTGAGCAGGTCTTGCAGTTATGCCCCGAAAAGCTCCCTTCTGGATTAGATTATCTTCTGTATGGTGGGTAACAATGGATGAAAAAAACAATCTCCATCATCATTGTAGCATCTTAGTCTTTAATATTTTCCTGCAACCCACTTATTACACCGGGCGAAAGAGAGAAGGGAGCATTGCTGACTGATGATGTGTGATGGGACATATTTTATATTGGCCATTTACACACAAGCACACGCACACGCACACGCACACACACCCACATGCACACACACACACACATGTGCTCTTCAAAGCAAATTATCCGAGAATGTAAATGTACTAAATTCAGTTTGCAAATTCTTAATGTAAAAAAGGGACTTTCGCGTGCGACTGGTGCCAGTTGTTCATGTCGTAGGCTCCTTGATGGCCACTAACTTTTCCAAAATTCAATTAAAATTATTTAAATACACTCGAAAGTGAAGACAAATAATAAATTCGTTTTGCATGAATAAACTAAATTACGCGTTTATAAATTGCAGAGCGGGAAAACCACCCCGTCCAGGAAAACAGGTAAAGGCTCTTAATGTATTTTAAGTGCATAATTTGTCGTTTATTTCAGACGGAAGAGATTGACGAGCAATTTAAAGTGCGTATCGCGACTGTCACATCTCAGCATCCAGGCGCCACTGTAGATCAGTCATCGAAAACGTCAACAATTACCATTGTCGACGACGACAGAAGTAAGCTATAACAATGGAACTGATTCCACATAAGCAATAGTTTTGTTCGTATGTCACGCAGCACTTACATTTAAAGAATATTTTTTTAATTATGGATGTTCGAAGATACACCGCGTTAACAAAATTGATGCCTATTTTCACACAAAAAAGCCCTTAAAAGTAACAGTCAGATAGACAGGTATTTTGTATTCGTGTGACTTCATCACTTACCAATATAAAATTTGGAAAGGGTTTACATTTGTAGCCACCAACCCACCGATGAATATGTCGGTTATGGTTTCAGACATTTCCTTTGTTTGGGAACGTTTTGGATCTATCCGAAATGTAACTTGTCCGTGATCATTACCATTGCTATTTCATTTTTCTTTTATTTCATTCAAGCAAATGATGCACGAGTACATTGGACATACGTACTTCCCAATAATACTGTACTCGATCGTTTTTACAGAAAGATGTTTAGGGCCAAAGTTTCGGAAAATTTTCCGAGAATCTCTTTGTATTTTTGTCAATTAGTTTTCTTTTTTAAAGAAAGACAAGTCCAGGAGAATCTTTACGAGAATGGATTCACGGATTCTCGCCGAAATTATGGCCCTAATGTTTGAAAACGACAGTTCCATGGAAAAAGAGGAACTTGGTCATACATGAACGTGCAGATACTAAATGCTGCACATTGATCGCCTTTTTATAAAAGTTTTGTTCGCTTCAGGTTAATGTGTCTAACAACTATTTATAAAACCTTCTTTCGCGACATTGTCGTTATAACTCTTATGATTATTGTTTAGTTATTGGTCATTTAGCAGTGTATTTAAGCGTCAGAATCAATGTATATACATGGGATCCCGTAATTCAAGCCGAATACCTTCTATTACGAATGTGTTGAGGTCTTGTCCACAAATATGTCATTTTCTCCCTGAGCCCCTGCAAAATACAAGGACAACATGCACATTTGGCAAGGGTTAAAAGTTGCTTCTGTTTTTACATGTAACATTCGTGTTATTTTGACTTCTGTGATTACTTTTACCAATGTAGAAGTAGGCGCATTCCGCATAGCCCCGGAATCAAGGTCCATCACGTACAATGAAACAGATGCAACGGGTACAATACGAGTTGTAATAGAGAGAGTTGGTGGAACAATTGGAGCTGCCAACGTTACGTTGGTTGCAAAAAGTGGCACGGCCACCACGCCAGACGACTACGTGGATGGACCTTTTGTAGTTAGATTTGCGCATCAAGCAACCAGCGGTTCCGCAGTTGTGTCTATCAAAGGAGACAAGGTGGGTTTTCTGAAGGTGTCACTGGAGAAATAAGAGAACGATTGTTCTATCTGAAGCTTATCTCTGAAGCCTATGCATAATGAGGTCAGTTGACGGTTTCTGCGCACACAAAATGCCCAGTCACTTCGCGCCTGCATTCCATCTGGTTGGCGCAACCATAATGGACTCATAATACTGCATCCTTAACTTCTATCGTGTTTTCTAGTGGTACAGTAGGATCGTTTTTGTTTCTAAAATTCAACGGTACGTCTTGTCATGGAGCTATTGAACTACGAGATTGTAGCGCCACGGTCCGAAGCATTTGCATTTAAATCCAAAAAAGACACTTTCCTTGCCTGCTAAACAGACTATTGTTCCGCGTGTCTGACTGCGCTCCACGTGGAGCGCCCACACAGTAACAATAGCGTAACTTAGTTTGTCTTAGCAAGCAACATTTTTCCTCTTTCATCGCCAAACTCGACAGAAGTCGACGTGCTGTGAATTAATTTGACGGTACGTGATTCATAATCTTCGCAAACAGACCAATCATTCAAGTACCATTATGCTTGAAGGTCTGAGAACCAAATGTATTGGCCAGTTCAACAGCTTTTCTCGCCGTACTGCGAGTGCAATACACCCAAAGCACGGCAATGAGATCTATGGACTTAGAGCCATGCACTGAAGGAATTGAACCCACGTACATATATTGTGTCATTATCAACCAAGTTATAAAACAACATGCCTGTTTTTGAGAGCAAATTATTTTGAGCTTCTTAGTTTTCCACACCCTTGAATTAAACCTGCATAAGAGCACGGTGGCTCTATCATCAGTAATACGCATTGATATGTTGGCGCAGGTACATTTTCAATATATGTGAACTTGTGCTTTTGTGCTGAATTGTAGAAACCAATTGATGACACCTGCTAACGTTGGCGTTACGGGATTTCAACATATTTTTCAGACTGATGAGCGAGATGAAACATTTACATTGTCTATCAGTGCAGTCGGGTCAGAATATACAGGCTCTTCCATTGACAAGAACGCCAGGACTTCAACAATTACGATTCTTGATGACAGAAGTGCGTTTTCCCTTTTTGTGTTAGATCTGTTTATGGTCCTCCTGAACATAGCGTAAATGTACTTGTTACGCGCACACATTTTCGACATTTTTGTATTCAAGGCTCATAACTGAAGTTATGATTTCTATACTTTGAGCAGAATTCCTATAAGACCCATAACAAAAAAACTCATTGTGTTTTTTCATCTTAGCGAATTTGTGACAGATACAAGACATGATCATCCATTCATCCTTCACAATAAACTGCGCAATATTGTCGACCAGGAACAGTGCTGTCCTCCTTTAGCTAATTACAACAAGAGCAGCACACATTGCAATCACAAATTATGAATAATTACAGGAATATTTCGACAAATAAGCATGATCGGAGAAGAACTCCTGGACACACTAAGGTCATTCCTAGACATTCATGAAATATACTAGTATTTCTGTCTGGCATCCACATCATAAATGAGACGATAAAACAAGTGATGTTCTTAGTGGCAGGGGAATGAATATTACCAGAAACGGAATGTACTGATACCTCTTCTAATTATGTTTATTTAGGACCGGGAAAATTTCGTGTTTCATCTGAAACGAGACACATCACATATAACGAAAGTGATGCAACAGGTACTGTCAGCGTCAAGATTGATAGGTACGGTGGGTCATTTGGGACTGCCAATGTGACGCTTGTTTTAGCCAATGGCACGGCAACTTCTCCACTGGACTTTATGGATGATACTTTCGTGGTTGCTTTTGGACATCATGCAACAACCGGTACTTTTCAGGTGTCCATTAGTGGTGATCAGGTGAGTGTTCAGATAGTACTGTCATATTGCCCTTTCCTCACAAGATGGGATTCGGGAAATAGATGCATGTGAATGAGTTAAAATCATACAAAAGGTTACATAGTTGTATCTTCTGCATTGTAAAGCATCTCAGACTGCTCCAAGATGCAGCGTCAAAATGCCCTGCATTCAACTCAAGTGACGTCACACAACAGCACATGTTCACTTTTCTCAGATCTAATGTCTTATTTTTGGCGTAATATTAATTTCTCTAATGATAAACTACATTTATTGACCTCACGCTTCACATTCTTCATCATGTATCATCATTCGCCAGATGACTATTTTCAGCTTTCCGAATTCTTTACTTTATTATGTAATTAGAGCCCAAAACTGACAAGAAGACAGAGCAAATGGCATTTAAAATTACTAGCCCTTTTCTCAGGTTTGATTGGTTTTGGTTAAAATTGTATGTGGTTAATGCATGTGTTAATTTCTTGTATTTACCACTGAAGATTGAGGAATTTGACGAAACATTCACCGTCCAAATATCAGGGGTGGAAGCTGAGTTCCCAGCACCTTCAATGATTGATACGACCAACGATACTGCAACAGTCACAATCGTTGATGATGATCGCAGTAGGTGCTATTTGCCATTATCTTGGCTTAATTGCCCTTTACATTGAAAATCTGCATATGACATATATCAAAAATGACTATTGGCTTGTGTCTGAAAGGTTATAAAAGTTTGACTTTGTCTGAAAATTAGTCATTAAGTTACCAATATTGCAAGAGAAAAAACGTGCAAATTAAGTGAAAGAATTTGTAAAATCATTTATGGAGCAGTTTGATTACCGTATATAATCATCAGACAAATGGATGTATGGATGGACAGACGGACATACTGGCAGAGATACAAACAAGCAGACAGGCAGCTGGTTGCCTAGCTAGGCAGAGAGAGAGAGAGAGAGAGAGAGAGAGAGAGAGAGAGAGAGAGAGAGAGAGAGAGAGAGAGAGAGAGAGAGAGAGAGAGAGAGAGAGAGAGAGAGAGAGAGAGAGAGAGAGAGAGAGAGAGAGAGAGAGAGAGAGAGAGAGAGAGAGAGAGAGAGAGAGAGAGAGAGAGAGAGAGAGAGAGAGAGAGTAATTAAAGGATGGAATAAAAGTTGTTTGAGTGGCCTGTTGAGAAAATAATGCTGATTGTGACTGTCAAACGGCATTTGGACAAGAGGTCACCCTCCCAGAAAAAGCATACATAGAATGTTTCATCCTCGCTGTACATTTGAAAATGGAAGGGAGGAAGACACTTCTGTGTGTGCACCTGGACCTTACTTTATACTCAGATTTCTAGCACATGAGAACAATAGTGTGAAAAACACGAAAGTAATGCTACATTGTAGAAACAGGTATTAAGTTTTCAAGAATAAATATGTTCCAACTAAAAGAAATCCAATTTCAGTGTAACTTTTCAATTGGTTTGCTGCAAAGTAGATCCAATTTTAAAAAATCGATATGTTAAACATGGAAAAACTCGAATCTTAATGTACTGTGTTGAATATTTTGTGGCAAAATGGCACTTCCGCAAATGTAGAATGAGGTTGCCACAGTATACTTTCAGATATGGCCACTCGATTGCGCTGAATATATATATTATCTAGACTCATATATTTAGAGTGCTTTATTATATCAATTGAATCGCGAATTGCGTAAACATATTAATAGATGAAGTAGACACAAATAAATTAATACTTTGATTTAGTTTCCAATCGCGAATGCATCAAGTTGTACATGTCATATTCAAACTCTTCTTCCTTCTCTTATTATCACTCACGCACTCGACTTAAGGTACTCTGACTGTGCGCTACCTTTTCAATTTCACCACCAATTTCAATCTGCTTAATTGAGTTACATAATGCATACCTGTTCTTTTTATTTTCTTTTTGAATTCCCTTTTTAATACATAATAAATGAGTTTATTTCTGGAAAGGAGACTAAACCTAAGGTACTAAAAGTAAAATTTTGTTATGAATCAATTTATTGCACTTCAAAATTTTAACATCGGTCTAAATTTGACGAATCTGTCTATCGGACATACTTTACTCGCAAATCGAAATTTTATTTGCACACCGCATGCTTGGATCTACAATTTTGTCATGTTTGAGAACTTGAGTTCACTTAGGGTAAAGTCTCTAATAATACCCTACTGTTCAAGATTATCCTAAAGTGAATGTCCAAGGCCGGCAAAAAGAGTCCACAATAAATCAGGCATACCGAGCCTCAGGTTATATAAAGGGGATATACCAAGCGTTGTCGGGACATATTTCTGTATTTTAAATCCAGGATCAGAGCGGACGGATTTGAAATCAGGACTTCAGAATACATGTCAATAACAGGTGTACAACTTTTGTAGGCAGCACAGCTAGGTTGACTCAATGTCACTCAAACTTAAAATAACAGAGAAACCACGTCTTCTTGTGTATCGGTAGAGGAGACAAGTTCCTAATTTTAGTTCAACAATTACAACTGGGCAAATTTGGGGGTAACGATTTTGTTGGCCGAAATCACCTGATTGTGTTGTGTTCAAAGGTATAGGTTACAGTGTCATACGGTACTATGACAAGTGTCCACAATTAATAATAGATATTATTCACTATAGTGTCATTCGTATAGAAATGGTAAAACGTGTTAGGTTCTGGACAAATGTGTCTATACTTTAATGGCCTCCCCCCAATAGGAAAGTGTCCATAAGGACAAGGACAAAGATTACAGTAGAACCTCCAATTAACAGCACTCCCGTGCAGAGTCCACATCTATACCAGGATCGCCAACTTTCATTTCTTTTTATCTTTTATTACATCGTATCCCTGTTAAAAGCACTCCCTTTTTAACGCCGAATTAGGTCTCGCAGGTAGACCTTATAGTAGGATTCCACTATATTTGTATTTGGTCAACTTACAGGACCAGGGGTCTTCATATGGACTGCATCAGCCACATCTGTTGGAGAGTCGGATGGGCAATTTACCATTCACATAGAGAGAGTGAACGGCTCTTTTGGCAGCGTCACTTTGTCAGTGACCACAGGTGGGACCGCCACGGAAGGCGCCGATTACAACATAAGCAACGCAGCCTTGACTTTTGCGCACTTGCAAAACTCCAGCACTGTCGTGGTGTCCATCCTCGATGACAAGGTCAGTCCCACGTCCAATCTTACTTGAGTGGAGAAATAATGCTCGGTCACATTGAAATGAACCATTTGTTAAAACTCATGAATGAGCATTGACCTCAGTAACATACAAATCACATACAGACAGACAAACAGACAATATATATTTATTTGACCATAAACCACACAATCCCTGTATTGTTATACGTGTGTGTATGCATAATGTTTCAAAGCTCAACGTGGCCAGGAGACTTACATTATGGTCAAGGCTCTGCCAACACGTGAGCTATCCTATGAGGGAAAAAAATCAGCACTTAAGATGGATTAATGCAGTGTCAGTTGGTGCCAATGAATTCAATTGTGTGCAATATGCAAGGAAGACATACATCTGCTGTGACCGAATTTGTATACGAATAAGGTGTCAATTGTGGCAGCACAAATTAAGACAATGTCACCTCAAAATTTATCAACTTTGAGTAAACGAATGTTACCACACTTTGCAGTTTTGAATAGTACTGATGGTTATCATTGGCAGACAAGTTGCATTGTCTCACCTCGAATATGTGCGCCTTAATATCTAAACTATTTTGAGAACACCTCTGTGCAAGTGGCGAATAAAATTATAGGTTTGGAGAGTCCTTTGGCCATTTTTAAAACAACATGTTTGAAAGCAGCGAATAAAATATCTTTTGAGCGGAATCCATTCAGATCCGTTGCATTTCAAATCCTGTCATTTTCATCAATGGAAAATTAAAGTCCATGGACATTTGTCTAATAACGTTTGTCCAAAGCTATTGACAAGGCAGCGGTGTCTGAAATGTCCAATGAAAATTGTTCAAGCTGAGGAATTTTTGTATTGTTTGTATTTATTGACTACACAACGCCATGCGGGCAGGTTTTGCTCAGAAGCCTGTTTGAATATTGCGTACGTAGCCTTGGCTCAGAAGTCCATGTTTGATAACATTGCATGATTTGATAATATTTCATAAGAATAAGAGCGTGTTATTTTTTCATTAAATCGCGATTGCGAAAAATGGGCGGCAGTCCTGTTTATTCAATTTCTGACAAACAGGGAACCGAATGTCACACCGAGTGCATGTCAAATATGATGTAACTTCTAAAAAATACGGTTCCATCCATCGGCGATGCAATTAAAAATAAAGTAAAATAATTGCCATTGCTACAAGAAAATGCACATTACCAGAGGCAAGATTGTTCAAAATATCCTGATTTTATTATTGACGTGGGTTTTTTTAAAATAGGAGGGTGAGGCAAACGAGACAATGACCCTGCAGCTGAGTGTTGCATCCAGTCAGTTCGGTGCCACTCTGGCGGGACCTTCTAAAAGTGGTGTGATAAGTTGCACAATCGTCACTGATGATTCAGGTAAAAGGAACAGCAAAACCCCATGATGATTTTTAATCTAGTCCCTCGGCCAACATCAAGAAAAGTGTCGAAGTATAAGCGACTTATATTTTTGTTTCTTATAGGTGAGGAATATAGAATACACAACGCATGTAAGGGGGGCATGTAAATGTCTGGAAAAAAATTAGGCTGTACTGTACACAAAAGCAAAGGTAGTTCGACTTGCATACTGTACGTGCGACTATAAAACGTATACCAACTGATGTTTTATATGCAGTGTTGGCACATTTCCACATAACAACTTTTCTTGCTATTTTTATTCTAATTGCGAGGGGAGATATTCATCGTTTGATGTCATTCTCGGTTAACGTTGGTTTTCTATCTATCCCCTCGTTAAACAAATATAACTTAGTTATCAAGGTAAAGGGTCACTAGATTAACCGAAAGTTTTATGCAAAGTGGGCCATACAATTTTTAGCCATCAGGTCGACATGACACACATAGAAACACCAAGAAGGACTTAAATGCATGAAATTGGTAAGCCCATGTGTGCCGCGTTTGCTGTGTAAGAAAAAAGACGTAAAACGTTTGGTGCTGGTCGCTTATGTCATATGATAACTTATAATATGTAGCAATACGCAAAGCATCGTGAAAAAGAATACAAAAATTGCAGAAGCCATGACCCTTATATGCTTTTGTAGGTATAGTTTTTAAGGACGCATCCCATACCGTAAGAGAGGACGATCACGCAGTGAATATCACAGTGAGAAGGATTGGAGTAAGCTCGCGGGAGGTACTTGTCACATACAGCGTGTCAGGCGATTCCTCGGATTACAAAGAACCATTGTCTGTTGTAAAATTTCCACCCGGCGTCATGGAACAGGATATCATACTCTACGTCACAAATGATAAGGTAGTCTTTTTTACTCTTTTGAGTGAAACATAATTGACTAATAAAGACTGGATTATTTTCCTACGCAAACTATGCAATTTTCATCACTTCAATTTCAATAACGTGAATGATTTTTAAAACAATCTAATATAGCCTTGAGAAAATTAACGCCCATGAGTCGCCTATAAGCTTTTTCCCCATTATATATTTACAGTGAGCGTCTTGTGAATTTTTTATTAGAAATAAAAAGGCCATCACTTAACTGAGGTTGAAAGGCACCCTGACCTTCATACATGTGCTCAAATTATGTAATATATATATATATATATATATATATATATATATATATATATATATATATATATATATATATGTATATATATGTATATATGTATATATATATATATATATATATATACACACACATATATATATATATATGTATATATATATGTATATATATATATATGATCATTGCACAAAATATTAGTACCAATCATGATGGCACGCTCCATTGCAATATATTTCTTTGACGCTTCCACGCTTCCTAGGCGCATGCGCCCAAGGTGTGTCGTGGTAAGCCAGCGACTCGGGATCTTTTGCACCATGATGGGGATAATATGTAAAATGTTGTAGTGTTGTTTGCATAATCAACGCTTAAGAATTTCTTTGGGCCATACAATTATTATATACGCAACAAAATGTAAGGGAACAGCACTGGAGTACCAACTTTATATGGAATGTGGCGTTAATTAAGCTGATGACAGATTCATAGTTGCAAGGAAGCTGATGGATCTTCAGTTTGTGTGCCACGGCCTCTTCAAGTGTTATTTCA
Source organism: Hermodice carunculata (assembly GCA_964020975.1). Taxonomy (NCBI): domain Eukaryota; kingdom Metazoa; phylum Annelida; class Polychaeta; order Eunicida; family Amphinomidae; genus Hermodice; species Hermodice carunculata. The sequence goes on from CAXHWN010000435.1 coordinate 48,240, forward strand.
CAGAGACGTGATGTCACACAATAGTACAGGGAGGGCTTTATGTCACAACAATGTATATATATATATATAAAGTTAACTATATTACATCTGTAGTTTTTCCAGGGCCTCGCGATGATATTTAACTACTGTAGTCCTCAGGGATGCTATTTTACAAGCCTTCCATTCAAACTTGCTTCTCCATCTACTCAAACCCCGTTAAAAATATGTTTGTCCCCAAAGCTAGCGTTTTGAACTACTTACTTATCCTGAGTGGAACTTCACTTGTTCCTGGCTGCAGGCAAGACCTGGTGTTCATTATCCTTTCTTTCCGTCGGTAGCTGGAAGAACATGATGAAAAAGTGATTCTGCGTCTTGGTGCTGCGACTGGTGGCGCCGCCATCGAGAATCCTCGCAGAGCTGTTGTGACCATTGTAGACGATGACCGCCGTAAGTTGGTTTGAATACATATAAAGACGAATATTGAGTGAGAAGCAAACTAAAATACCGCGCTGTCGACTCTCATCATGAAACAGCAGATGCAAAAAAAAACCCACGAAGCATATCTCCATGTATAAAGTACTGTACTGTTAGATTATTTTTTTCTAAATTACCTTTATTCTGCGTCGAAGTATATGATTCGACATTTTATGGCTAATCACCAAAACAGATGCGCTGAATTACGACAGAGATTCCAGATTCAAATTGCTCGTAACGCCAGGTTGCAGGTCAATCCTTGTCTTCGGCTGTCGTTGGACGTTTTTCGTGCTCTGTAGAAGTGCACAGTCGAAAATTGTTGATTTGGCTTTAAATTTAGGGATGGTTCAGCATTATCATCATTTTTTAATTAGTACTTAGGGTACTAAATTTCATGACCCCCCTCCCTCCCCCCAAATTAGTACTTTAAAAATGATGATTTTCCCAGAAAATCATAGCAAAATTGTACAAAACAGGCCAAAAATTGACCATCATTTTCCATATACTGTGAAAGTGTACAGACCCATTTTACCCCCTCCCCCCTTGCGTACTGTAAGTACTAATTCAAAAATGATGAAAATGTTGAACCATCCCTTAATATTTGCAGGGTAGTAAAATTAGAATTTCATAACATATATGGATTCGGGATTACGAGATGGAATTTTGCAAATCAGCCTGATTAACATATCAGGTTAATCCATATACAGGCAGGGATGCGATACTACAAACGCGTCGTTTGTAGTCCTTGTAAAATGCAATTATGTCTTCTTTACACTTCAAAATGACGTTTTTGGTTCTTTTGCTCTGTCATATACGTTAATTGTTGAGTACAGTGTGTAACATATGCCTGTATATTTCTGTTCGAGAATTCCTTACAGAGTAAAAAAAAAATGTCACATTTTTGTTTACTGGTGTATTTTTATTTGGCGTTGGGCCGTGCTCCATATTGCTACATTATTTAGCGCTTCTCTGTGTTCCGCAATTGTGTATTATTTGGCCCCATAATGTGTTCCATAATGCTGTATATTTCGCGCCATTTTCTGTTCCGTAAAACAAAATCATTTAGTGCTGTAGTGATTTCCATTATTGTCATTCAATGCTATATAGCACTCTATAATAAAGTTTCACTCAGCACCAAATTTTGTACCATGTTACGACATTATTCAGGCCAAGTCCATCGGCAGACTTAATCGACTATAAGTGCTTTGCTTTGTATTAGGACCTGGTACTTTGGTGTTTGGACGATCAACTTATCGTTTCAAGGAGGGCAAGAAAACTGTGGTCAATCTTGAAGTTAAGCGAATTAATGGAACATTTGGGGATGCCAACGTACGATATAGCCTCGTTTCGAACAGTGGAGCAAATGTTGCCGCAAACGGATCTGACTTTATCATTAATGAGGGTAGAATCTTCATGAAACATCAAAGCGGTACCAGTTTTAATTTAAAACTGACCATTTTGGATGATGTGGTATGTTTTAAGCAAATACTTTGTAAGATATGACAAAAAAACAAGGAATCACCTGGGCATGTTCTGAGAAATTCTTGTATGTCAAAGTAACAGACGGTTCAGATTGACAGAATGACTCAACCCAATGAAGCCGCTAAGCATGAATATGACATGCAAGCACATACCATCAACATGAAGTCTGCACATGCCAATGCAGACTCTCTTCTCAACAGAGGCACAGGAACTATCCGTCACACAAAATCAATGTGACTAAATGTGGGTTTTCGGGTAAAGTCAGTCGTTTAGCTTGCAGCTATGTGGAGATCATAACGCTTAGTGTGTTTCACCCACAGGAAAGTGACACTATACTTTTTAGTACGTGTTCACATTCTGAAATGAACTCGGAGCCCACATGTTAATGTGCGCTATTTCACTACTTGGGTCTTTGTCAAATAGATGATGTGTTTGTCGAAAATGTAAGCATAATAAAGCTCTGAAGATAAATTAAATCCCGGTTATAAAGCATGCATGTATCAAAACAATTCAGGCCCACAGTTTTTAGCTCAGCTGATTGCCAGTCAGCGGAGCTTATAGGATGGTCAGTCGTCCGTCGTTCGCCTGTCATCTGTCGTCTGTTCGTCCACAATTCACTTTTTTATCTCCTCCAAAACCGTCAGCCAGTTTCACTTCAAACTTGGTGGGGATGTGCCTTGGATGGATCTCTAACAAGTTGACACAAAAGACAACGCTTCAGTGAATTTTTTTGATTTTTTAAAGTGGATTTGTTCGTTCTTTTTGGGGCCAAATCTTTAAAATTCTGCTCCAAATCAGCTCATCGAATTGCATTAATATCACTCAGGAACACCCCTAGAGATTCCTAGTTTCTAATTCGTTCACCTGGTGGCGCTGTATTTGATTTTATTTAATTCAATTTTGTTATGATTTTTTTGTGTGGTTTTGCTATTTTCGACTTCTTCTCCTGAAGCGTCACTCAGATTAAACTGAAGCTTTATGGATATGCTTCTTGTGGAAATGTCAAACAAAGTGGTACACTAAGTTGCGCTGCTGTGGATCCCTGATTTTTAACGATTTTTTTTTCAATTCGGGCACTGGTCGGTGAATCCATCTTTTCTATTAATCATTGTATGAGTAAATGGGCACTCTAATGCCAATGCACGTTTTCCACTTCTCCAAAACCGTGGGTCAAATTCACTTCAAACCTGGTAGCAATGTACCTTCGGTGGATCTCTACCAGGTTTTTTTTTGAATTTTCCGTATGAATGTTTTCGTTCTTTTTTTTGGGGGGGGGGGCATATCTTATAAAATTTTCTTCTTCAAAACTGCTCCCCCGACTGCTCTAATATCACTCAAGGACACCCCTAGAGACTCCAAGGTCTTACTCGTTCACCAGGTGACACTGAAATTTTTATTCAATTTTTTAATGATTTTTTTTATCTGTGGTTTCGCTATTTTCGACTTCTCCAGAACCGTCACTCAGATTTAGCAGGGACTTTGTGGTTATGTTTCTTGTGAATGGAGCACACAAAGTTGTTCACCAGGAGGCACTACTGTGATCTCTAATTTTTAACGATTTTATTTATATCGGATAGTTATCGGGAAATGCAGCGTTTCCTGTTGATTAATATGGAAATCAATGGGCATTCCTTTTTGAAAATCTTTCAGAAAGTTTTAATAGCAAAGTTTACATGTGCATTTCTTGTAATGGTTATAACTTGAGCTAATGTTTACCAAATTTGTGCCAAATTTGGTTGGGATCTATCTTTGATAAGCGTCTACCTATTTTGTCGTATGCCAGGTTCACAGAACCACAAGTCTGATGAATCTCTAGGTCAGCTGAGCATGGGCTGTTAACACAGCCCTCTTGAGTGATGCACTCCATGGAGGGTGAGAGACTCCCCCTAAAGCCTATGTTAAGAACGTAAAAACACACGTGACTCTGTGACTCGAGACCAAATACACAGAGTTACGCTAGGAAGATGATGCAGTTCCTATATTACATTACCAAATACTTTGGCCGCCTTGCTTTTTCCAATTTAATACTTTTCCATAACTGATTAAAAATCACGGCCAAAGATTGAAGACAAAGGTTATGCTTGCTCACATCAAATGTCCAACATCCTTTGTGTGAATCAGACCCCGCCAGCACCTTCGTCCTATGTGCGTATTCAAACGACAAATTTCAACAAACGAACCGTTCAGCTCAATGTCAGTCATAATTTATATCGTAAATATATAATAGTCTAATAATTGCTTCACAGAGCAAGGGCCATAGAATATATTTATTAATTCCTGCGTCCCCCAACGGCTAATTTCCTCAAGTGGAAAGATGGAGATTTCCGAACCATTTTAAAGAGCAGTGATGAAATTGGTACAGTCTCTGTAACAAAATACGGGCCATTTAAACCACAACAATAGTGCACTTGCAATATATATATATACAACTATCCTTTTATTCATTCCTAAGGTAAAGTTACTTGCACAGAAAATTTGAAAACCGGACCTCAGTTGACCTGAAACAAATGCTTAAAAGTTTTGCGTTCATCTTGATTGCCATTGACTACTTACATGTTGAGGTACTGTTAGATCTGAAAACTCCGTAAAATGCGACAGGCCATGAAATATGTAACTGTCCTTCTAATTACAGTTCTCACTTTCATTTTCAATTACTTTGTCAGTGGCTGACATTACAAACGTTTTTGCGACTGATAACAATGAAAGATTGCTGGGAAATTTGTAGGTGTCATTTTTTTGCGTAAGACTTGTGTTGTTGGTTTCAGTTCGACGAATTTGATGAGTCGTTCAAGGTGTCCCTGAGCGATCCGGTCAGTCAGTATGGGACTGTTGTGGGGGATCTCAACGTGACCACAGTGACCATCGAAGATGATGACAGACGTAAGTGCATACCTACCGCGGGCGTTTTCATTGCAAATTTTCGTCATTTAATATATTTTGACCCCGAATTCTGTACATCGAAAATGTTGTTATTTCCAAAGTACAGAATACACTTATCAGGAGAGAATCAATTACATCAGAAGCTTTGCTTGGCGTGTGTCGAACGCATTCCATCGACCTGGTGCCAATACAAGCTTATTACAAGGACAACATGAGCCCATTATAGCATACTCAAAATTATGTATGCTCGCATTCGTCCTGTCCCACAAAACATGTGCGCACTATAGCAGAGAGCCTGTTATGATTTTGGCATGACCGGTTGAATAAATGGTACAAGTGAAAGACCTGATAAAATACGAAAAAAACTCACAGGGTCTTGGACGTGGGGCCGGGGGCGGGGGGGGGGGTGCGACTAAGGACTTTGATATTCCTGTTGATGACCAGGCGTGGAGCAAATCTACTAGTACCCACTCTAACGCTGAAATTGTTTGCAAACGAAAACGAAAATGACTTAGAGCTCACTAAGTTAAATTATTGAACACGATTTCACAAAATTTGAGGCTTCTATGATCAATAGATTTTCAGAGAACCGTTGCATAACCTTCAAACGAGACCCTTTACTTATGAGAACATCACCATCTTCGCATTCAAAATCACGCGTTTGATTTTTACATGTTTGAAGACTGTAAGCCTGAGCGAACATAACTATGCATAATTTAATGAATGAAGTTAGAAAAAGTAACAAAACGGTCATCTTTAATCGGCCACTCAATCGCGCCCAATGCAAGATTATAGATACATTAATGTCCTTTATTTAGCGGAGACGATGATGAATAAGCTATCTGGTTCTTTGTCATATATATATATATATATATATATATATATATCTACTAGTTGATATGGCACTCGCACATAACTACCTCCATTGAACCATTCTTTTTAGGAATGGGGATTTGGTCGAGTGGATATGTGCGTTTCCCATTTCAGCTAGGCGACTGGTGCCAAAGGTAGCAGGTTCGAGTCCCGCTCGTTCCGAATATAAGAATTATATGTATATACATATATATATTATTCCAGATAAATGATAACGTGATGTCCCACTAAATCAGTTGGCTATATTATCGGAATGTTTGCTATTCAGATGCCGGCAGGTTTTCTGTATCGCCGTTGTCCATAAGTGCTAGTGAAAGCGCAAAAACGGCACCTTTCGTCATCATCCGACAAGGTGGCTTTTATGGCAAAGCTACTGTCCGCATAGTGACGAACTCCACAGGCACCGCGTCCATTGGAAGCGACTACATGGCGGTTGATCACCTGGTCCATTTTGAACACAATCAAACTACAGCCACTGTACCTATAAACATAACTGATGACAGTGTAAGTTTATACAAATCAGATTCAAAATAATCATTGCTATCTTAATAAAGTGTATACAAGTGTGTGTGTGTGTGAGTGTGTGTGTGTGTGTGTGTGTGTGTGTGTGTGTGTGTGTGTGTCTGTGTGTGTGTTTGTATACGTCTGTTTAAGGTAGCGGAGGGGATTGAGCTATAACGGCAAAATCGTGACCCGACAGAAAATGAGTTTTTTCCATTTCCGTAAAGTTTGGCACTTTAACTTTCTTGTCACCAAACATGAATACTAAAAAAGCAAAATTTATGTGATAAAAAAGGGAAAAAACATGACCATGTTTTAGTTGGCTGCAGCATGAGCATGTCTGTTTACAAATGTATGTTAATTAGTGCGCCAAAGTTTGGATAGCAGTCGGCTGCTTTCCACAATCCAGGACCGTAGCAACGACAAGCGACCAACTGTGACATTTTGAGGTCCGCCGCTACCAATTCTTGTATAAACTGCTTGACAAGATTAGGACTGATTAATTGCTTTGTTGTGGTGATCAAATGGCCATGTAGATAATTAAATCGATGGGCTCATGTTTTCCTTCTCAGAGTGTGATAAAAAAAAAAAAAAAAAAAAATAAGGGACGATAAAAGGTGGCGATTGTCAAAACGGCACCTGGCGATGGACGTGAGCTTCAGTGTGTTTTCAATGAAGGCGATTTCAACCTATGCGTAAATCGTTACTCAGAATCATGGCATTGTATACATTATAAAGGCTTACAATCCTTTCTACAGTCTTGCCCTATCCAAGACCAATTTGCTTTTAATGTTTACTGGCAAAAAATACACATGACGATCGAGGAACCCTAACACTGGACCACTTGGTTATAAATATGCCGCAAACTATAAAAGCGGGGATTCGATTCAGCGTAAATAATTATATCTGCCTTCAATAATCATATGTGCCTTTACCAGAATGTGAAACGGTGTATAGCATTACATGTTTACCTTGAAGTAAATTTATATGAAGCACACGCCTCCACTAAAACTGGTATCGTCTGTGGCGCTGTCGCATTTTGTGGAACTGGAAGACTGGCCCATAGCACATGCACGGACTTGCCCACTTTATACGGGGTGTTTCGAAGTACACTGAGCCAGCGGACAGGAAAAAAAGCTTTAAAAAATTGACCATCAGGGGGATAAAATAATCAGATTACTGTTAAATGTCTGCGAAAAGCGACTCTGCACTCTGCTTTTAGTTGGTTGATCGGTCATATAAAATTATTTTGTCTCACTGTGCGCGGCATGTTCCGATACCACTCGCCCGCACTCACCCATCAGAAAGTTTCGGTTTTGTGTCTCGATCAGTTTATTGCAGTTCAAGGGTGAGCCAAATATCTTTCAGTGGGCTAGTTATCTCCACAAAATAAAAAATATGTTTCATGAGTGGCAAGGTTTCGAATGGCAATACGCGAGAAAAACATTTCAAAGTGAATGGCATTCTTTATCACAAGGAGGGCGCTAATATGTGGAGGAACCAATGAAATGGCTTGGCGTATTCTATTGTACTCCCGGAAAAAAAAAAAAACGCATAAGCCAAGGCCACGAAGAACACACTCCCTCACAATGCCCATCCCTTTCTCAATTTTGTGGGAATTGGAAACTTTCTTGACTGCCAGACAGACTCGCCCTGCGTAATTGTTAAATTGCGCTTGAAGTGCGTGTCGCCAGGTAAGCAAACACAGTCCGTCTTGGCAGGCAAGAAAGTTTTACCCTTGCGCACAAAGTGTAGCGTCATCACCTTACATCTGAGCGTGGTCTGGTGCATTAGGCCTATATTGATCTATGTAACCGTCATGGTCTGATCAAAGATTACTTCAGCAAATCAATGGATTAGGTTATTCAATCTAGCAATACAGTTTCATCACCAATACAACGTTGAAACTAATGGATTCTCAACACATATAATTATAAAACGTTCGCTTTTTTGTGTGTGTGTGGTTTTTTGTTTTGTCTTTTTGTTTTGTTTCTTCTTTTAAGTATAATTTATCGTGGGAGTGTTTGTTTATCAGTAACAGGACTACTGTCTTAAATGTTACGTCACGATCATCCATATTGACCGCCTATCTAGCATTTATAAGCTACATTCAGAACGACATAGACCTCTCTCCGTCAAGACCAAGCAATCTCACTTTACAAAATGTCAAAAGCCAAGAAACAAAGCAAGACACATCGCCGTCAGCGCCAAGCTATGCAGCAACGTGATCGCGGCATGTCGATTTTTCAAACGTTCTTTTCGGTAAAGTCGCAAGTAGCCAAGACACTGAATGGCGAATGTCCCATCCATGCCGTTAATAAAACCATGTTGTTCTTTGATCCAAGTTGATGAGAAGTGAGTGAGCAACTCCTGCCTACCGGGCAGTCTTCTGAGTAGAGCAAGCTGTGAAATTGCAACCCGTTTGCTCAAGCGGCGCCATATGCAAACAATGTTGCTAGGGTCAAGGTGATGGCACCTTCGGGTCACGTGGCTAATCCGCTTTCGAATCCCCCTTTGAAGCTGTCCCATTCGCGTGGAAACCCGACTGACAAGCTTTCGAGTGTGGCTGCATCTGATGTCATTCGGGTAAATAACTGCATTTTTAAGCCAATAAACATCATTGTATGTTAGAAACTATGCATCAAAGATGTTGATTGATCTTTGTTCGAAGTACTGCGACCAAAACGGGCCGAATTTGGAAAGCTGTATTGTCATTATGGCCAACAATGTGCGAAAAAAGGGCCTCAAATCTTTCAACGCCGATTTCTCGGAATGAAATTTTCTGCTTATGAATCAATTTTGTGGACAGCGTCAATAAAAAGCTAATTGATCGATCTGCTTAAAATAATCGTCCTTTGAAAGATAAATATATTATCTGGGAACCGTTTTTTGTTTGTTTTTCCATCAGATGTCCCCTTCCGAGACTTTTGTAGCTCACAAAATGAAGTAACTGTTGATGTTTAAAATGATGATCAAAGAATTCGATAATTCTGTTATTATGTATTTTATTTGTAAACAAAAAATACGGTTCCTGCATATTGGTCTATACTTTAATTTTACATAGGTAATACACTTTTGCATCGATTATTTTTAAAGAAATGCTGACAAAATGTCAAATCTGATACCCTCTTGTAAACGGGCGTATAAAACCCTTGAAAATTATCGTATCGATATGAAACTTCTTCCTAACAAATCTAAATGTCTGAACAATCAATAAAATGTATGGTTTTGTGGGTAAAATGTGAAACATAGTTCACCTATGCAACGTCAAAGTCGCGGGACCGCTGCGCGCGGCTCAATCCCCTCCGCTACCTTAATTCCTTCATTTCCAGCTGCGACTGGACTCGAAGTACTTGAGAGAAATGTTTCTGAATTATCAAGTGGATACTATCTCAATATTCTTGCCTCTCCTTCAAGTGCCAGCATGACGATAGTCCCATGAGATACTATGGCCCCGGTCAACAGCTGTTCTCTGCACGCTGTGTGCAGCAAGGAAAGCTCTTGACTGAGTCCGGAACTTGTCACTGAAAGAGTTAGACAGCATATATGCGCTGTGTAGATAGCGATACGATGTTAAGGATATGGCTATAATTACGTCAATGGAAGACTTCACAAAATGTGGCCTGGGAGTTTTGCAAAAAAAAAAATGGTGTATGGATTACCGTCACACAAATCGCGTCCAAACCTAATGTTCTGGCCAGGTTTGCTATCTATACGTCGGTTTTAGATAATTTAAAATAGGACAGTCAAATTGTAAAACGGATACTGCAAATAAAACCAGGATATGGCTTGGTTGATTGCTCAGTGTTTGGCTGTATTTATTGTGCGTCGTTTTGTTTGTATTCATGCTTTGTGTCAACTCCATGGTATTTCAGGAAGAGGAGTTTGATGAAGCGTTTGAAGTGACGATAAGCAAGGTCGAATCTAGTGAATATGGAGCAACCTTAGACACAGCCAATCTGACTGGGACCATAAAAATTATTGATGACGACAGGCGTAAGTTCATTATTTTTTTTTCAATATGTGTCCGAAAGGGTCCTTGCTTAGGTTCCTTCAAAAACTCAAGACAGAATCTCTATATTTTTATATTGTCAATTTTTTACAGTGCTACTGAGCTATGTAATGACCAGAATTCAAATGAAGAATCTGCATGTTCTTTTGTGTAATAGATCATCGCTGCAGCCGTGAAGCCCCTGATAGGGCAAACTATTGCGTTTTAATTCCTGGTTTCAAAGACTTTTTACTGGAATATATACACAGAAAATACATTTAGCACAATAACGGTGGCAAAATTATCCAATGTTTACACTCCAGGGATAAATAAAAGATTGAGTGACGGTCGGCAAACTGTTTGGAAAATATGGGGTTTTTCTTTATGGTATCTGCAAACTGAATTTTGACACAATGCACGCCGCCTTTTAAAACGGTTTCTCAACACGCACTTGCCCACTTTTGGTACCTTGTACGTCCCAGCTCTCAGTCACTCTATAAATGAACAAAAAAAGTTAAAAAAAAAAAAAATTAAAGTTTTATGCACGTTGAATCCCTCAAGACATTAAGAAAATTTCAAATAAAAAAGGCAGATGTGGATAATAGGAGTATGGGCATTTTCTGCTTCACCACCACTTCCTTGAGTTAAGCTTTTCAACACGAAACGGATATATTTCATATCTTTGTGCTGAGGTTTCCGCCACGAAAGCCTTAAATGAGCAGCATTTTAATGAGAAAGCCTCTTGTCCATTATATATATATATATATATATATATATATATATATATATATATATATATATATATATATATATATATATATATATATAATATATATGCGTTTTTATGTACAGGCTTTTCGTGTGTCAACAATTTGACTCCATTAGCCATTTCACACATGAGTGTGAGACGAGAGATAGTTGAGTTTTTACACTAAAGGGAATATATTACCAACTGTAGCGTAATGATTCCTTGTTTTATCCAGATGGCAAACATCAATCTTACTTTTAAACAATATTAGAATCAATATTGAGGAGAAATACGAAGCTATAGAATGCCGTTCTCAATAAAATTCTCATCTGACGTCATGATTCAATTTGTGTATCTTCCTAATGTTCTGAGTATGTGTATTCAGGAAACATATGCAATGTTCACATCTCCATCCTCATCCCCTAAGAAGACATGTTTAACTACAAAGATTATAATAATAAATGTGGTTTTCTCTTTATTTTGGCCTTAAACATGCCGCTATGTATTCCCAAATTAATGTTTTGCTCGCGTTTTTACCTTCGTGCGTTTTGCTCCAATCATCTAGGACCAGGGGTCATTGCATTCGTTGTCCCAAGAGCATCAGTGACGGAAGGCGGCCTGTTGACAGTGGAAGTTTTCCGCAAGAACGGGACATTTGGGTCGTTGAGATTTAACGTGTATAGAGAGGTGAAGGGTGCCCCTTCACCCGAAACGGGCGAAGTCGCAGTCACGAAAGTGGACCTGGGCAACTACACTCTTTCACACCGGGAAAATCGCACTTCTTTTATAATTAATATCACACGTAATCCTGTAATTATGATTTTCTTATTTTTTTCCTTTTTCCTATCTTACCAAAACTAGCGATGTATTGCCTGAGTTTTGCCAAAAGTACGCTGTGAAAAATAAACAACGCCACGATTTTCGCGGACTCTCGGCAACCATCACATATCAGAAATGCGAATTAATCATACATAAATTTGGAAGAAAATACGAGTGAAATACGCGCTTGTAAAACTTGCACCGTTGTAAAGCCGAGTAACTCTAAGTGTTCTGTTGGTATAAACATACATAAGTAAATGAAATTACATAACAATGTAAGCATATATTATGCCTTGAGAGATTTAGATTGTATTGTATATTCATATATATGTATATACATATATATATGTATATACATATATATATGTATATACATATATATATGTATATATATATATATACATATATGTATAAATAAATGGACATACTTACTTTTCAGAAAGAAGAGCATGATCGAAGCTTTTCAGTCAAAATTTCAGACTCCATTATAAGTCAATTTGGAGCGTTACTTGGGCCAGAAAAGCAGATGGAAATCACCGTTAATGACGATGATAGACGTAAGTTATTAGATAAGCCGCCATGGCTAAGCGCATACGAGAATATGACGTGAAACCCCATAACCTTTTTCATAACTTCACGCAAAAAGAAAAAAAAGTTGATAAAATGCAAAACGCCCCTAAGACTGCCTTAGTTTAATCAATCCCAATAAAGTTGCTCATCTTGCTCAGTTTCTTTTTTATTTTTGGGACAATTTCAGTGTATAATAACTCGGGTAGTTTTTGAAGAAAGCTGTGCGTATTTTATTGTATCTAATGCCCCACCCCCAGTTCCAGTAAATGGCGTAAGACAGGCATAGGCACACCTAATCAGGTTTTTTTTGTCGGGGTGGGATGGGAGGGGGGTATCGCATTTCTCAAATTTGCCAATTCGTCCAGTAGCCAGGAGCGAAAACTCTGTATCACATTTTCACATTGCATTTTGTACGCAGGTGTGGGGACCGTTCAGTTTCAAAGTGTTGAGACAGTGCAAACAATGGAAAATGTGAAGGGCGGAAAAGTTCTAATTATCGTTGAAAGAGTAAACGGCAGTTTCGGAAATGTGACGGTGCCGGTGTCGTATCAGGAAGGTGCAGGGCTGAATTCAGGAGACATCACCAAAGTCCAGGAAACTCATCTGTACTTCACACACGGAGAAACCAAGAAAGCATTGGAAATCATAATTACGAATGACCAGGTGTGAAAACGCCATTTCCTTACGGTTGCATTGGAATTGCTTTATCGGATTTGATTAATAGAAACCTCAATTGTATGACTTGTCTTTTTTTAATCTTGTTTTGGGTTTTCTGTTGTTATCTTTTGGTGTTTCTCTTGGATATATTTGTCTTATTTTTCATGCAATCATTAAGCATGGATTCACTTAAAGGTTCTTTGTCCGGAAAAAAACATGCATAATGCATAGGTCATTCAATGTGTTCTTGAGAAAGAAGCCTAAAGTTAGAGGCCCAATGCGTGTGTTATTTTTCAACACAGAAGAACCCTTTGGATGTCACACATGTAGATTCCAATCCATCACATTATTCAAATGGTGTATCCACCACTTAATGTGTGACTTTTGTTTGGCATTTAGGTTGAGGAGTTTGATGAGACACTAACCATAACGCTTGGTACTCCGATGAACCAGTACAATGAGTCGAGTTTAGGTTCCAAAACAGAAGTCAATTTAACAATCGTGGATGACGATAGACGTAAGTGAACTGGTCTTCCGCTTGCTCGAATGAGGCTTTACGCTTGTCACTTCCTTCCTTGGAAGCATAACAGGGCCGTAGCCAGCCTTCTTAAGCAGAGGAGGCAAATGGTACAGGATGGGGGTGAGTTTGGGAGGGGGGCGTGCCCCCCTCCCAAGATTGAAAACTTTTGAAAAATGGCACATAAAACGATGTAATTCAGTGGGTTTTCAAGGAAAAAAAAAGACTTTATATATCTATAAATTCTGAAAATTTTACTTAAATGTGACTATTTTTGATCATTTTATATGAATTGAATTTGCTCCTAGGACAAAGATACAAGTAATTATTGAAAAAAGTACGCTTTCTGCGATACTCTTATTTTCTATCACTATGAGTGACTCAAAATCTTGGTTACAATAGGGTCTTTTTGTTTTTGTTGCGTATAATAACTTAAACTTAACAAGTCTTGTTGAGGCTAAATAAACTATTTCTATGCAAACTCCTAACATCATCAGCCAAAATTCAGAGGAGGCAAGCACCTCCTCTGCCTCAGCCTGGCTACTGCAGTGCATTATAATTTTGCAGTACGCCAAGAAATGCCTTTATCGCTGTCTTGCAATTATAGCTGTTAAAACAATTACACTTTATGTTGCCACAAGATAATGAATTAAAGTTGAGGACCTATGTATTGTTTGAAATAGGTTTAAAGTTTTGAAAATATATAGAAATAATCAGTAATTTGGCATCAGCACTCGTTTATGCAGAAGTATTCACAGTCTTCAAATCTAAGCTGGCAGATACAAGCGTCCAACCATACTTTCTGAAATTTAACGCCCATGTTAGTCATTTCAGAAAGTTGACGATCTATACCATTTCATCGTGATCTTTACCAGATTCAAAATTGCCAGAGAAATAGTGGACAAAATTAAGTAGATATTTGATTATTTCGACCCTTACAGTATGCAAACAAGTTTGAATCTGTTATGAAATTACAAGATTTAGAGTTGATCAAAATTTTCGAATTGTTCGTGGCACATTGTAAAGCATAAAGAGATAAGATATTATCGATTCCATGACTCCCTCTCACACCGCAGTTACCTGAATACACATTCTGCGGTTCAAAAAACTCCGCATTTATTCATTGAAGAGTTTCACATTTCGGGATGGGTGGGGGTTGTTTGTTTTGTTTTGCTTGTCATTAATTATAATTGTGCCTTTATTGTCTTGCATTGTTACGTTTGTCATGGAGATACTCTGCTGTGTTCGTGTATATATTCTTGTTGCAGGTTGTGTTTTACGTACTGACAAACTGTTTGAAATGTACTACAAGCGCATAGAACAAAGATAATCACATTCTATTTCTTCTTGGTTAAGGGCCTGGTGTATTCGTATTGACCAAGAGACGCCTCACTACCAGGGAAGATGAAGGCAACATCACACTTGACATAAGCAGAGTGAACGGCTCATTTGGCTATGTAGATCTCAATATAACAGCTTTTTCGGGGTCTGCATTGGATATGCAAGAGTTCAAGCTGCTCAGTCCGAAACAGATGCTGCGTTTTTCCCATTTGCAGGTCAAGGCTTCATTTATGGTGGAAATAATTAATGATGCAGTGGGTATTTTTTACTAAAATCGTATGTGCATGAAAAGTCAGAGAAGAGAAGATTTACAACATTTGATAACGAAATGTGACGTTGTAAGGGTTAAAGCATTCCTAGCGCTAGATGTTACAGTTCTTCCTTTCGATGCTTGTATGTTTTGTATATTTTGTTGGCTTGAAACTCCTGAGAATATGAGGTGAACCGAAAAAGAATTCAAGCAGCTGACCGTCAGAAAGGCGTGTAAAATAGATGCTTTCTACACACTATGAGACATAAATCTGAGCTAAATCAATTTGCTATGATGATTTGGATCTATGCAGTCTTTCAGTGAATGATATGAATAGGACTTTGCTCTTAGAATATGGGACTTGATAATATTCAAGCGGCACATGGGCTTACAAGTTACAGATTCAGGGTTGTTTAGTTTCTCTTTGTATTAAATAGAAAAAAAATAATGTTATTAACACAAATACATTTTTGGATACATTCGGTGCCCCACACCACAACAATACGGGCTGCTTTGTAAGCTGCCTGTCACCACAAAGCAAGAAAACAGGCACACACAACACCCACCCACACATAGACACATACAAACAAAACGCTTGCTGTACCCGTATAGTGTTAAACGGAAGTTGAAAGCACGAAGCAATGGACTATGTACTTCAATCAATGATGGGAAAATCAACACCCTTAATCATGGAAACATTGACAGCATACACACTTTTTCGGACAATTTAGGAGGAAGAATACGATGAAGATTTCAGCATCCACATTACCCCCCACTCTCAGTTTGGCACACGTCTTCTGGAAGTTTCACCGCTGAAATTAAAGATAGTCGATGACGATAGAAGTAAGTACATTGTGATTTATTACAATTACAAGGCGACAAGTCAAATCAACTGTCCAGCAATGTTCTGCACCAGTCGTACGAATAACGGGTAGCATACATACATACATACATACATGCAAACATATGTACGCATTTGTATCATATATACATATACATATATATATATATATATATATATATATATATATATATATATATATATATATATGTGTGTGTGTATGTATGTATATATGTATGTATGTATGTATGCATACATACATACATGCAAACATATGTACGCATTTGTATCATATATATATATATACATATGTGTATGTATGTATGTATGTATGTATGAGTGTGTGTGTGTGTGTGTTTTGACTTGAATTTTCTTCAAAGAGATGCTGATAGCAATTATGACATTGTTTTCAATAATTGTAAACCATCAAAATTCTTCAACTTGAACCTCACTGATACTAATGACAATATCCGTCTATTGCTAATTTACTTGAAGAATGGTGCCAGCTTGGAGCATCAGTGGTCCCAGGAGTCCAGATACTTTAGGTTAAGAATTTTAGGTGTCTTATTGAACACATGCCGTGTAGCGGTTCAAAGTATCTATTCTAATTCCTATGGGGGTCCACAAGAAATCACACGGAACAAGTGACACAGAGATTGCATTCTTTCCCGTAATTCACTCTTTGTTTCATGTTTCAGAAAAAAAAGAATGTTCTGCATGGAATATTTTAATAATATCGTACAGAAATATTACAAAAAAAAAAAGAAATCTGTGACTTTTTAACATATCCTGTTTCCTTAATTGTGAATATTATGATCGTAAAATGCGAAATTACTGTATCATCGGTCACTATTAGCTCTTTCAGGACCACTTTTTGGACTGCCTCTACAGCTTTCACGGCATGCTTTGGGCGCAAAGGCACCCACAGTGTGCCATGAAAGTTATTTAACTGGACTATTATTTTGCATGTAACCACAGACATGCTGGTACTTGAGTGAAAAGTCTGTTTTAAGACAGATAATTCATACTGGTACTTGGATGAAAGGTCTTTTTATAAGACAGGTGATTATAGCACCGTAGTTGATCTGGAATATGATATTGTATGTAACTACAGACATCCTGGTACTTGAGTGAAAGTCTTTTTTAAGACAGATAATTCTAGCACCGTCGTTGAACTGGACTACTATATTGTATGTAACCACAGACATGCTGGTACTTGGATGAAAGGTCTTTTTATGAGACAGATGATTCTAGCACTGTTGTTGAACTTGAAGAATTGTATTCAAAGCCTTAATAAATTTGTTCTATTTATTTTACGCTTCAATTTTCAGGACCGGGGGTTTTCGTGTTCCGGTACAAACACGGTAATGTTTCGGAGCCTAGTGCCTCAAAAGTTGTCGGAGGTCACACAATATACATCGATCGAGTAAATGGATCATTCGGAACAGCCAATTTGACATTAGAGCTGGGTGGATCTGCTCGTATTGGAGCTGATTTTTCTTTTCCTACTCACATCTTCTTCGACCACAAACAGACGTCTTACAATGCATCTTTTTACACAATGGATGATGACGTATGTACCTAATTTTCTTTTTTTTTTTTTTTCTTTATTTTCTTTATTTTTTATTTATCTATTTTTTTGGGCGTCGTTTATGGGGGAGCGGGGTGGGTTAAGATTTTCTGACATTGTTCTGATTGGTCAGTCTAAAAGGAGGTGCAGCAACAAGCTAGGAAGCGATGCTTTGGCCCCCACTGGTGTTAAAAGAACGATGGTATTTGACCTCGTAGGATTAACAGTTAATGAGAATCTTTATTGGAATAGCAATATTCGTAAAATTTCAACAAAATTGCCAAAATGTATTGCAAAATTAAAGAAGTTATGTAATTTCCTTCTTTCCCATCAACCTATGCCTTTTTTTAATTTGCTTTTGTCATCTGATGCAGAATATTTTATATTTGCTTGCTGATTTCTTTGCATCGACTTTTTTGCTTCAAAAACAAGCTGTTCGTCCGACAGGCTCTGCTAGTTTTACTGCACACACTGAACCTTATTCAAACAACCAAATACATTGAAAGTAAATGATATTATGAAAATTGGAGCTTTAAAATTTTATTTTCGGTATATTAATGTCGATGTACCGCAATATTTCATGAATATTTTGGCCCCTCAGCTTGTTACCTATCCTTATACCATCAGACACTATCATATTTCTCACCAAATAGTGCTGGCTAGAAACACCACTGAATATATTAATTTTAACGTGCCAAGATGTAAAGTGAACGAATAACTTATATCAAGGAAATCTTTTTTACCCACTCATACATTGGTTCCTCCAAATCCATAATTCTTTTTTTCTTCTGTTTTCATACTCTTGTATATGTATCATTCAAAATTGTTACGTATTTAAGTACAGACCAATTACGATTGATGATCAAATATATGTATACGGTAACGGTAAGGTAAAGGGAAGCCCATATTTCCAAAGTAGAGAGAATAATGCGGATGAGATGCTTTCTACAGTCTGCCTTGGGTGCACGGACTCGATCTCCTGCTTCACACTGAAGGGGTTAAATATTTTCTTGCTTCGCAGAAAGAATCATTTTTCCCCTTCAGCGTCATATAGACAACTATTTATTTCATCAAGTTTTAAAATCAGTAGACATGGTCAACACACGTGTTGAATTGCTATATCATTTCGGTCTACACACATTGTGTTCACAGATTGGGGAACACGACAGCGTGGCTACAGTAAAAATTCTGAATGTGACGGGGGAGTTCGAGGTGGCAGTGGGCAGAGAAGATACTCACACTGTTTATATTGCTGATGATGACCGCGGTGAGCATCAACCAGGAAAAACATAAACACGCAAGCAAAAACGAAAAGTAATGAGTCTTGATTTTGCACATTACGTGAGTAATTTTCAGCTGTGCGGCAATTGGAACATTTTTACGGTAGATGGTTTATAAATTCGAAACAAAAAGCATCTTTTTTATGTGTCTACTCTTTTATATTGTGTTTTCTTGATTTTTATACACAGAAAACTTTTAACGCATTGCTAACATACGAGCATGGATTAGAGTGTTGCATGTCGTACATTTCAGTTCCTGGTACGATCCAGTTTGCCAAAGATCTGTATATGGTTGTGGAGGGCAAGACTGTGAACATTACCGTTGAGAGACTTGGCGGATATTTTGGAGACGTTCTTGTGTCGTATCTGGTCTCCGGTGACTCGGCAGACTGGAAGACCCCGGTAGCCATCTTGAAACTTGGGAACAATGAACGCTCCGTGGAAATTGAACTGTCAGCTACTGATGACAAGGTACGTTAACTTTTTTATGGCCATGACCTGTGACGATGTACCAACCGTTTGTTACGTCCGTGACATGTGAAGATGTCCTTTTCTATTGCTGCGGCCGCCAAATATGGATCTGTTTTTGCGTCCGTCATGCAATTCCACAGTTTACAGCTAAAAAAAAATAAGAAAAAAAAATACAGGGAAAATGTGATACATATGTGCAGGCGGGTAAAGTATGAAGAGACAGCCTGCCGATTAAGTGTTCATGTCATGCCCTTTCAAAGTACTTAACACTTACCGCTGCTGACGAGATCTTTGCGAACACCCTAAAGAAACAAGACTTCATTTTGACCCCATGAGTGATTGTATTGTATTGTAATGTATTGTATTTTCGACATATTTACTTCAATGCTGGATAACCTAGTAGGTACAAAGCAACTAATGGAGAGGATCTCCAGTACATAAGTTACACATTTGTTATGCCCATGACACACAGGAAATCACCAAAGATAGTTTGCTAATAAAATATTGAGATTCAATACAGCGAATATAAGCATTATCAATAGATGAAGCGTCTAGACTCTGTAATAACAATTGTAGAGCAGCAAAAATAACAACAATCAATTCATGTGTAAGATCTGTACAGCCATTTAACATAATTTTAAATAGTCTATCAGGGACAAGATAAACCACAAGACTTGGCTTGAAAACTGGAGCAAGCACATTTACAACAGCATTTGGAAGTTTACATCGTTAATGACAGTACAGCGGGAAATGAAAAAAAAGTGAAATGGGTCTTCCACTGAGTGGCTACAGGAACATGCTGAAGAAGGGACAATACTTATGTCAAACAGATGCGAATTTAATTTTGATTGACCCAAGTGGAGTTGGGTCTGACCAATATGAGCAAAGTGTTCTCCTTGTGAAAATAGATGGTATTTTATGTTGAAAGAATAATAGCTTTTGTTAAATTTCAATTTAATATAAAAGACAGAAGGTGTATCTCTTACAGAAGTGGTAGGTCATTCCATGACCTACTGGTTGTAGGGAGAAGCGAAAGTTTATAAGCGGTCAATACTACATTTAATCTGTTTCAGCTCGGCAGGGACGACGTGTTTGTACAGGCTACATAATTTGATATTAGGTTGTATACGCACGGAGGAGAAAGTTTCTGTGGCATTTCATATAGTAGTGATAATTTGCAGAATTTTCTCCGGGTATGAAGGCGCCCATCATCCCATTGGTGATTATGACAATGTGATGCAATGAACCCTACTTACATTGGGTGCATAATTTATATGAACATGATAATGATGCACGTGCCTTTCCTTTTCAATAAATTCTCTTTTGTAGATTCCAGAACACAACGAGAATCTTACTGTAACCCTGGGAGGTGCAACTGGTGGGGCGATCATCGGAAAACGGTCGGCAACAACAGTAACTATAACAGATAATGATCGGCGTAAGTGGCAAGAGAGGCAATACATGACATTAGAAATTTATGCTCAGCACCACCAATGTTCTATTGTTAAACGATTTTGGATTTTACTTGACAATATGCTTGCCTCTAGATTTAGTATGCCGTCTTTTAGATATGGTGTATTGTTGGCTTCATCTAGTCTGTGTTTACATAATCATATATTTAGATAAAAAAAGTCGTGTTTGGCCCTCAGTTGTTCTTCCGTTATGTTCGGTAGTTGTAGTTCTGAAAAAAATGCGTATTGACCTGCTTGTGGTACTAATAATGTGCGTTGTGTCATAGCAATATTTATCACATTGACATCCATGCAATTGCGTCGTCATCGCAATAATTAAACCTGACATTTCATTATGATTTATGGTAATTGGTCTGGCTGTTATTTGAATTAAAGAAATATTTGGTGATTTTTTGATGACGTCAGCTAAAACTTTCAAAATACTGTAAACATATTGAATTTCCCAATTTAGAACTATAAGTATTTGGTCTCTACAGGCAGGTATATCATCCAGGATTGAGCATGGGTTGAATGGTCTAAAAAGTGAACTGTATTGGATCACAACTCTAGAGTGTTATTTGTTTAGATAGACCATTTGCCGGACATTATGAATTTATGTTGGAGCATATAACAAGAAGGCCATAAGCGTAATTTAGTTTCCATACTATCAATGCACCCTGTGGTTAGCCATATTTGTTCAAAGAATGCAACTGTATACCATAATTACATCAATCCCTTTGTGCTCGGTCACATGTTCCAAAAATCACCATGAATTTTGTGCCACACAAAGCAATGTAATTATCGATGTATGACGGTACAAATGTCGCGTAAGTGCTGGAAATTTGCAAAGATACGTTTTGAAGACTTGAACACGGGTTGTGAAAACTTGGCTCAAATATGTTTTATTTCGAACAGCAATTGGGGGTGGGGTGGGGTGACCAGGCTTATATTTATCCCTCACTCAGCTGCGCAAGGCGAAAAGTTCATCGTGCATGTAATAATGCTAAAGAGAACAAATATGACATATACTTGTTGAATCTTTACAACACTATCGGCAACCAAAAGCAAGAACAGTTAAAGGAGGCAAAATAATTTTACAAGAAAAAAAGAAGGAAAAAAACCCCAGAATAGGAGCCTCATTGAAAAAAAAAATCAAATAAACAAAGCTTGGTGTCGTACGATAAAATATTTCGTGAGTCTTAATCAATCCTCGGCTATCCCCTCATTACTTCATAATGATTGTCATATCACTGATAACCTCGCCAAAGCGGAAATCTTTATCAAGATTTTCCTCGACCAGAGCAACATCGACACATTTAGTGTCGGTACATCCACCAGAAGTTTTTCTTAGCTCAATCCAGGTCAATCGAGAAAAAGATTTTGATATCTTAAAAAGACTTGATGTCACAAAGGCCACGGCTCCAGATGGAGTCAATGCTATTCCACTGCGGGAGGGGCGCCCTCTCTTTGCGATTCTCTAGCGGGTCTGTTCAATCTGTCATTGCGTTAGGAAATCTTCCCTAGTTGCCTGGAAACAGTCCCATGTCACGCCTGTGCACAAAAAAGGCGATACACACTTATGTAATATTTATCGACCGATCTCACTCTTAAATTGAAATACGTGTTTGATTTAAACATATTTATTTCATCTGGAGCACCAAAATGGTTCAAGAGAGACTAATTGAGTGGTTCTCCTGTACAAACAGAGACACAGAGTATTTACAAGACACACAGTACAGTACAATGAGAGTGTTAAAATGCTACCATTGGGAGGGAAAACACATCCAGGAACAAGATGTTAAGTGTGCATAATGATAATACGAGTATAAATGACCATAGGGAGTGTTCTAGATAAGGAAAGCCATTAAATATAACAATTTCACCATGAGCAGGCATTTAGATTTAAAATTCGAACCTTTGGGTCTCTGTAATTAAGAGCTGTACTGCATTAAATATACCTTCATTTGTGTTTAAGGTGCGGTGGCCTACCTCAGACCTTCAAATCAGTGAAATTGAGTTTTTGCTACATTGATGGTGAAGTGGTAATCTTTGTTTATCCATGCCAACTAGTTACACTGACACATGTTTACGTCTATGCAAAACTTTAAGATGAAAATGTGTCCCTCTGTCGGTACAAGCTATATTATGGAGTCGATCAGTTGATTGGCTGCCTGCGGTGGTCACTAATGGTGATGTTCAGATAACCTTTCACAGGTCATAGGTCTTAGCCTCACTGGATGTTTTTACAAGTGAGCGGATTATTTCACAGGTGACTGATTAGAACCACTATATTGCTTTTAAGTGTAGGTCAAAGTTATGACCGAGTTTAAGGAATTAGCATTTTGTCATCCTTCTTAATGGCCTGAGCAGATCTGATGACATTTCTGAGCAATTAAAGTCAGCAAGTCTCCTTGATTATCTTTGGTTGTCAGTATCTCAAAAATAAATTTTTGACTTGGTAATTTTGAGAAAGCTTCACTCAAAACTGGATGTATGAATCTTTGTAAAATCAAGGGGTATAAAATACAAGAATATAACTGAGGTAACCATTTTTTGTTTGGCAATATTCCATTTTAAATGCACCATTCTGGACTCCAAAATGGAAAAAAGTTATCTGTTTTAATTGCTGACGCTTAAAAAGTCAATAACATAAAAACTATTCATTTTAACGGAATACAAGAAAAAAATTGGTTACAAAGTTATAGTATTGTCTTTCCATGACCGTTGATTTCAAACTTTGCATGCCAAAAGTTTCGTTGTGATCCTTTCTCAAAGTGTAAATCAGACCCCTCGATAAAATGCCCCTCACATTTTCCAAATGAATCTTAGAATATTTATTTTTACATGCAAAGAAACTACACATATTGTCAGAACTAAAAATGTATACATCGATGGGCTTGTGTACAAAAACATAGGCACAGTGGCAATTTGTGTACCACTGTGTTATATGCACCCTCAGTAAGAGCAGGCACCTTAATTTCTTCAGAGATAATCTACTTTTGTCATTTAAACAGTCCGGGTTCATGCCTGGAGATTCATCTGTTAACCAGCTTTTATCCCTCTATCATGAACTTTCTTTTGCTGTTGATCTGCACAAAAAAAAAAAAACAAAAAAAAAATTCGAGTGGTCTTTTTGGACATCAGCAAAGCGTTTGATCGAGTTTAGCACCAAGGTTTGTTATTCAAATTAGAGTGTACCATAATCCTTACTTAAATGGTTTAAAATGTATCTTTCTAATCGTCAGCAAAGAATTTAATCAATGTGTAAGCCTCTACTTTGGGTACTTGTAACGCAGGCGTCCCTGAAAGCTCTGTACTCGGCCCTTTGCTATTTCTTATATTTATCAATAATATTGCGGATATTGATCCCTCTGAAATCAAACTTTTTGCTGATGACACGTCTTTATATCTCACTGTTAAGAGCCCCTACATTACCGCTGAGACGTTAAATGTGGACATGGTTTCAGTTGACTCTTGGTGCACGGATTGGTTGGCAACATTTAAAGTCCTGAAAACAGATGCCTTATTGGTATCTAGAAAGACAAATCAAGCCGCTCACCCTCCCTTAAGTTCCCAAAATCATCCGTTGCAACATGTTGACCAACATAAACACCTGGGAATAATATTACGATCTGACCTCCGATGGAACGATCATATAGATTTTACCATTGCCAAAGATTCTAAAGAGCTTAACATAATGAAACGTTTACAGTGCCAGCTGCATAGAGAAATCATAGAAACCATATACAAATCATTCATTCGACCGCTCATGGAATATGGTAGTGCGATCTGGGGTGGCCACACGCTGGGCAACTCGCAAAGATTAGAAATTGTTCGGCTGGCTCTTGCTCGTGACAATTCTGTTGCCTTGCTAACCATCCCAAACGATAAATTATAAGAAACAAAAGGGTCTCCAAACTCTGGATAAACGTAGAGAAATGAACCAGTCAATTCAAAATGTGTACAATTACACATGACTTACCTCCAGAATACCTAAATGAAACCATTCTTTCCAACCAAAGCTAGGACAGACACAATACAAAGCAAGCTGGCAACCTTCCTCATTTTAGAGCTAGGACAGACTTATTTAACAGCAAGTTCTTCCCCAGAACATCAAAACTTTTGAACTAGCTACCGATCAACATTTAAAATTCTAACCCCCTCAATGAACGCCACAAACACATACATTCGAAAGTACCCACCTCAATTAGACTAAATTAGGCCATTTTGGCCGCAGATATTTTTCTGTTGTTCATGCACGACTCCGGATGGGCCGCAGCCAACTGAAGGCCCTGTTACACAACATTGGTTTGTGCAAATCCCCAGATTGTTCTTGTGAGCAAGGTGCAGAAGATACCTGGCATTACTTTTTCATCTGTCCATTTCATACTATCCAACGAGATAGCCTACATACAAGCATTTCTTATATTACTCCATTCACTCCAGAAACAGTTTTGTTTCGATAACCAAATTGTTTGCCTCGAAAGCAGACCCAAGCTGCGTATTTTGTCTACTCCGCTGTGAAGTAACACGGGACACTTGGTCTGCTTTGCAGGCAACTAAATTGTACATTGGAAGACAACATGATCATCTTTGTGACAGTTCAACGCTAAACGCTCCCAGTGCCGTGCTGTAACATGAGTTGCATTTGGAAAATTTAGAGCCGCTATACATTTGAAAAATTCTTATTAAACCATCGTCGTGGGACCTCATCTATCGACGCGTAGCTGATGAGCGTCGTCGTGTTGGTGGGATTATACAATGATGCCCATAGCCAGCCTTTCTGTCTCTCTCCTCGAAGCAGTGGTGTCTTCGTTAAACTTCTTGTCACAGCGCAAGGCTGCATTTCAATTAGACGATTAGACTATCCATGTCATACAGGGATGTGTTGGGCCACGTAACGTCTCGCCTGTCTTGTCTTCTTGCCTATTTTCTGCCAGAGGGGTTAATAAAGGGCTTTCCACTCCTCCCTGATTGTATTCAGTGACAAATATTGTATACACACATGACAATTGTACATTTGTATCATCATGGAATAAAATAGGTTTAAACCAAACGAACCCTTCTTGCAAGAAGACTGAACAACTGATTTCATTGTGGACGGAAACAGTTGTCAATATTGCCATGTTGGATTTATGCAGGTGCGGGTGTGTTGGTTCTGGACATTCCGTCACATCATTACACTGAAGCAACTGCCACAATCACGGCCACTGTCCACAGGGTCAATGGATCATTTGGAAGCATAAGACTCCCGTATACCGTTGGCGGAGAAGGGAATGACACGGCTACAATGAACACAGATTATTCATGGCCAGACATGTCAAAAGGTTATCTGACCTTTGACCACCTGGCTACTGTAGCGCGATTCACCATTGAGTTGAGAGACGACACCGTAAGTATATCAGACCAGGGAGGTGTATGAGAGGGAGAGGGCACTTGCCCACTTCAAAGGCTCCAAGCGAGTAGACATGAAAGAGTTAATCTGCTCACCCAAAGTCTCGCGGTCTCGGCAGCTTGCCCAGCTGGAAGGACGGTATCTGACGAGAAGACGTGTGAACAGCGCCATTTTGGTTCAAGTTCAAATTGTGCAGCACGTTGTAAACAAATTTTATACACGGATTTCACCTTTATTGAACATAACTTATCAGTATTCTTGATCTGCGTCATACACAGATTTGTATTACCTTTCTTTTGTGTAATTTTGCGGTGGTTCGATGTACGCTGTCGTGTAGAAAATGACGATTCAGTTTGGGCGCAACTATTTGTTTGTGTTTGCTTGTCGCGGGTAAACAAAATCTACAAAATGCGACAAAACTGTTGAAAGCATCCGACTTTTCATTTTAAAAAAACTAGCTGAGGGCGATTTAGGCATGGAAACTAGTTGTATAGTTGCAAAGTACGAAGTTTGGTCTTTGGATTGGCACTTTTGGTTTGTCTTGATGAAGTACGCGAAATCGTCTATTCAACGTGCAAACTCCACCAATTTTAGGATTTGCTAGGTATTAATGAAATAAACATGCAAACATCACTGTAAATAATCAGCAAAGGCTCCTTATTGAGCCTGCACACATGTATCTGGTAATGATGGTCGGGTACAGTAGCAGTTAATGTGTGGCACTGGCCGAAGAAAAAGTAACTGTTAAATCTTTCCGATTCTGGCCGCTAAATTTGTTTATTTGTCAAGCACTTTTGTTTATTTCGTAAAGAGAAAATGCTTTTTCAAGTGATACCAGATACAATACGGTAGCAGCATGACTGAAACCCCATGTGTGATTTTGCATGTGCCGCTGGTGCAGCGCCGGGCGAATCCAGGTCACCAATCTTTACCTTTTACCGTGGTCGTGCGTGTTCCGCTTGGTAGTGTGGGAGAATGAGCATGCGCAGTGTGGCCCTGTTCGCCCTCGACGGCAAAATAAACACAGGCTGCTCAGAAAGTGCAGTAACAACACCGAGACACACAAAGCTTGAAAGGACGGTCGCAAGTGCCCTTTTCCTCTCATACACCTCCCTGGTCAGACTGACCGATTTTATATCAAAGATGACTGCACTCGGTTGTCAACAAAGTTTTTCACAAGGTAGCGGTGCTTCCATTCTTGTGTGTCCAGATTTTTTTTTTAATTATGGTCATCCATGAGAGTACATTTTGCCATGCTTACTGTTAGGATACTAGTGTACATGCACCTACTTGTGCTTTTCGCCAAAGTCTTTGTCCATTTCCAGTTCGAACCATGTGAAAAGCTCTGCTGGAATACACATTTTACATATACGTTCATACAGATTTTGCATCACAATTTGTGCATGATGGGAGAAAGATATTTTTGGAAATTTTCGGGAAATTTTTGGCTGCGGAAGTGCATTGGATTACCTAGAATATCAGAATTTACAGAACTGTCAGTTACCGCACAGAGTTTGTTAATTTGTGTAAGAATACTGATGTCACTGCACATCGTTTTGTATATTAAGCTGAGCTAACAATTTTAAGACTTAACTATAACGGAAGTTTCCGATTACTTCTTATGATTTATTTAATGTATACCTAGGGTGAAATCTTAGAGGGAGAGGTGACATGGCCTTTCTCATTTAATTATTTGACTTTTCAAAGAAGTTGGTTAACGGCAAGTACTTTATTAGACATAATTAAATCCAGGTGATTTTACACATATTGCGTGAAAAACAAAACTATTTCATTTAGTATTGCAGTGAAACATTGTGTTAACAAAATGGTACCTGGGTAGCGCATTGGGGTTGTTTATTGAACCTCCGAGTACCGGTCATTACAATCACTATATGTAAAGGAGCTTTGCAGGACGCACGATCTAAGTTTGCTGGTACCAGCCCTCAATGCCCTCAGCCCTTGATAGATGAAAGGTCTTGGACCAGTAACCTAGGTCTAATGCATTTACATGTTAAAATAGCGACATTCGCTGGCTTATTTCTCCGATTTGAAACGTAAAACTACAACTTCTTTTGCGTTCTACTTCAAGTCTATACCGGTAGCAGCAAGCTAAAACCAAGAATGGGGGGGGGGGGGGGGGCTCATGTCATGTGATTAGATTTTTTAACAGGTGCATTTGTGTACCTTACCTCCATGATTGACCGTTCCGCGCCAAATATGTCTCAAAAAATATACAAAGTTATGAAATGATTGAAAATATTTCTACAGTAGCAGTGCTTTTCTAAAAACTCACATCCAAAATGATGATGGAACTTAATTTGGGATGCTCTGCTCCTGTAATATTAACATCCAATAGACAGAGCAACAGTATCCAGTACTCGATCAAAAGTTGTGGATCAGTTGACCCAACCTTGAGGGGCTACTGGTCCAAGACCTGTATCAGGAGTTAACGGATTTTTAGCGCAATGGCATACATGGACGTCTGATATGTCTGAACAGTATATTTTCTAATACTTATATATAATTTCTGTCCATATATATATATATATATATATATATATATATATATATATATATATATATATATATATATATATATATATATATATATATACATATGTATACCATATCACGCTTAGAGGATCTACCGCATGTCATTCAGAACGGCTGATAAATTCACTATGAAGCTATTCATAAGGCTAAAAAAATATCTGCACTTGGCATGCTGCGTTTCAGGACGAAGAGTTGGACGAGACATTTACAGTCAAACTTTTGCCCCCGACAAGTGATTATGGAGCAGTACTGGACTTGGCCTCATCAAAGCAAACGATAACAATTGTGGACAATGACAGACGCAAACCAAGTGAGTACAGGCATAACTCTGCTCATCAACGTGGGAATTGCAATTTTAGAGACTCGTTTAATTTGTGCTTAGAAAGGCCTTGAAGACATTATACACAGTCCTGGCGTATCAATGTACCTGTGAATAGTAACGGCTGCTGAGTTCTTGGCTTGCGTCAAGCATATTTTGGTGTTTATTTCCTGTTTGTATATGATTTTTTAAAATATATTTCTGTTTTTGTTGAGTATTTTTTTCCAATGTATGCCAAGCAAAATACCCCCAAAAGATATATTACATAACAGAGGCTGACTTCTCAGTTTGATTAAAATATTTCGTGTGTTTATGGGTTTTTTTTTTTTCTTTCTTTTTAATATTATGAACAAGTATTGGAACAAATAGGGGTCGAGACAAACGAATCCGAAATTGACATATCGCACAATTTTGTATACTGTAGCATTGGAAAGTTATGATCATGATATATTTCATTTGCGCATTTCTTGGGTATTTTAAGATCACGGGCAGATACAGTTGTCCAAGGGATCCTACCAAGTGAGCGAGAACAGTAGTCAAGTGGAGATTGGAGTTGTACGTACGGGTGGGACAACAGGCAATGTGTCCGTAACGTTCACGACCATTAATGGCTCTGCCGTGTCACCAACCGACTTCCAACATGCTGTGGGGACAATTACTTTCTTGGAAGGGGAGGCACTGAAGAAGATTTCCATCACCATTAAGGATAACTTGGTAATGTAATTTACTTTTGACAGTCGACCATTAAATAATTGATCTATTAATGAAGGCGTTGAAGGCAGAACCGTATGCAGAGGGAAAATAAAAAAATCTGGATCCCGAATGTTGCGAGCAACGGAAACTCATTTTGGTGTGCTTTAAGTGTAGGTTAGCCTTCACCATTTTAACAAATGTATTATCTGGAATAGTTCAGATGTTGTTATACTGAAATTACTGGTTTGGATTTGTTTTATCCGTGTTGTAACTTTTATAATGTGCACAATTGGAACTACGAGCATCCACAATTCAATAGCATTTTTGTTGACCAGATTGTACTGGCTTTTTAAAATCACAATAAGCGTTTTCTTCTTTCTGTCTGTCTCTCTCCGCTCTCTCCATCTTTTTATCTCTCGCTCACTCCCTGGCTATCTCACTCCCTGGCTATCGCTCACTCCCGCGCTCTCTCTACCTCTATCACACATTCACCGGGCGTCGGAAAAGTCACCTGTATCGCTTTTTCTTATAATACTTTGGATGACAGGATTGTTCGAATACTTTAAACAACTGTACTGCCTGTGTACATGGAGTACAACCAATTGAGGGTTTAGTGCTGAGACACCACAGCGCACAATACATTTTGCAAGTACAGACTGTTAAAGTACCAGTAGAGGCAGAGGAAATACCATTTTTGTGATGACACATCAGGCAAAAGGGACTACTTAGAGACACTGTGATATGAATGTCATTTAATCCCGCGAATTGAGAAACAAGCGTCGGACAATGAAAGCTGGTCAACAGTAGCTAGCATCGAACCGAAAACCATTCAAATATAATCCACAACTATTAAGTCGACGAAAAAGGATAAGCCTGACTAACAATTTTGAGAAAAAAAAATACACTATTTTTGTAAAGGACAAACAGAAAAAATAGACACTCGTGCTGTCTCAATCTACATAACTTGTCCGTTAGTTGAGATTCTTTTTAATAATATCAGGTGATTTTTGACAAATATCGCAATTTAGAATGATGATTTTGATGAATTTACATTGAGCCACCTTGGCAAGCCAAAGACTGGGGCTTTCCTCCAGATAGTGGTCACTGGCGCGAAACTGTAGCTGTCACAAACGCAATCTTTATCACAGCCATCATACGATAGCTCCCAGCACTGCGTTAAACATGGCAAGACGGGGGAACTTAAGCAGTGATAGTCAGTGAGCATGATGAAGGTGGCAATCTGAATTTGTCCTTCACATTCTCTGACGAAGATGAACAAGATTTATTAGAGAGGGCAATTGTGGTAGAACAGCAGACAATCAAGCCGTAGCAACAAGCGACTACTCGTTTGACACCCCCCCCCCCCAAAAGCGGTCATTTTAATCAACGGTAAGCGAGATGTAAGTCAAAAGAAAAGCTATCCAAAGTATGCCGTTATTTTGCGGTAAAGTCAACGCAAACACAGCATTTTATTTCAACTTTTCTGGAGTGTTGACTTTGGCCAGGGAAACAGCATAGCTGCATAGCTACGGTTGTCATAACGCCATGTGATCATTATAGTAATATTTCGCTGAGTTTCAGGTGTCTGTTCTCCTAGTCACCTGGGCGAACGGCCTTTAAAGTATTTTGAAACGGAGACTTACTATCTTAACTTTAATCTGCCGGCTCGGTTTTGTCTGAAGCAGTTATCATCGTTAGTTATAAATCCAAATGCAACTAGATACCCTGGTAAATTATGCACGTGTTGATGAGCATCAGTTTGAACATGGTGCAATGCACTGTGGCAAAGTTGCATAAAGGAGTATTTTTTTATTTGGTGAATCGCTGCCACATGTGCTCAGCACTGTGATTGTGCATCGTTGAAAATAACGAAGTACTGCCTTCGCTCATGTATAGTCCTGTGTTGTGCATTTTTTCCATTTTTTACTATTTGAATATTGTATATTGTATTGTGCCGAGTTGGTGTGATTTTAAGCCTTGGTTTAAACATATTTTATTACAAAACTATTGGCCAGCAGCCAACGCCTATATGAAAGCATCTTGCACAATTTAAACACATATATTATAATGCTCAATATCTACATTTTTTTAATTATGCGAGAGAGATTTATATTGGTTCTGCCTGTTCCTCCTTTTCTTTCAAAAGAAAATATGTTTAAACAAACGAAGTGGGCGTAACATAATCAAATGTACCCAAGTTTGCACACGATCGCTTCGATCTCAAAATTCTTGGCACGTGGTCTTACGTTGCTTCTTGACTGTCGTTGATTATTCATGGTCCGGCTTAGGCACACATCGTAATGTCTTGCATACATTGAGGTTTTGCTGGCTTGTTTCTTTCCGTTTTCAAAAAATACTTTATTTCAAAATGGGACTCGGGTATGGTAACTTTCGAAAACAGGGTCGGATGGTTTTGTTTTACAGAAAAGTATGATTTCGTTTTATTTTGCCGATTCCCGTGATTCTTTCCGCGATTCTGCGATTGCAGAATCTCGACATCTACAGCCCGGGTTTAACATCTATCAAGTCCCACATGTCACAGAATCCGGCAAAGTTGTCCTTTTTGCTGATTGTAAACTCCAGTTGATTATTTGTTATTGTGGTAGTTTATCTTATGCCACCGACCTATATCGTACAGCCAGCACGCGGCCACGAGGGTGGGAGCTACTGCTGTTAAACCAGCAACCAATGTGGACGAGATCCACAGACATGCCGTGCGATCCATGTATAAAGTCATTTGCCACTGGTACACAAACCGCAGGAGGCATACCACAATACTCTCTGCAGAGTTTGTACATGTTCATGTATGCAACAATGATTATGATTTTGCGAAATTTTTTTCTGTGTAGTAATGTTGAGCCATGGGTTTATCAACTTGAGAAAACCACCAAAATAATGTATGCCCGGGAAACGCCCACGGCACGAGTCCATGAATGATGAGGGTCTCTTGGTAATTGAAACAGCTCACCGTGGAACACTTTCGTGTTGCTGTACCCAACACAGCGATCCATCCTCCACGGATACTGAGATGGAAACGAACATTTCTAAGCCCATTTCTACCCCAATTTTATAGGCAGATGTGACACTTTGACCGCTAGTACTCCGTAAACTTGCCATGCTTGCTGTCTGCTCTCTCCACTGTATTGGGATTGTCACGTCAGCACCCCAGCCGCTCAGGTGTCGGAAAAGGACAAGGGCTCACGATGTGCGCATTTCAAATGGGCACTTTAAAAAGCGAATAATGTTAGATACTTCTTCGATACTGCAGGTATAAAAAAGTAATAGGTATGGATATAGCAGCATATTTACTTCCCGTATATGCAAAGAAAACAGGTTGTGATCATAAGAACTTTTAAGATACCAGACTGCAACAAGTCAATCCACCAGGAACATGACACACGCAACAAAATAATGTGAAGAAAAATATGCTCTTGATTATTTAGTCTTTTTCACTGGGCTAACTCGTCACTCAGCTCCGCTTATGTTAAGGTAAGGCACCCGTTATCCATCCGTCTGTCTATATTGTCCATAATTCACATTTTCGACTTCTCAGAAACCCATGACCAGATTCACTTCAAACTAATTACAAATGAACGTTGGGTGGATCTATATCGACCTTGTTCAAATGATCACGTTCACCACTGGCAGGGAAAGAACGCAGCCCAAACCCCAAACAAGAGTACTGTACATGGATGAAACTAGCGACACTTGGGTCCCGTGCGGGAGCGCTCCCATCTGTATTAAGCCCGCCCGCCCCCCCCCCCCTTACCATGAAGGCTTACATTATTATCTTCATTAATGTTATTCTTTTGCAGGAGGACGATTTGAGCCGAGATTTCCAAGTGCGGTTGTCAGCGCCATCTGGTGGCGCAACAATTGGAAACGTGACCAGCACAGCAGTAACAATAAAAGACAACGAGCCATGTAGGTGTTGTTTCAGAAGGACTCGACTACCGCAGCGTATACCGTATTTTAATTGCATTTTAATCGGTTGTATATTAATATGCCTCACTTTATCGTCCCAATTAAATCAAATGGCGCTTTCGTTGTGGGTACATACACGTCAGCCACAGCAGTTCGGACCAGGCTAAAGCTGCTGAATATTCATTCTTTGTGTTCAGTGTAACTTGTCATGTTGCATTTCAAAGCGACCTAATTTGATTTCAGTGGATCGCTTCAGTTGACTAAGGATAGTCTCTGTCCTTTTTTGTTATTATTGACTTTCAATATACCTCTACTTGAACCTATCATATGTCTTATCATGTAGGCAGTGGGGAATGTCTGCTAAGGCATGTCTGCGGAGTAGTAGTAGTAGTAGTAGTAGTAGTAGTAGTAGTAGTAGTAGTAGTAGTAGTAGTAGTAGTAGTAGTAGTAGTGGTAGTAGTAAAATTTTGTTGGAAAAAACCCTACCCCATGACACAGGGGACCGCTGGCGGTACGTCTATACTTAAACACAGCTCATAAAATATAAACAGCTAGCTGTATGAAAAAAAAAAGTTAAAAAAAAAAAAAATTACCAATACTAAAAGGTATGAACCTGGCAGAAGACCATTTCCCCTCACAAAGAGATGCAAGCCGTTAATCAAGATTGTCGCTTGATGAGGAAAAAACATAGTTTGCCAAATTTGATTTTTTTTTTTGTAATTAACACCTCTTTGATGAAGCAGCGTGCCCTTTTTAGAAAACTTTTGCAGACATTGTCGAACATTGGATTAACCAAGAACATGTGAACTTTAGGATGTATGGAAGAACTTATAAATTGCTGCCATAAAAAGAATCAGATTTTAAAAGCTGATTTCCTAAGTACCAAAGCATTTTATAGGATCAAATCCTTCATAGCGACCGAAAGGAGTGTTGGGGAGAGAGCACAGCCCTGTTTGAGGCCATCAATTACACTAAAGCATTCAATTTCAAATTGGATAAGTAAAATATCAGAACTATAATTTTCACTTTCAGCAGGCTTTATGTCTGTTTTCGTTCCTTTATTTCTTTGTGGGGACACCTGATATTTAGGGGCGGTTTGATTTATCGACCACAAAAATTAGTTGCACGCACTATGCACTTGATGCAGCTAAGTTGTAAATTTGGTTGCCGCAATAACTGTTCCACTGGTGGTTGCGCTAAGCAAATTCTGGGCAACCAAGCGTTTGGTTTGCATTTTCAATAGGAACATAACGACTACGTGGATTAAGTGCATAGTTTATGCAACAAATTTCGTAGCTGGATAGCTCCGGAAAATCAGAGTTTACGTCACATCACAGCACATTTTGCCCACTTGATTCGCAACCGACGACGACTTGCAACCTGTAAACACAACGCAACTTGACTGCCGGTAAATAAAGT
This sequence comes from Hermodice carunculata, assembly GCA_964020975.1. Lineage (NCBI taxonomy): Eukaryota > Metazoa > Annelida > Polychaeta > Eunicida > Amphinomidae > Hermodice > Hermodice carunculata. Next base: position 83,238 of record CAXHWN010000435.1, read on the forward strand.
CGACCCTATGACTGCACCTGTCAAAGGTCATCAATAACTCGTGGGTACCGTCGTATTTAACCTCTGCTCTTGTTCGTCTTTGCACTCGCCACCTCTGCCAATTTTGTGTTTGGGAACCAATGCTTTGTTTAACCCATTGCCAATTATAGTTTGTTCCACAGTGGCCTTTAACCTCTTACGGGGTACACCAGTTGTGGCTCCTTGTGATGTTTTTAAAGGTTAACTTGTATATGTACTATAGGTAGTGACGTCCCCAAGTGGAAGGGTTTACCCTTACATCCAAAACAGTGTTATTATCGTGGAAATTATTGCCCTCTTGGCGGGGATTTTTCACGGAGGTCTTTTTTATATCATTCACAGATGAGACTGAAGTCACACTTTCATCACACTTTCTGTACACACTTTCACGTTCTCTGACCCAGTCTCTTTCCTTCGGACTGGATATGCATGCTTTGGGATTGGTTTTAGATACACGTGGTTCGAGACTCCAGAGTCTCATAGATTTATGCCGTTTGTACTGGGTAGTGGTAAGCGTCTTCTCTCGAGTTTTAATTTCTCCCCTACAGATGGACCATATTTGGCGCTTTCGTATTTTGAAAAGGGACAGCTTTTCTATCAGAGTCTATTGCAACGCACGAGTATAGGTTTTTAGGTTCCTCAGTGTCAAGTGAGGAAACAGACTTTCCTGTTGCACTGTTTTCCTCCTGGCCAGTCTCTCAGTCGGTTACAGGGGAGATAAGGGGTCCTTCCAGACCAACAGTTCTCTTTGGGCTCTGCCCAATGTCCTTTCCCCTAACCAACCCCATGCATTAGAGTAATTGGATCTATCTTGATTTTTACCTGGTCTAACCTTGCTCCCAACGAGCGCACCTTTTTGCGGCATATGCCTTAGGGATCATATGCAAAAATAAAAACTTTCAAAAATTCCGAGAAGTCGTCGAAAGTGAGGGAGGTTATTGAAGTAAATATCGGAATTTCACCCGTTTTAGGAACGTCCATTAATTTGCAAAAAGAAAACGGAAAAACGCCAACAAAGGACAAGCAAAGTTGAAAACTATAAGTCCGAAAGGACAGCCAAATTATTTGGCACTTCTGGGACTTCAAATGATACGTTTTGTCTTGAAAACAACTCTGCCGCGAGAGAAAATATCTTGCAAGCTCAAATAACACAGAGGAAATGATTTTAATATCAAAGCTCAACAAGAAAAAGATTGCTTTGGGAGATTATGAGGGGTTTCAGACCGTTGTTTCAAAAGCTTCACCAGAATTTCAAATGTTCGCTTTACTTGTACAGTACTCAATTTTGTATGTTCACTGAACATATTTTCACTAAGTACTTTATGATGTGTTATCCTGAAGCTCCATCAGTGTGACTCTATATCCTCACATTCACACCGTCACAGCGAGAAGCACATGAAATTTTCAGCAATTCCTCAAAGTGACACTAGATGGCACACTAATCAGTAAGTCTTGGCAAGAACCAGATCACTTTAGCGCCTACGCCCACTGCTGGGTGATTAATAAAGAGATCAGACATTTCCAATTTATTGTCAGAGCATTTAACGCTTGTCGAAAACTCTTCCAAATATCACATTTAATACTAATTTATTTCACGTACAGGTATAGCGCCACCATTAAACTTGTGAGATTGAGGAGTGGTACTTAATTCATGCTGTCTACAATTTGACAGGCCTTCCTTTGTAGTTATTATATCGATCATACCAGCACAGCTGCAGAGTTGATGTGTGTATTAGTGTTGTTTTATTACGTAAAGATCTGATTCTTCGTGAAACTCCACGGCCAGTTAGAATACATGGCTGATAATGGGCCAGCTAAAAGACGCAAAGCTCCAACTAGCAATAAAAGTTTGGCCCAAAGCTGGGCCATCCTTCCTGACGTCGGGCTAGTATTTGGCCAACCTTTATTGCCAGCAGAGAAACTTTATCAATATGTCACAATGATAAAAAGACTCCAACCCTGGTTTCTCGCGCTGACACATAAACATTGGCGTAAGTTTCTAAATCAACGGAGTTCTGCAGTTGGTCTTGCTATTATATGTTGGCAGAAATGTGACCCTCGAGCATGGCGAACAAATTTTGTTTGTTTACTTCAAATTTTTGCTGTTTTTATGACAGATAGGGTTTTATGCTAATATAAAATGTATAATAATTATGATAGTAGTTTCATTCCAGCATGTAAGATAGTTCTATAATTTGTGATTTATGAAAGGAAAATGAAAGATTCTACATTTTGTCATGTTTATTATGATAGGCCTGTAAAGCCACAAGGACTTTTGAAAAAAAAAGGGTTCTCCTGAAGTGGGTATGTGTGGCATCTTATGTCGACTAGGCGACCGGTACGAAAGCTAAGGACTGACGACCGGGACGTTTTATAGTAGAAAACGCAAAAAAAATGTGTTTCAAGTATCCTAAAATATGGTGACCGTAATATCCCGATTCATGACCAATGCTTCACACAGTACTAGAGTGCACACAGATAACCATGGTGGATATTGTGTTTACTCATAACTATTTCCCTTGTACATATTTTGATGGCCTTTCCCCTGGTCAACATGTGGAAGTCCCATTTTCGTGCAGTTGATAGGTGCGGAACGGTGTTGGTGCGAGATCCAGTCTTTCCCTGGTCAAAAACTGAATCATGTGTATATGGCTTTTACAAATGTTTTCAGTATATTGCAATAAAGATTTAGGACTTTTATATCAAAAATATATTTACACGTGTATAAAATAGCTTCCCTTATAATGTAGCAAGCCTTGATCACAGTTCTTCATTTGCACTGGATTAAATACTATGATCTGGCCCGTGTCGATTATGGCATTCACGCATAACTGCCTCCACTGAACCATTCGTTTTAGGAATGGGGATTTGGTACACTTGGAACGTGCGTTTTCCATTTTCGGCTAGGTGATTGGTGCCGAAGGTTGTCGGTTCGAGACCAGGCCGTTCCGTAGTCGGAAAATATATATACATCTAATACTTTCACACATAGGTGCAATTGCGGATAAAATGCCAAGTGCAACAGTTACAAATCGCTGGGGGTAATATGTAACAAAGTGGAGATATATGACGTGTTTCTTTACAGTGAAAGATGAGAATGCCAACTCGTACGGGTTTCAGATGCGAATTACCAACACAGCCTTCCGCGAAGAATTCAAGGACCATTCGTCCAAGGAGTACAAACAGCTGGAGAAAGAGATCATATCAGGGGTGAGAGCAACCGGTCTCTACCAATGCCCGCTCAAATCGGCCAAAAGTGTCCTTGAATATATTGTCGTCTGCTTTAACGCCGTTACGTAAATTATATGTAAATAGAAAATAACTTGCTGAGAGTTGTAAAAAGGACCTATCAGGATCCCGCGTTCAAGGTCAGCAGCGTTAGCCAGCGGGGTTGTGTGTTTCCTGCATCCAAAGGGATCAAATATTAAACCACCAACTAGCTCGAAAAAAACACAAAAAACAAGCACCCCCTGCCTGCTATATATATATATATATATATATATATATATATATATATATATATATATATATATATATATATATATATATATATATATATATATATATATATATATGCATATATATATATATATATATATATATATATACATATATATATATATATATATATACAAAATGAATCTGAACTTCATTATCTCGTTTAGCATGGCATTTCATAATAACAAAAGGCAACCGAAGAAGCTGTGTTTCTTCAGTTTTTCTTCAGGAACTGATGATGCATGTTGAGAAGTAGCAAATTAGATATTTGGGCACGCAAGGGGCTCCCGTCGCTTCCTCTAAAACTGCACTTCTTTCAAGTGCACTCCACTTTACCTTTTATTTGTGTTTATTGTATTTCATGATTTCGGGTGAGTGCAGTTCAACGATCTGTTTATAATTATAAGTTTAAACTTTTGCCATGTAGAAACGACTTATCTATCATCGACCTTGAAATTATGCCATTTAACTCTTGAATGTAATTGTTTTTCAGATGAAAAGTAAGGTTGGAAATGTCAAAGGATTCGAAGAGTTATATATGAAGGGCGTAAGGTGGGTTTAATAGCAAAATGATACATTCTTTGTGTTATATGAATATTATTACAATCACACGGCATTAATTTCCAAAGGGTCATTGTTTTGTATATAAGGGGATTTCAAATATGCCGTTGAATTACAACCCTAGTTTCAAAAAAAAAATTATTCTTAGCCTAAAGAGTGTGCAGGTTAGTATGATGGCTTGTTAATGCTATACCACCACTGTTGAGTAGAAATCACATTGAAAATTACACGCGAGAGGGTCGTCCAATACGTTTTGGCAAATGCCTTGCGATTTAAACAATGTGAATACAGTTAAAGGTTAACTTGTCTGGCAACATGCCTAAGATACCTAAACTCTGAACCTCCATTAGCGTAACAGTTCAAACTTTGATCATAAATCTGATGGGAGATTGGTCATGCCAATACGAATAACTTATGGACAGGTATTAGCGAACTTGGTCTCTCCTGCTTAGAGACTGGATAGCGCTTTTTTCGCCACTGATCTTTTTTTAATATGTGCATGAAGATGCATTTTTAACGAAAAAGTTCAAAACAGGCTCTCCGATTCAAGAATTTTTTTCATGATATTGATCAAAGTGCTTTTCTTTATTAGCACAGATCAATGTAAAGATCCACAATTGGGGGGGGGGGGGGGGAGGGGATACCCGTTCGACACGAACGACTTTTCCGCCACGCAACTGAAATTCCAGGCATTGAAGGGCTACCTAGGGACAAAACAGAGCCCGGAAAGATTGGAGAATAGCGGACCCAATGTGTAGGCGTAATAAGAAAGATATACTTCATTTTTACATTTCTCTGTCCAGCTCCTAAGACTGTTAGAAAATCTGATTGTCACCAATTTAAGGCCAAATTATGATATTTTGGTGCTGAAGAATTATGGTTTCGGTTCTGTGGGGCATCGGTTGGGGAGAATCCGTCAATATGCTTTGCAATGGCGTGGGATCCTTGTTTGTCAAAATCTGTGAAGAGTTTTTGACTTCAGGCATGGGGGTCGGTTAAAGCGCCATTCCTGCATATACCAATCCGATCCCACCTAAAACTTGTAAACTTTCAAGTCTTTTTATTTGTGTAAAAAATGTCTTATTTATTTTTAAGTGTACTGGTATTTTGACTTTTGGTACCCCCGATAAAACGAGGCCGTGTTCCAAATATAGGCCCGCGTGACAAGAGAGGTCTGTATTCCAATCATTTCAGAGATCGTACAATTCATGTCGCAATCTCTGGATTTAAAAGATATTTCATTTGATGTATCTTAAAACTTTGGGTTACTTCCCGTAGTCATCCAGTTACAAGACATAAACGATTAAATGTTAACTACCAAATGATCCAACATCTTTCATTTGTACTGGAATCGCACAGACTCCGCACGGCAGAAAAAAAAAGAATGAAAGTAGTTTTGCACAAAGAGTGCAGACAACAGCCAGAGGGCACCACTGACAGAAGGGTTATTTGTATTGTAGACGAGGCAGTATAGTGGCGGTGATGGTGGCTTTGATGGACAGAAGAGTGGATGACGGCACTTTGAATAATACACTGCAGGAGACAATCCAGTCTGGGACCGTTGGTAAATTCCAGGTTGACACTGCCTACAAGCTAACTTCAACGAAAGTATTAGGGAGAATCACCGGTAAGATTCGCCTACCTGAAAAAAATAATACCATAAAATCTTACCAACTCTGTATTTCAGTTGCATAGCTTCATCGTTTTCGTCAAATTCCACACAGTGTCATAAAAAATGAGATGGTAATATGATACAGTTAAACCCCTTAGGAAGGTCATGTGGTGTTCCTTAGATAATTGCTTCGTTCCCTGAAACATACAAGTGTCATGGCACGTTGGAGTAGTGCCTATCTATCTATCTATCTATCTATCTATCTATCTATCTATCTATCTATCTATCTATCTATCTATCTATCTATCTATCTATCTATCTATCTATCTATCTATCTATCTATCTATCTATCTATCTATCTATCTATCTATCTATCTATCTATCTATCTTTATACTCCTCAGCGCCCAATTTCTATTGTTTTCAGCGGAGTCTAATTTTCATAGAGCTCCTCTCTTCCTAGGAGTCTAATTGAATTAGATCCGCTGAAGTGCAAGTGACCTCATGACGGGACTTTGCAATGGAACTTCGACAATTTTTGTCTACACTTTTTAATGAAAAAAATATTTTGTCCCTGGCAGGGTACGAACCACGAATTCTGTGATCTACGGCTGAGCGTGCTGTCCATTACGCTAAACAGCTGAGACGATGCTTTACGGATTTTACATAATATTTATTCCAGCGTGTCTATTGTTGACCAGCATTGAATAGGGTCAGGGAGCGTGACAGGTCAAGTGTCAAAGGTCGTTACATTATGTACTCTTACTTGTCGCTTTTCTCTTCGAAATCAAGTCTTTTAACTTTGTTTCAAGTAGGAAATACTTTTATAATACCCATCTTTTGGAGTATAAGTATGTCAGACGCCTCGTAGAGTTTTCCAATTGAATTAGAAGACTCGCGCTCCGCGCTCGTCTTCTAATTCAATTGGAAAACTCTACACGGCGTCTAACCTATACATAGAATTCTACTATTCTTTAACCGCGGAATCCACTCCCGGCCAGCGACCCATAAGTTTCGCGCTGTATGCATCATTGGTGATGATGACGGTTGTATGTATATATCTTACCCAGTTGATTGCAAAGGAGGACAGTACATAGAGGTCAGTTCCCAAACGTGCAAGCCGTGTCCTAAAAACACTTACCAACCCCCTTCAGCGGGTGCTGTGTGTTTCAAGTGCCCGACTGGAACTACTACTGAGGCAGAGGGCAATACAGATGTAAATCAGTGTAAATCAGGTATGATTAATGTGTGCTTTGTTGAACTCAATAGATAAGTTCTTTAAAGTTTTAAATTATTTTATTTTTGGATGGATTTCTTGTTTGCAGGACTTCAATATATGACATAAATAATTTTTTTAAATGATTTTAGTTATTGTAAGTACACATAATTCGAAGAGGACTGAATCGGTGATTTGCTGAATTTGATAATAAAAAAGGAGGCACAAAGCCAGTTTCAAAGCAGGTGATTTTGCTTGCCAATCCCCTTGCAATGGAGCCATCGTTTTCTTTCAGTACAAGTCACTTCAGACATTGTGGTCATCTGAATTAAACGATTGAAAATTCAATTTCCTCATAGAAAGACCCTTCAATCAAATGCTCGTAAGCCTATAATTGGAGGGAAAAGAAAAAAAGTCAGGTTTACGATTTCACATGAGCACGATGGAAGCAAACAGCGAGGAACGACATTGACTTAATCCAAGACGTAAAACCTTAAAGGCTAATTGCATCCGTTTCCCACTCTTTGCAATCAGCAAAACAAACTTCTTCATATTTCTGAACAAGCAACATTGTGTTCTCATAAAATAATATGCTTTAATTTACAGATGGACTTGCTGATTTAAGGGTCTTCATGCCGTATATCATCAGTGGGTCAATATTTGGCGTTATTACTCTGATCTTATTGGTCATATTCATCATCTTATGCGTGCGCAGCCGGAAACGGAAAACAGTTGAGCCACCGCCTCCAACCCCTTACGTCATACATGATAACTTCCCGCACCCCGTAGATGGTAAATCGCGCTGGCCTCGACATTCTAAGGAGTATGTTAGTTACGCTTATTGGTCGCCACAGTATGGATACAATTGGACATTATCATCTCTTGGGGGATCTCACTACTGTGATGACAGGCAGGCTATGAATGGCCAAGATTATACAACTTAGTAAGTGTAGTAAAACAGGCAGGATGACAGGCATGTTGCTCACTTTATCATCATCATCATCATCATCATCATCATCATCATCATCATCATCATCATCATCATCATCATCATCATCATCATCATCATCATCATCATCACCATCATCATGTTTTTGAAAGGTGTGATGCTTCGGATCGGTTACACATAGTTCAATTTCAATAATGTCAGAGTATTTGACAATTTTTATTTTTTAAACGCTTAAGCAGTCACAACAAACCATGCCCATTGGCTGGTGTATGTATGTATGTATGTATGTATGTATGTATGTATGTATGTATGTATGTATGTATGTAGTGAGAATACTCTATTGACAAGTGTATGTATGCATGTGTGTATGTATGTATGTGTGTACGTATGTATGTATGTATGTATGTATGTATGTATGTATAAATGTATGTATGTATGTATGTATGTATGTATTTATTTATATGTGTATATATGTATGTATGTATGTATGTATGTATTATGTCGTGAAAATACTGTATTGACAAGTGTAAAAAAACGGAACCATGTTGACAATGGAAACATGCAATTTAGTACAACATCAATGAGAACAGATAATTCTGATTTTAAAATAACATATTTGGGTGATGTACAGTTTTCTTATCGTCGTATTATATGCTATATTATTGCCTAAATACACACCCCAACATACTGAAAATATTTATATCATTGTTGCCGTTTATAAGCAAGGCCATTTTCTTTTTTGTTTGTAGCAGGGAAATATGAGACAGTTTTAACTAACATGGCAAATATAAGATAAATATATTTCCCATTGCCTGCATGGCGTTCAATGGCAAAACAATAGATCTAATTGTATTTATTAACTCTTTTATTGCCAATTGTGACAAAAGTTGATGTGACCTGAATTGACATGATGGTAGATTCATATTCTTGGCAAGCAGACTTATCGTCCATGTACTAGCTTGCCATAGTTGCCGTAGGCACGAAAAGATCCAGTCTGACAGATTTTTAGCCCCACTTAAGGTGTAATGCTTCCAAAGTGCGCCAAGGAAATCTGCTGACTACGTCGAACATTGTCACTGAAAGGGTTACTCAGCCGTTCAGACGAAACACGTATGAACACTCAAAATTATTTTCTCACAGGGTTGAGATAAAAAAAAATACATGTTCTTTTCGCAAACAGGCACACATCATCTGGGGGTTTTCACCTTTTTTTTCTTTTCTTTTCTTTTTTTTTTTTTTTCTTTTTTTTTGTTTTGTTTTGTTTTTTTTTGTTTTTTTGTTTTTTTGTTTGTTTTTTTTGTTTTGTTTTTTTGTTTTTGTTTTCTTGTTTTTTTTGTTTTGTTTTTGTTTTGCTTGTTTTTTCCCCCAAAAAGCAGTATCTCATCTGTGGTTTTATTCATACTTTAGCGTTTTTTGTGTATTTTGTGTTTGTTTGCTTATTTATTGAGATAAAATATGCGCATATTGAATTCTCAAACATATGTATATATATATATATATATATATATATATATATATATATATATATATATATATATATATATATATATTTATATATATATATATATATTTATATATATATATTTTCATTTCAGCTTGTATCACTCAGATGAATAACTATGCCTCAGAATTCAAAGATACCGTCCGATAGTAGCAAAGGTGCAACATTCGACCAAAGAACGATTTGTTCCAAACATTATCTTTTCTACCAACCGCATCCATGTGAAGAAGGCCGACATATTTCCATAGAGAAGTCGAGCAGTTGTTTGGGATCACAGGCAATATGCTGTGTACAGCGCAGGCTAACAGGAGAGAAGGTTGATTTCTAACTGGTTGCCCCTGGAATTGGCAAAATGCATCTGAGTATCAATTTTCATCATGTGCTTAGATGCTTTTACTTATATTTCTCGTTTAAACACGCATTTACGTACGGCCTATCTTTATAGGGTACCTCAGATTAACAGCTTCAGTTGGCTTGCCGCACAAAATGCTGGTTTCGCCTATACAAAGACAAAGTGCTTAATTACGAAGAAAGACATTTATTACTGAGCGACTTTTCATTGATGACAACCAGTGTGCTTACAATTATATTTTACTGCCTTGCGATGGCATCACATTCTAACAAAGGTGTGTCGTATAAAATCTATTATTTTCGACGGGAAATGTTATGATGGCAGTCACGTGTTAGTTGATCTTATGCTACATTGTGTATGAACAATTTACACATTCGAAGATGACACTCCTCATTAACATGAATTTTGTACTTTCCCGTGATTGATATATGAATTTATGTGCAATTTTTACTCAATTGACCAGTTATACACTATGTGTCACAATAATATAGATACAAAGAGATAAGCAACATATAACAACAATGTTTATTCCGTTGAAAGAAGCTGGTGTTTGTCTTTTGTAGTGTTCGTGTCAGTGTTCCCTGTCCATTATGCTACATGCGCACAACTTAGTCAAGATATACCCAGGGAATCAATTGAGAGCCATGCAAATGAAAAACGTTCTCTCGAATTTTCTAAGTCTGACCTTTGAAAGGACCTCTAAAGTCTCTGCATTGTTTGGTACGCCCTTGTGAGATGATGCATTTAGGCGATGCATCTTGTGAGTAACGATTAAAAGGGAAAATTAATACAATTTTGTTATTTTGATCTTTATAATGCCAGTAAAATATTAAAGTCATATTATTATTTTATAGAGATGTAATTGGTAAAAATAAATTAAATTAAGGTTTCCACTTAATTAGTCACGCTACATCATAAAGATTTAAAATATATCTCTTAAAGGTGAGATAGATGGATGCATTGTGATAACTATTATAATAGCAACTTCAAATACTCAGAAATTTTAAATATAAGCTAACGGCACTCTAAATCGTATTTTAAGACCTACAGGCCTCTGTAACCTGTGTTAAATCACACTTGACAGTTACACCTGCCACAAATACATAGACAGACAGACAGACAGATAGACAGACAGCCATTTATGGAAAGTTGCCGTGGGTCTGTGGTAGCGCGCTCGTTCCTGATCTAACGTTCTCGGGTTCCTATCGAATAATTTAAAGAATAAAGTTTTTTTGTTTATTTTTTATTATGGCAAAATAGCAAAATTATTTTTTCTTTTGGTCCTATTTTTATATTCATTTTCCCACAAATTTGATTTTTTAAAATCTTTATTATGGCAAAATTTCTTTTTGTTTTGAATTTTAAAAGATGCATCTTGGCCTTGGGCATAGCAATTTTTTCTTGGTGGTTTATACTTCTGGCATTTTTTGTTTTTTTTGTTTGTTTTGTTTTTAACTTCCAGGCGGCACATTCTCGCTTGGTTTGGTGTCATCACAGGTCGACATTTCGGCCGTTCGGACTTCTCTGGGCCTTTTCCCTGCGGGTTTCTCCGGCAAGGCGACTTGCAGAATAAATTGTATGAAAAAATGATAACAACAATAATGATAACACGCATGTAGTTATCACGAGAAAAAAGATTAAATCTTAGTATGCTTAACTTTTGCATCAAAGAGACATTTTCTCGGTCTTATTTTTCTCCACGACACATTTCTATGTAGAGTTTTTTCCTGCCCTGTCATAAATAGGGTCAAGCTTGACTCATAATGCTCAGTTGAAATGTCTGGCTACCATATTATAGTGAAAGAAGGATTTTCCAGGAAACGAACCAATTTTGAATCAGTGTCCTCATTTTTCCCGCGAATTTCACGGGTATTCGGCACCAGTTCTTATTAGTGTGTTATTTTTCTCCTAGCACAGCATATCCTCTCGTTTCGTATTATTTACAGTATAGCTTTCGTTGTGGAAGAACTATTAAGCTAATGAGAAACACAATTGATGAAATAAAATCCACCCATCTTTGCAATTTAGGTGAATTTATTAACCTGTTGAGATAAAAAAAAAAAAGTTCCCAGGAAAGCATCAACTTTGATGATGATGATGATGATGATGATGATGATGATGATGATGATGATGATGATGATGATGATGATGATGATGATGATGATGATGATGATGACGACGACGATGACGACGACGACGACGAAGTATTTGAAATACAGGAAAAAGTAGCATGAGAAACAAAAAAGAAAATGATCATGCTTGCTCCAAAACTCCATTGACTTGATCCCCGTTTGCCTTGTTGCCTTTTGTGAGTGTCAATTTTACCTCCATCTGCAGTTCGTTCATTGTTGCACTTTGATTTACAACAACGAAATCACTTTTTACGGCCAATGTTGATTTGTCGCAGGACATTGTTGAACAGCTCCGAAGGATGCAGAGGTCGGTGCAAAAAGTCCCAGGAGTCCGTAGTACCTTGGCAGACAACGTTGACACTTGTATTGGCTAAAGTTAATTATGACCATGATGACGATAACGTGAATAGGTACCACCTAACTAGACATACCAACCGGAAATTGACTGGGAAAATATAAACACTGGTAAAGTAATATCGTACCAATCCTATTTCGGTAAAATGTTTGTCCAATTTCTCGTTTGTTTTTCTGCTGATTGAGTTTATGAAATGATCTAAAATTAACCATTAAATGATCGTATATATCTTCAGAAAAATCTGTGCATAAAGTTACATGTTAATCGTATATAATCGTCAATTGAGCGTCTTTAACTGTCTATTGGAAAGATGCTTCCTAGGTTTTGGTTCGTAAGATTCACCTCTACATTTAAAGATTGTTATCTTCATTTTGATCAACGTGTCAGATTCAGAAGATTTGTTTTAATGTAATGGGAACTGGGCAGGAAATGTGGGCCCCTTCTTTAACTTTCTGGGTTGGCTCTTTAGCTGTGATGTCATTCTACAATGGTCATGTGATAATTAGCTCTTCTGACATCTGTGAGCCAAGCCTGCTGGCCAAGGTACCATTGGTTGAGGTATTACCTGCTTGCTTAAGCTGACAAGAGAACATGTACACTAGCCTGCCCTATGCATATAATTATCATACCATTGGCCACCTTGTGGTAGCAGCAATTTTCATTCCCTTTAATTGTACATCACTCCAGGAGAAGGTCGTATACATGTAGTTTATGCCAGTCATTGTATGTTTCATTGATTTGACGTTGAACTTATGAGTCCTGAGCTCTGGACCATTGATATCGTAATACGTTTGGGTAAGTTGTGAAAGTGCAAATGGACTTGAACAAATAATTTCATGGACTACGCTACCTAAATTCTAACCCGAATAGTCCTGAAATTATATCCCAAATTTTAGTAACTTCACTGAATTAATTATGTAATCTTGCAAAGTAGGTCAAGGTCAACCATTTACAATTTTATCTCATTTTGTTATGCAATACCAAGGTCATGTTTTATGTGTCTTTGAGTTTCCGTTTCTTAGTAAATCCATCGAAGTTAGCCTGTGGCCTTTCGAAACAGCTTCAGGTCATTCCAAATGTGCTCCGTTATTTTACCCATACAGGACGATCAATGTGTGCAATATCAAATCCATGGCTTAAATATTCCGTTAGTTAAGACTAAATATTAAATGCATTCAATTGAAAATTACTGGACTAGAAATTCGATCAAGGTTGACTAAATGAGTCCAAACATAGTCTTTTAGAGAACCATCAGTGTGTTCTATTTCGAAACGTGTAACGGCGAATTATCACAGCAGAGATAAAGATACAAATCTTGAAGCTTGAGAATTAGTCAGAGATTAGCCATTTCAATACCAACAAAGTCGTGACTCAGGAGCACTGTTAAGCCCAATATCAAAGTCCGAGCTGTTATAGTCCTTAAGAAAGGACACATAGAAATATCTAGCATTGGCCCTTGACTTGGGGAAGCGCGTCAATGGAATCTACATGAGCAAAATATAGAACTAGGAGCAGTATGTTTTATTTAATACATTGTCCCATTTTGAAATGTTTATATAATTGGGGGAAAATTTTTTGTATGCAATAACACTTTTCCAACCGAAAAGATAGGCAACAACTGCCTGCCTCCTTTGCTGTTCCTGTTTGGAATTGATATTATCAAACGTTCTGAATAAAATTAAGAAAGGAAGTCCAAAAAGGTTACATTACCTGGACAACAGCTTTACTAAATTGGGTCTTTGTCATGTCAACCAAGGCCGTTGACGTAGTGGTATAATATGACCCACTACGGTTTTACCCAACACGCACTTGAAACCTGCCTCTGACGAAAAACCGTGGCCGAGTAAGATGTGGTGACCGTCATTTCACAGTTTTTTTAACAAGGGCCATTTCGTTTCAGATTTTTTTCAGGGCAATTACTTTAAAATCATTCTTGTCAATCTGCCAGAAAGTGGCCAGTAGTATACCCCATCACTGAAGAGCATCATCTGGTGCGAGGATCACCTGGCATATCACGCAACAAGTGTCGTCTCCTGCTGGTGCCGAGCGCAACATTCGTCTCACCGATTCACATGAGTTGATATCAAATATATCCCAATAATAGTGAAACGCATATGCCCCCCCCCAAAAAAAAAAAGTTATAGGAAGACCTATCAACACATAGTTGACTGTTTTAACGTTAATCATCCCATATCAAACTGTTTATATATTACTTAATACGGCTCTCTCAACCTTACCAATTACCATCACCCATTACCGGTCGGAAACTGGTACATGTAGCGTGTGTTAAATCGCTCGTACACAAGCCTCCTTTTTAAAAATACACTACTTTTTGTATTTTTTAAGACAGATTGATGTTATGATATTAAATGTCTAAAAATACATAGAAGCAGAATCTTGTCACATATGTGTTTAAACCCTTCAAACGTAGCAAAATTGCATTAAAAAGTTATGGAAGGCAAGAGTTCTCAGATTGATAATGAAAAATCATTTTTGTTTTAGCACGGTTTGAAGTTATTATGTCAAATTCGTGTTCCGCTAAGGTTTTATTGGTAGTCCTTGGGTTCCTGCCCCGCCGCATGAACAAAGTCGGAAAACAGTGCATCAAAATTCGCATACACTCCAAGCTGTACCTCTGAGTCGCGCTACAAGTTATTCAAACTATATATTTACAGCAACAGGTGCTTTTCCTATCGGTTTTTGCTGAGAAACGTGTACGTTTTTTTGACACAATGCGATAATAGTTTACAGCCTGCTGTTTACATATGTAAGCAGAACTCATATCCACTCACAGTTCAGTCAATACTTCTGTCAATGCCTTCAGAATTTGAGGGGGGGGGGGGATGTTCTGTCTGCCCCTGTGGAATGATGTCCACAATAACGCGTCAACCTGAAGAGAATGTTGAAGCTACCTCTGCGGGTAGAATGATTATCAAGGTCATCTTGTTGAACATATCATGGACAGTTGCAGCCCTAAAAGCCACTGAAATCATCTCTATAAACAGATATGGTCAAGGTTACAACTGTTTTCGTCACTGTTGTGTCGCAATTTTCCCCTGTAATAAAATGGTAATCTATATATAGCTGGATCCATGCCACCCTTGTCTCATTTATAACCTTATAAATCACAGGTCTCATTTTGGAATGATTGTAGTTTATAAATGGCACACTCTTGTGTCCAGATATACAAGTGTGTAAAGTTTCATGATTCTAAGTCGAAGGACAACAGAATCACAGCCTGAGCATGAAGTGGAATGTAGTTTTACATCAATGTATCACCGTGACCCAGATGCTTAACCTAATAACCTACTTTATAAGACACACCTTTGGGTTAGGGTATATGTGTATGTGAAGTTTTATGAAGCTTAGTGAAATAGTAAACGAGCTACAGCCAGGACACGATTTTACAAGAATATGACCCAGTGATCTCATTTTGGTACATGACACATCCTCATGTCCCGATGGCCTGTCTCTTAATTTTCATTGATGTAAGTTGAAGGACAAATAACTTACAGCTGGACACGAATACCAGAGACCAGAGACTTAATCTGGTGACCTAATTTTGTTTCACGACACCCCTTTACGTGCAGATGCATCCGTGTGTACAGGTTTATTAATCTCAGTTATATAGTTAAGAAATTACAGCCGGGACAAGATCTTACAAGAATATGTCGCTGTATCCCAGATATTTGACCTAAAGACCTCCTTTTTTATGACACACCTTTTGATGAAGGTATACATGTGTGAAGTTTCATGAAACTAAGTATAACAGTAAAGGAACTACAGCTTGGACATGATTTTACAAGAATATGTCACTGTGACCCAGATAGTTGAGGAAGTGAACTACTTTTGTAACATGGCAAACCCTTATGTCCAGATGTACCTGTGTGTAAAGTTTTATTCATGTTAGTTGAAGGACAAGCGAAATATAGCCCGGACGCGAATAGTACTTGCCCTAGTGACCTACATTTGTTTCATGACACACCTTTAGGTCAATACGTGTAATTCAAGTTTCAGGAAACAAATTTAGATAGTGAAGGAATTATAGGCGATGATTTTATAAGGATATGTCACTGTGCCCCAGTTACTTGACTTGGCGACCTACATTTGGTTCATGACACACCCTTATGTCTAGATGCCGATGTGTGTAAAGTTTCATTACTCTGACTTGAAGAACAACAAAATTACTGCCAGGACATGAAGTGTGATATTGTTTTACGTGATTGTATCACCAAGACCTAAATACTTATACTAGTGACCTAATTTTGTTTCAGGACACACCTTCGGGTCAACATGTGTGTGTGTGTGTGTGTGTGTGTGTGTGTAGTTTCATAAAATAATGTGAAATAGTAAGGGGAGTTATTGCCCGGACACGATATTAGAAGGATTGTCACTGTGACCCATATCTTTGACCTGATGACCTCCTTTGGTACATGACATTTATATAGATGTATCTGTGTGTCAAGTTTCATTGACATAACTTACATAGTAAAAGAATTTCAGCCTGGACAGGATATTACAAGAACATGTCACTGTTTTTTACACATAGAAATGTCACAAAAACAAGGGCTAATTTATTCTACATAATTTCCAGTTCACCTATTTTTTTATAATTGAAATACGAAACAAACACATGGGTGCCAGCTTTGTAGAGGTGTATGAATTGCTTACTACTTTGACGAATGTCGATTGAATTATTGTGCTAATTACGGCGTTCATTCTGTTGATGGTACTAAAAATAATATTATGCTAAAATATGAAATCAAAATTTTGCATCTACCTTCATTATTGTATTGTGTTTTTACTTGTTTTATTCGTCTGCATACCTCTTTTTACATCAAATTTGCACAACCTATTTGCAATAGGGGTCTCTTGTCGCCTAAAACGTAAAATCCCACTTTTCTCCGGTACTCTAAAATAAACCTCAGAAAAGACCCCCACACTGGGCGTACAGGAAGACTTAATATATCAATCTCCCTACATACACCAGCTTATGAATAAAAACCGATGTATGACTGCGTCGCATAACAAAATAAACGGAAAACGGAACTATTTTTGTGCCAGTCCTTATCTCAAGGTTCTCATTTAGTATTAATATTGAAGGTGTTGCAGGAAGGTCAGAACCTGCCTCAAATCGTGCATTCCAACTCGGACAAGCATCGATGCGCTTTGAATTTCTGTAACAACACCAGATTCTTAATCTTTGTGAAGTGTTCTTTCATTCAGTTACGAACAATCTTACAATGACAGACGATAAAAACACCGATCAAAGAACGCAGTACCCTTTGGCCGCCTTCAATCTCTTTTGCTGTAAGTGAATAGGAATAGTTTCCCATAGTATCAGGTGTAGTTACCTACACAAATACTACTATTGTACACTTGACCATTGACCTCAAAAACATAAGGTCAAATATAGAGGTATAACCTTGACTTTCAATAGCCTTCTAGATCACCCTGTGTAGCTTCTTTTGTTTTAAGATTTAGATTTCTAGATGCACATCACTAAGCAAACTTGTGACCCGTGTGTGACATTGAAAATTAGGTCAAGGTCAATTATGCTTGCAGTGGTGTACTATCATATGCAATTTGAAAGTCCTGTCTCAAAAATTTCTGATGTTATAGTGGGAAAACAAAATTTTAATAAATAGGTCACTGTGATCCAGATACTTGACCTAGTGACCTACTTTTGATTCATGACACATTTTTTGGTTATAATACATGTGTGTATAAAATTTCATGTAACTGACTTAAAAACTTCCTTACCTTTACCAATACCACCGATGTGCGCTTGACCTTTGACCTCAAAAAGTAGGTCAAATATAGAGGTATGACCTCCATTTTCGATAGGCTTTTAGATCACTCTATGAAGCTTCTTGTGTGTAAGATTTAGATTGCTAGATGCAGGTTTTAAATAGTTAGAGCGGTAACAATGCTTAGTGCATGTGACCACTGTGTAACCTTGAAAATTACATCAAGGTCAACTATGTTTGCACACAAAGTAGGCCATATAGGGGTGTAATATCATGTGCAATTTGAGAGTCCTGTCTCAAAAATTTGTGAAGTTATGGTGGTAAAACCACGGGACGGACGGACGGACAGACGGACGGACGGACAGACGGACGGCGCCGAGTACGACAATACCCGTCGGCCTCATAAGGCCGAAGGGTAAAAACGGACTAGAGCCGTTTCTTCAGTACACTTTTGGGTCCAGTGCGCAAAAAGTGCTACAAGGAAAGCTGCTGACTCGCCCGTTTACCACTCACCCCCCCCCCCCCCAAAGCATTCGAATGTAAATTATCGTCTGCCTTCAGGTATTCGCTTAAATTTCTCGTTACTAGAAATAAGTTTATGCAAGACCATTCATGACAGTATGCTCTTGGTTCATAGCTTTCCTTGGCGCCGGTGGGAGCAACACGCCTGCGCCCATCTCCCGTCAGGGAAAGCTATTGACTCAGTCGTACTCCGCCTAGGAATTGGTTAAAACTGGGCACTGAAAAAGTAAAGTAAACATCTGTAGCAGATATCAGGTTACAGACCACAGTTGTGATTGGCTGGTTGCGCATCCCAACGGAGATAGTCCGTAATTGTGAAAATACTGTGTTTTCAGCATGCTGTAGCTTCTGTTTAAATAAATTTAGCTAAGTCAGGTTTACTGCATGGCAGAGTTGCTTCATTGGTGGTCATATCAGTGCACTGTTTTCCAGGCCAGGTGGGAACTTTATGGTGGGGAAGGACAATGATGTGACCCTGGCAAGAGCACAGTTCATACACCTGTATAAAGCTGACATCCAGGTGTTGTTTCGTATTTCAATTATCACAAATTAACGAGCTGGGAATTGTATGACAAAATTCCGTCCATATTTTTCTGACAATTTTATCTGTTAAATGCCGTTCACGGAATTTCAAAATACCAAAATGCTGATTTTTTAGACTGAAAAATGCTAATATGAAAAATAGAAGGATTTATAACTGTAGTCTGTGGCCTATTAGGGCTAACTCTGTATTTATTGGGACTCACATGGTCATGTTGTTATTCTATTATCGTCCATCAAGCAAGTTAAAAATGGGAAGTCAGTACTTTTTGACAGCTGCCTGGACAATTTTGAGTGATCGTAACAACTTTTACATGGATGGAGCCTGCAAGATATGATCCTGGGACTGTAGATCACAAGGCAAATGGTTCGGGCTATGGTATTGTGTACCTCAGGCCAGTTTATGAAAGGAGAAAAGAAGTTTTACACCCACAGATCGGCCGTGTATATCAAGTTTAACAGTCTCAATTTTCTAAAAATTCATGAAGTATCACATTTATGTCACAAATCATTGTGCATAGACATGTTGCACCTATCAGTGGAACCACACTGCATTAATAATAACAGGATTCGCTGCCAGACATTTAACAAGTGCACAGGCTATGCCTCCTTTGCTGACTGCTTGGTAGATAGATAGCTTCCATAGCCCTTCGTATTTAGCGATACCTCACAGGTACCACACAGGTAATCATAGGTGTGTATGAGAAATTAACAATGCTAATATCATATGAATAAATTATGCTAATCCCATTGATATGAAACTTAGTGACCCTCTGTTTCAAACTTTTAATTTTGTGCCATTGTCATTGTAGGCCTACAGCCTCCATTCATATGCAGAGCTGTTTATACAAAATCATGTCAAAGTGATTTTCCGCATACCAGAAAAAATGTGCATTGTCTGTCAGTAGAGCTGTACAAATCTTAGCTAAAATGTAGATTTCTTTGTTTTTGGTTTTGTTTTTGTTTCCCCCCCCACCCCCTTTTATTATTATTATAATTATTATTTTTTTTTGGTAGACAAAAGCTTGTCATATATGTGTATCATTTGACTGGGGTAAATCATTTAAAATCAGGTATGCTGACTTTGTTGAGCTGTTGAGTTCATCAGCATATTATTTTCACATAAACGAATCAATTTATATCCATGAATATGGATGACAGCACTTATGAACTGCAAATTTTATAACTTTTACCAAGCTAGTGTACATAGGTGGCAAAACATTTGAACTTCGACATACAACCACATATAATTATAAGAGTTTCAGAAAGTGAAACAAGGGGAAAAAAGTTAGCTTCCATTAAACACTTGCCTAAAAACACTTGCGCCTGATAATTGGATTGATAATTGGATACTTATCAAATTTAAAATCAGAGCACTTGTGAATACAAATATGCATTTATGATATTGGAGTAACTGTACAAACTTTTGTCATTTTCTTTCTAATATGTGCACATACACCAGAAACCATGTCAATAAACCACAACTTATACAGTCTACTGCAGAAAAAACGGCATAGCACTATTGGTTTGTGGAAGCTGGATCACCCAACTGCCTTCCTAATGTTCAAACAATGGGCGCGTTAAAATTCCATAATTTTAGTACCAAAAAACATAATTTGCTGAATACTGCTACTCTTATCTGTGACCTACTGGTCTTAAACTGTGCACTTTGATGGGCTTATAATGTTAAAACACTGAAACTGTTCCATTGTCTGTCATAATTCAGATTATATCAGGAAAATACTGCCATAATGACTGGTATTAGGTGCTGACCTGGTGTAATTGATACTCCCCCATCCGCCATTAATGCCTCAGCAGTGATAGATGTCATATTTTTTGTAGACAACTGTTACGAATCTATCCATAAATAGTAAAAAAATCACCAATTTCACCTAAAAATTCATAAAATTTTAGCAATATATTCAAATTTGCGGTTAAAATTAAGGGGTGGGGCATTGTAATTTGATCTCTCCTTGTAAGGGCAGGACATGCAGGCAAGTGATTATGGGTTTGCATCATAGCCCATTGTGTATCGTATTCATATTGGACAGAAAAGAATTGATTGGATGCAATTATATAATTTTCCTCAAAATTTTAATTAATTATTTTATTTGTCATAAAAACTGATTTTTCAGATTTAAAGGTTGCTTGCAAAAAAGTTGATATTTTCCTTAATATTGAAGTTTGTTAAAGTTAATGCAAATCCTTTGCAGAAAACAAGTTGTGGCTTCAGTTAAACAAGTTTTAAAAATTTTGATAAGTCTATTAGGTTACAGACCACAGTTGTGATTGGCTGGTTGCGCATCCCAACGGAGATAGTCCGTAATTGTGAAAATACTGTGTTTTCAGCATGCTGTAGCTTCTGTTTAAATAAATTTAGCTAAGTCAGGTTTACTGCATGGCAGAGTTGCTTCATTGGTGGTCATATCAGTGCACTGTTTTCCAGGCCAGGTGGGAACTTTATGGTGGGGAAGGACAATGATGTGACCCTGGCAAGAGCACAGTTCATACACCTGTATAAAGCTGACATCCAGGTGTTGTTTCGTATTTCAATTATCACAAATTAACGAGCTGGGAATTGTATGACAAAATTCCGTCCATATTTTTCTGACAATTTTATCTGTTAAATGCCGTTCACGGAATTTCAAAATACCAAAATGCTGATTTTTTAGACTGAAAAATGCTAATATGAAAAATAGAAGGATTTATAACTGTAGTCTGTGGCCTATTAGGGCTAACTCTGTATTTATTGGGACTCACATGGTCATGTTGTTATTCTATTATCGTCCATCAAGCAAGTTAAAAATGGGAAGTCAGTACTTTTTGACAGCTGCCTGGACAATTTTGAGTGATCGTAACAACTTTTACATGGATGGAGCCTGCAAGATATGATCCTGGGACTGTAGATCACAAGGCAAATGGTTCGGGCTATGGTATTGTGTACCTCAGGCCAGTTTATGAAAGGAGAAAAGAAGTTTTACACCCACAGATCGGCCGTGTATATCAAGTTTAACAGTCTCAATTTTCTAAAAATTCATGAAGTATCACATTTATGTCACAAATCATTGTGCATAGACATGTTGCACCTATCAGTGGAACCACACTGCATTAATAATAACAGGATTCGCTGCCAGACATTTAACAAGTGCACAGGCTATGCCTCCTTTGCTGACTGCTTGGTAGATAGATAGCTTCCATAGCCCTTCGTATTTAGCGATACCTCACAGGTACCACACAGGTAATCATAGGTGTGTATGAGAAATTAACAATGCTAATATCATATGAATAAATTATGCTAATCCCATTGATATGAAACTTAGTGACCCTCTGTTTCAAACTTTTAATTTTGTGCCATTGTCATTGTAGGCCTACAGCCTCCATTCATATGCAGAGCTGTTTATACAAAATCATGTCAAAGTGATTTTCCGCATACCAGAAAAAATGTGCATTGTCTGTCAGTAGAGCTGTACAAATCTTAGCTAAAATGTAGATTTCTTTGTTTTTGGTTTTGTTTTTGTTTCCCCCCCCCACCCCCTTTTATTATTATTATAATTATTATTTTTTTTTGGTAGACAAAAGCTTGTCATATATGTGTATCATTTGACTGGGGTAAATCATTTAAAATCAGGTATGCTGACTTTGTTGAGCTGTTGAGTTCATCAGCATATTATTTTCACATAAACGAATCAATTTATATCCATGAATATGGATGACAGCACTTATGAACTGCAAATTTTATAACTTTTACCAAGCTAGTGTACATAGGTGGCAAAACATTTGAACTTCGACATACAACCACATATAATTATAAGAGTTTCAGAAAGTGAAACAAGGGGAAAAAAGTTAGCTTCCATTAAACACTTGCCTAAAAACACTTGCGCCTGATAATTGGATTGATAATTGGATACTTATCAAATTTAAAATCAGAGCACTTGTGAATACAAATATGCATTTATGATATTGGAGTAACTGTACAAACTTTTGTCATTTTCTTTCTAATATGTGCACATACACCAGAAACCATGTCAATAAACCACAACTTATACAGTCTACTGCAGAAAAAACGGCATAGCACTATTGGTTTGTGGAAGCTGGATCACCCAACTGCCTTCCTAATGTTCAAACAATGGGCGCGTTAAAATTCCATAATTTTAGTACCAAAAAACATAATTTGCTGAATACTGCTACTCTTATCTGTGACCTACTGGTCTTAAACTGTGCACTTTGATGGGCTTATAATGTTAAAACACTGAAACTGTTCCATTGTCTGTCATAATTCAGATTATATCAGGAAAATACTGCCATAATGACTGGTATTAGGTGCTGACCTGGTGTAATTGATACTCCCCCATCCGCCATTAATGCCTCAGCAGTGATAGATGTCATATTTTTTGTAGACAACTGTTACGAATCTATCCATAAATAGTAAAAAAATCACCAATTTCACCTAAAAATTCATAAAATTTTAGCAATATATTCAAATTTGCGGTTAAAATTAAGGGGTGGGGCATTGTAATTTGATCTCTCCTTGTAAGGGCAGGACATGCAGGCAAGTGATTATGGGTTTGCATCATAGCCCATTGTGTATCGTATTCATATTGGACAGAAAAGAATTGATTGGATGCAATTATATAATTTTCCTCAAAATTTTAATTAATTATTTTATTTGTCATAAAAACTGATTTTTCAGATTTAAAGGTTGCTTGCAAAAAAGTTGATATTTTCCTTAATATTGAAGTTTGTTAAAGTTAATGCAAATCCTTTGCAGAAAACAAGTTGTGGCTTCAGTTAAACAAGTTTTAAAAATTTTGATAAGTCTATTAGGTTACAGACCACAGTTGTGATTGGCTGGTTGCGCATCCCAACGGAGATAGTCCGTAATTGTGAAAATACTGTGTTTTCAGCATGCTGTAGCTTCTGTTTAAATAAATTTAGCTAAGTCAGGTTTACTGCATGGCAGAGTTGCTTCATTGGTGGTCATATCAGTGCACTGTTTTCCAGGCCAGGTGGGAACTTTATGGTGGGGAAGGACAATGATGTGACCCTGGCAAGAGCACAGTTCATACACCTGTATAAAGCTGACATCCAGGTGTTGTTTCGTATTTCAATTATCACAAATTAACGAGCTGGGAATTGTATGACAAAATTCCGTCCATATTTTTCTGACAATTTTATCTGTTAAATGCCGTTCACGGAATTTCAAAATACCAAAATGCTGATTTTTTAGACTGAAAAATGCTAATATGAAAAATAGAAGGATTTATAACTGTAGTCTGTGGCCTATTAGGGCTAACTCTGTATTTATTGGGACTCACATGGTCATGTTGTTATTCTATTATCGTCCATCAAGCAAGTTAAAAATGGGAAGTCAGTACTTTTTGACAGCTGCCTGGACAATTTTGAGTGATCGTAACAACTTTTACATGGATGGAGCCTGCAAGATATGATCCTGGGACTGTAGATCACAAGGCAAATGGTTCGGGCTATGGTATTGTGTACCTCAGGCCAGTTTATGAAAGGAGAAAAGAAGTTTTACACCCACAGATCGGCCGTGTATATCAAGTTTAACAGTCTCAATTTTCTAAAAATTCATGAAGTATCACATTTATGTCACAAATCATTGTGCATAGACATGTTGCACCTATCAGTGGAACCACACTGCATTAATAATAACAGGATTCGCTGCCAGACATTTAACAAGTGCACAGGCTATGCCTCCTTTGCTGACTGCTTGGTAGATAGATAGCTTTCATAGCCCTTCGTATTTAGCGATACCTCACAGGTACCACACAGGTAATCATAGGTGTGTATGAGAAATTAACAATGCTAATATCATATGAATAAATTATGCTAATCCCATTGATATGAAACTTAGTGACCCTCTGTTTCAAACTTTTAATTTTGTGCCATTGTCATTGTAGGCCTACAGCCTCCATTCATATGCAGAGCTGTTTATACAAAATCATGTCAAAGTGATTTTCCGCATACCAGAAAAAATGTGCATTGTCTGTCAGTAGAGCTGTACAAATCTTAGCTAAAATGTAGATTTCTTTGTTTTTGGTTTTGTTTTTGTTCCCCCCCCCCACCCCCTTTTATTATTATTATAATTATTATTTTTTTTTGGTAGACAAAAGCTTGTCATATATGTGTATCATTTGACTGGGGTAAATCATTTAAAATCAGGTATGCTGACTTTGTTGAGCTGTTGAGTTCATCAGCATATTATTTTCACATAAACGAATCAATTTATATCCATGAATATGGATGACAGCACTTATGAACTGCAAATTTTATAACTTTTACCAAGCTAGTGTACATAGGTGGCAAAACATTTGAACTTCGACATACAACCACATATAATTATAAGAGTTTCAGAAAGTGAAACAAGGGGAAAAAAGTTAGCTTCCATTAAACACTTGCCTAAAAACACTTGCGCCTGATAATTGGATTGATAATTGGATACTTATCAAATTTAAAATCAGAGCACTTGTGAATACAAATATGCATTTATGATATTGGAGTAACTGTACAAACTTTTGTCATTTTCTTTCTAATATGTGCACATACACCAGAAACCATGTCAATAAACCACAACTTATACAGTCTACTGCAGAAAAAACGGCATAGCACTATTGGTTTGTGGAAGCTGGATCACCCAACTGCCTTCCTAATGTTCAAACAATGGGCGCGTTAAAATTCCATAATTTTAGTACCAAAAAACATAATTTGCTGAATACTGCTACTCTTATCTGTGACCTACTGGTCTTAAACTGTGCACTTTGATGGGCTTATAATGTTAAAACACTGAAACTGTTCCATTGTCTGTCATAATTCAGATTATATCAGGAAAATACTGCCATAATGACTGGTATTAGGTGCTGACCTGGTGTAATTGATACTCCCCCATCCGCCATTAATGCCTCAGCAGTGATAGATGTCATATTTTTTGTAGACAACTGTTACGAATCTATCCATAAATAGTAAAAAAATCACCAATTTCACCTAAAAATTCATAAAATTTTAGCAATATATTCAAATTTGCGGTTAAAATTAAGGGGTGGGGCATTGTAATTTGATCTCTCCTTGTAAGGGCAGGACATGCAGGCAAGTGATTATGGGTTTGCATCATAGCCCATTGTGTATCGTATTCATATTGGACAGAAAAGAATTGATTGGATGCAATTATATAATTTTCCTCAAAATTTTAATTAATTATTTTATTTGTCATAAAAACTGATTTTTCAGATTTAAAGGTTGCTTGCAAAAAAGTTGATATTTTCCTTAATATTGAAGTTTGTTAAAGTTAATGCAAATCCTTTGCAGAAAACAAGTTGTGGCTTCAGTTAAACAAGTTTTAAAAATTTTGATAAGTCTATTAGGTTACAGACCACAGTTGTGATTGGCTGGTTGCGCATCCCAACGGAGATAGTCCGTAATTGTGAAAATACTGTGTTTTCAGCATGCTGTAGCTTCTGTTTAAATAAATTTAGCTAAGTCAGGTTTACTGCATGGCAGAGTTGCTTCATTGGTGGTCATATCAGTGCACTGTTTTCCAGGCCAGGTGGGAACTTTATGGAGGGGAAGGACAATGATGTGACCCTGGCAAGAGCACAGTTCATACACCTGTATAAAGCTGACATCCAGGTGTTGTTTCGTATTTCAATTATCACAAATTAACGAGCTGGGAATTGTATGACAAAATTCCGTCCATATTTTTCTGACAATTTTATCTGTTAAATGCCGTTCACGGAATTTCAAAATACCAAAATGCTGATTTTTTAGACTGAAAAATGCTAATATGAAAAATAGAAGGATTTATAACTGTAGTCTGTGGCCTATTAGGGCTAACTCTGTATTTATTGGGACTCACATGGTCATGTTGTTATTCTATTATCGTCCATCAAGCAAGTTAAAAATGGGAAGTCAGTACTTTTTGACAGCTGCCTGGACAATTTTGAGTGATCGTAACAACTTTTACATGGATGGAGCCTGCAAGATATGATCCTGGGACTGTAGATCACAAGGCAAATGGTTCGGGCTATGGTATTGTGTACCTCAGGCCAGTTTATGAAAGGAGAAAAGAAGTTTTACACCCACAGATCGGCCGTGTATATCAAGTTTAACAGTCTCAATTTTCTAAAAATTCATGAAGTATCACATTTATGTCACAAATCATTGTGCATAGACATGTTGCACCTATCAGTGGAACCACACTGCATTAATAATAACAGGATTCGCTGCCAGACATTTAACAAGTGCACAGGCTATGCCTCCTTTGCTGACTGCTTGGTAGATAGATAGCTTCCATAGCCCTTCGTATTTAGCGATACCTCACAGGTACCACACAGGTAATCATAGGTGTGTATGAGAAATTAACAATGCTAATATCATATGAATAAATTATGCTAATCCCATTGATATGAAACTTAGTGACCCTCTGTTTCAAACTTTTAATTTTGTGCCATTGTCATTGTAGGCCTACAGCCTCCATTCATATGCAGAGCTGTTTATACAAAATCATGTCAAAGTGATTTTCCGCATACCAGAAAAAATGTGCATTGTCTGTCAGTAGAGCTGTACAAATCTTAGCTAAAATGTAGATTTCTTTGTTTTTGGTTTTGTTTTTGTTCCCCCCCCCACCCCCTTTTATTATTATTATAATTATTATTTTTTTTTGGTAGACAAAAGCTTGTCATATATGTGTATCATTTGACTGGGGTAAATCATTTAAAATCAGGTATGCTGACTTTGTTGAGCTGTTGAGTTCATCAGCATATTATTTTCACATAAACGAATCAATTTATATCCATGAATATGGATGACAGCACTTATGAACTGCAAGTTTTATAACTTTTACCAAGCTAGTGTACATAGGTGGCAAAACATTTGAACTTCGACATACAACCACATATAATTATAAGAGTTTCAGAAAGTGAAACAAGGGGAAAAAAGTTAGCTTCCATTAAACACTTGCCTAAAAACACTTGCGCCTGATAATTGGATTGATAATTGGATACTTATCAAATTTAAAATCAGAGCACTTGTGAATACAAATATGCATTTATGATATTGGAGTAACTGTACAAACTTTTGTCATTTTCTTTCTAATATGTGCACATACACCAGAAACCATGTCAATAAACCACAACTTATACAGTCTACTGCAGAAAAAACGGCATAGCACTATTGGTTTGTGGAAGCTGGATCACCCAACTGCCTTCCTAATGTTCAAACAATGGGCGCGTTAAAATTCCATAATTTTAGTACCAAAAAACATAATTTGCTGAATACTGCTACTCTTATCTGTGACCTACTGGTCTTAAACTGTGCACTTTGATGGGCTTATAATGTTAAAAAAACTGAAACTGTTCCATTGTCTGTCATAATTCAGATTATATCAGGAAAATACTGCCATAATGACTGGTATTAGGTGCTGACCTGGTGTAATTGATACTCCCCCATCCACCATTAATGCCTCAGCAGTGATAGATGTCATATTTTTTGTAGACAACTGTTACGAATCTATCCATAAATAGTAAAAAAATCACCAATTTCACCTAAAAATTCATAAAATTTTAGCAATATATTCAAATTTGCGGTTAAAATTAAGGGGTGGGGCATTGTAATTTGATCTCTCCTTGTAAGGGCAGGACATGCAGGCAAGTGATTATGGGTTTGCATCATAGCCCATTGTGTATCGTATTCATATTGGACAGAAAAGAATTGATTGGATGCAATTATATAATTTTCCTCAAAATTTTAATTAATTATTTTATTTGTCATAAAAACTGATTTTTCAGATTTAAAGGTTGCTTGCAAAAAAGTTGATATTTTCCTTAATATTGAAGTTTGTTAAAGTTAATGCAAATCCTTTGCAGAAAACAAGTTGTGGCTTCAGTTAAACAAGTTTTAAAAATTTTGATAAGTCTATTAGGTTACAGACCACAGTTGTGATTGGCTGGTTGCGCATCCCAACGGAGATAGTCCATAATTGTGAAAATACTGTTTTCAGCATGCTGTAGCTTCTGTTTAAATAAATTTAGCTAAGTCAGGTTTACTGCATGGCAGAGTTGCTTCATTGGTGGTCATATCAGTGCACTGTTTTCCAGGCCAGGTGGGAACTTTATGGTGGGGAAGGACAATGATGTGACCCTGGCAAGAGCACAGTTCATACACCTGTATAAAGCTGACATCCAGGTGTTGTTTCGTATTTCAATTATCACAAATTAACGAGCTGGGAATTGTATGACAAAATTCCGTCCATATTTTTCTGACAATTTTATCTGTTAAATGCCGTTCACGGAATTTCAAAATACCAAAATGCTGATTTTTTAGACTGAAAAATGCTAATATGAAAAATAGAAGGATTTATAACTGTAGTGTGTGGCCTATTAGGGCTAACTCTGTATTTATTGGGACTCACATGGTCATGTTGTTATTCTATTATCGTCCATCAAGCAAGTTAAAAATGGGAAGTCAGTACTTTTTGACAGCTGCCTGGACAATTTTGAGTGATCGTAACAACTTTTACATGGATGGAGCCTGCAAGATATGATCCTGGGACTGTAGATCACAAGGCAAATGGTTCGGGCTATGGTATTGTGTACCTCAGGCCAGTTTATGAAAGGAGAAAAGAAGTTTTACACCCACAGATCGGCCGTGTATATCAAGTTTAACAGTCTCAATTTTCTAAAAATTCATGAAGTATCATATTTATGTCACAAATCATTGTGCATAGACATGTTGCACCTATCAGTGGAACCACACTGCATTAATAATAACAGGATTCGCTGCCAGACATTTAACAAGTGCACAGGCTATGCCTCCTTTGCTGACTGCTTGGTAGATAGATAGCTTCCATAGCCCTTCGTATTTAGCGATACCTCACAGGTACCACACAGGTAATCATAGGTGTGTATGAGAAATTAACAATGCTAATATCATATGAATAAATTATGCTAATCCCATTGATATGAAACTTAGTGACCCTCTGTTTCAAACTTTTAATTTTGTGCCATTGTCATTGTAGGCCTACAGCCTCCATTCATATGCAGAGCTGTTTATACAAAATCATGTCAAAGTGATTTTCCGCATACCAGAAAAAATGTGCATTGTCTGTCAGTAGAGCTGTACAAATCTTAGCTAAAATGTAGATTTCTTTGTTTTTGGTTTTGTTTTTGTTTCCCCCCCCCCCACCCCCTTTTATTATTATTATAATTATTATCTTTTTTTGGTAGACAAAAGCTTGTCATATATGTGTATCATTTGACTGGGGTAAATCATTTAAAATCAGGTATGCTGACTTTGTTGAGCTGTTGAGTTCATCAGCATATTATTTTCACATAAACGAATCAATTTATATCCATGAATATGGATGACAGCACTTATGAACTGCAAATTTTATAACTTTTACCAAGCTAGTGTACATAGGTGGCAAAACATTTGAACTTCGACATACAACCACATATAATTATAAGAGTTTCAGAAAGTGAAACAAGGGGAAAAAAGTTAGCTTCCATTAAACACTTGCCTAAAAACACTTGCGCCTGATAATTGGATTGATAATTGGATACTTATCAAATTTAAAATCAGAGCACTTGTGAATACAAATATGCATTTATGATATTGGAGTAACTGTACAAACTTTTGTCATTTTCTTTCTAATATGTGCACATACACCAGAAACCATGTCAATAAACCACAACTTATACAGTCTACTGCAGAAAAAACGGCATAGCACTATTGGTTTGTGGAAGCTGGATCACCCAACTGCCTTCCTAATGTTCAAACAATGGGCGCGTTAAAATTCCATAATTTTAGTACCAAAAAACATAATTTGCTGAATACTGCTACTCTTATCTGTGACCTACTGGTCTTAAACTGTGCACTTTGATGGGCTTATAATGTTAAAACACTGAAACTGTTCCATTGTCTGTCATAATTCAGATTATATCAGGAAAATACTGCCATAATGACTGGTATTAGGTGCTGACCTGGTGTAATTGATACTCCCCCATCCGCCATTAATGCCTCAGCAGTGATAGATGTCATATTTTTTGTAGACAACTGTTACGAATCTATCCATAAATAGTAAAAAAATCACCAATTTCACCTAAAAATTCATAAAATTTTAGCAATATATTCAAATTTGCGGTTAAAATTAAGGGGTGGGGCATTGTAATTTGATCTCTCCTTGTAAGGGCAGGACATGCAGGCAAGTGATTATGGGTTTGCATCATAGCCCATTGTGTATCGTATTCATATTGGACAGAAAAGAATTGATTGGATGCAATTATATAATTTTCCTCAAAATTTTAATTAATTATTTTATTTGTCATAAAAACTGATTTTTCAGATTTAAAGGTTGCTTGCAAAAAAGTTGATATTTTCCTTAATATTGAAGTTTGTTAAAGTTAATGCAAATCCTTTGCAGAAAACAAGTTGTGGCTTCAGTTAAACAAGTTTTAAAAATTTTGATAAGTCTATTAGGTTACAGACCACAGTTGTGATTGGCTGGTTGCGCATCCCAACGGAGATAGTCCGTAATTGTGAAAATACTGTGTTTTCAGCATGCTGTAGCTTCTGTTTAAATAAATTTAGCTAAGTCAGGTTTACTGCATGGCAGAGTTGCTTCATTGGTGGTCATATCAGTGCACTGTTTTCCAGGCCAGGTGGGAACTTTATGGTGGGGAAGGACAATGATGTGACCCTGGCAAGAGCACAGTTCATACACCTGTATAAAGCTGACATCCAGGTGTTGTTTCGTATTTCAATTATCACAAATTAACGAGCTGGGAATTGTATGACAAAATTCCGTCCATATTTTTCTGACAATTTTATCTGTTAAATGCCGTTCACGGAATTTCAAAATACCAAAATGCTGATTTTTTAGACTGAAAAATGCTAATATGAAAAATAGAAGGATTTATAACTGTAGTCTGTGGCCTATTAGGGCTAACTCTGTATTTATTGGGACTCACATGGTCATGTTGTTATTCTATTATCGTCCATCAAGCAAGTTAAAAATGGGAAGTCAGTACTTTTTGACAGCTGCCTGGACAATTTTGAGTGATCGTAACAACTTTTACATGGATGGAGCCTGCAAGATATGATCCTGGGACTGTAGATCACAAGGCAAATGGTTCGGGCTATGGTATTGTGTACCTCAGGCCAGTTTATGAAAGGAGAAAAGAAGTTTTACACCCACAGATCGGCCGTGTATATCAAGTTTAACAGTCTCAATTTTCTAAAAATTCATGAAGTATCACATTTATGTCACAAATCATTGTGCATAGACATGTTGCACCTATCAGTGGAACCACACTGCATTAATAATAACAGGATTCGCTGCCAGACATTTAACAAGTGCACAGGCTATGCCTCCTTTGCTGACTGCTTGGTAGATAGATAGCTTCCATAGCCCTTCGTATTTAGCGATACCTCACAGGTACCACACAGGTAATCATAGGTGTGTATGAGAAATTAACAATGCTAATATCATATGAATAAATTATGCTAATCCCATTGATATGAAACTTAGTGACCCTCTGTTTCAAACTTTTAATTTTGTGCCATTGTCATTGTAGGCCTACAGCCTCCATTCATATGCAGAGCTGTTTATACAAAATCATGTCAAAGTGATTTTCCGCATACCAGAAAAAATGTGCATTGTCTGTCAGTAGAGCTGTACAAATCTTAGCTAAAATGTAGATTTCTTTGTTTTTGGTTTTGTTTTTGTTTCCCCCCCCACCCCCTTTTATTATTATTATAATTATTATTTTTTTTTGGTAGACAAAAGCTTGTCATATATGTGTATCATTTGACTGGGGTAAATCATTTAAAATCAGGTATGCTGACTTTGTTGAGCTGTTGAGTTCATCAGCATATTATTTTCACATAAACGAATCAATTTATATCCATGAATATGGATGACAGCACTTATGAACTGCAAATTTTATAACTTTTACCAAGCTAGTGTACATAGGTGGCAAAACATTTGAACTTCGACATACAACCACATATAATTATAAGAGTTTCAGAAAGTGAAACAAGGGGAAAAAAGTTAGCTTCCATTAAACACTTGCCTAAAAACACTTGCGCCTGATAATTGGATTGATAATTGGATACTTATCAAATTTAAAATCAGAGCACTTGTGAATACAAATATGCATTTATGATATTGGAGTAACTGTACAAACTTTTGTCATTTTCTTTCTAATATGTGCACATACACCAGAAACCATGTCAATAAACCACAACTTATACAGTCTACTGCAGAAAAAACGGCATAGCACTATTGGTTTGTGGAAGCTGGATCACCCAACTGCCTTCCTAATGTTCAAACAATGGGCGCGTTAAAATTCCATAATTTTAGTACCAAAAAACATAATTTGCTGAATACTGCTACTCTTATCTGTGACCTACTGGTCTTAAACTGTGCACTTTGATGGGCTTATAATGTTAAAACACTGAAACTGTTCCATTGTCTGTCATAATTCAGATTATATCAGGAAAATACTGCCATAATGACTGGTATTAGGTGCTGACCTGGTGTAATTGATACTCCCCCATCCGCCATTAATGCCTCAGCAGTGATAGATGTCATATTTTTTGTAGACAACTGTTACGAATCTATCCATAAATAGTAAAAAAATCACCAATTTCACCTAAAAATTCATAAAATTTTAGCAATATATTCAAATTTGCGGTTAAAATTAAGGGGTGGGGCATTGTAATTTGATCTCTCCTTGTAAGGGCAGGACATGCAGGCAAGTGATTATGGGTTTGCATCATAGCCCATTGTGTATCGTATTCATATTGGACAGAAAAGAATTGATTGGATGCAATTATATAATTTTCCTCAAAATTTTAATTAATTATTTTATTTGTCATAAAAACTGATTTTTCAGATTTAAAGGTTGCTTGCAAAAAAGTTGATATTTTCCTTAATATTGAAGTTTGTTAAAGTTAATGCAAATCCTTTGCAGAAAACAAGTTGTGGCTTCAGTTAAACAAGTTTTAAAAATTTTGATAAGTCTATTAGGTTACAGACCACAGTTGTGATTGGCTGGTTGCGCATCCCAACGGAGATAGTCCGTAATTGTGAAAATACTGTGTTTTCAGCATGCTGTAGCTTCTGTTTAAATAAATTTAGCTAAGTCAGGTTTACTGCATGGCAGAGTTGCTTCATTGGTGGTCATATCAGTGCACTGTTTTCCAGGCCAGGTGGGAACTTTATGGTGGGGAAGGACAATGATGTGACCCTGGCAAGAGCACAGTTCATACACCTGTATAAAGCTGACATCCAGGTGTTGTTTCGTATTTCAATTATCACAAATTAACGAGCTGGGAATTGTATGACAAAATTCCGTCCATATTTTTCTGACAATTTTATCTGTTAAATGCCGTTCACGGAATTTCAAAATACCAAAATGCTGATTTTTTAGACTGAAAAATGCTAATATGAAAAATAAAAGGATTTATAACTGTAGTCTGTGGCCTATTAGGGCTAACTCTGTATTTATTGGGACTCACATGGTCATGTTGTTATTCTATTATCGTCCATCAAGCAAGTTAAAAATGGGAAGTCAGTACTTTTTGACAGCTGCCTGGACAATTTTGAGTGATCGTAACAACTTTTACATGGATGGAGCCTGCAAGATATGATCCTGGGACTGTAGATCACAAGGCAAATGGTTCGGGCTATGGTATTGTGTACCTCAGGCCAGTTTATGAAAGGAGAAAAGAAGTTTTACACCCACAGATCGGCCGTGTATATCAAGTTTAACAGTCTCAATTTTCTAAAAATTCATGAAGTATCACATTTATGTCACAAATCATTGTGCATAGACATGTTGCACCTATCAGTGGAACCACACTGCATTAATAATAACAGGATTCGCTGCCAGACATTTAACAAGTGCACAGGCTATGCCTCCTTTGCTGACTGCTTGGTAGATAGATAGCTTCCATAGCCCTTCGTATTTAGCGATACCTCACAGGTACCACACAGGTAATCATAGGTGTGTATGAGAAATTAACAATGCTAATATCATATGAATAAATTATGCTAATCCCATTGATATGAAACTTAGTGACCCTCTGTTTCAAACTTTTAATTTTGTGCCATTGTCATTGTAGGCCTACAGCCTCCATTCATATGCAGAGCTGTTTATACAAAATCATGTCAAAGTGATTTTCCGCATACCAGAAAAAATGTGCATTGTCTGTCAGTAGAGCTGTACAAATCTTAGCTAAAATGTAGATTTCTTTGTTTTTGGTTTTGTTTTTGTTTCCCCCCCCACCCCCTTTTATTATTATTATAATTATTATTTTTTTTTGGTAGACAAAAGCTTGTCATATATGTGTATCATTTGACTGGGGTAAATCATTTAAAATCAGGTATGCTGACTTTGTTGAGCTGTTGAGTTCATCAGCATATTATTTTCACATAAACGAATCAATTTATATCCATGAATATGGATGACAGCACTTATGAACTGCAAATTTTATAACTTTTACCAAGCTAGTGTACATAGGTGGCAAAACATTTGAACTTCGACATACAACCACATATAATTATAAGAGTTTCAGAAAGTGAAACAAGGGGAAAAAAGTTAGCTTCCATTAAACACTTGCCTAAAAACACTTGCGCCTGATAATTGGATTGATAATTGGATACTTATCAAATTTAAAATCAGAGCACTTGTGAATACAAATATGCATTTATGATATTGGAGTAACTGTACAAACTTTTGTCATTTTCTTTCTAATATGTGCACATACACCAGAAACCATGTCAATAAACCACAACTTATACAGTCTACTGCAGAAAAAACGGCATAGCACTATTGGTTTGTGGAAGCTGGATCACCCAACTGCCTTCCTAATGTTCAAACAATGGGCGCGTTAAAATTCCATAATTTTAGTACCAAAAAACATAATTTGCTGAATACTGCTACTCTTATCTGTGACCTACTGGTCTTAAACTGTGCACTTTGATGGGCTTATAATGTTAAAACACTGAAACTGTTCCATTGTCTGTCATAATTCAGATTATATCAGGAAAATACTGCCATAATGACTGGTATTAGGTGCTGACCTGGTGTAATTGATACTCCCCCATCCGCCATTAATGCCTCAGCAGTGATAGATGTCATATTTTTTGTAGACAACTGTGACGAATCTATCCATAAATAGTAAAAAAATCACCAATTTCACCTAAAAATTCATAAAATTTTAGCAATATATTCAAATTTGCGGTTAAAATTAAGGGGTGGGGCATTGTAATTTGATCTCTCCTTGTAAGGGCAGGACATGCAGGCAAGTGATTATGGGTTTGCATCATAGCCCATTGTGTATCGTATTCATATTGGACAGAAAAGAATTGATTGGATGCAATTATATAATTTTCCTCAAAATTTTAATTAATTATTTTATTTGTCATAAAAACTGATTTTTCAGATTTAAAGGTTGCTTGCAAAAAAGTTGATATTTTCCTTAATATTGACGTTTGTTAAAGTTAATGCAAATCCTTTGCAGAAAACAAGTTGTGGCTTCAGTTAAACAAGTTTTAAAAATTTTGATAAGTCTATTAGGTTACAGACCACAGTTGTGATTGGCTGGTTGCGCATCCCAACGGAGATAGTCCGTAATTGTGAAAATACTGTGTTTTCAGCATGCTGTAGCTTCTGTTTAAATAAATTTAGCTAAGTCAGGTTTACTGCATGGCAGAGTTGCTTCATTGGTGGTCATATCAGTGCACTGTTTTCCAGGCCAGGTGGGAACTTTATGGTGGGGAAGGACAATGATGTGACCCTGGCAAGAGCACAGTTCATACACCTGTATAAAGCTGACATCCAGGTGTTGTTTCGTATTTCAATTATCACAAATTAACGAGCTGGGAATTGTATGACAAAATTCCGTCCATATTTTTCTGACAATTTTATCTGTTAAATGCCGTTCACGGAATTTCAAAATACCAAAATGCTGATTTTTTAGACTGAAAAATGCTAATATGAAAAATAGAAGGATTTATAACTGTAGTCTGTGGCCTATTAGGGCTAACTCTGTATTTATTGGGACTCACATGGTCATGTTGTTATTCTATTATCGTCCATCAAGCAAGTTAAAAATGGGAAGTCAGTACTTTTTGACAGCTGCCTGGACAATTTTGAGTGATCGTAACAACTTTTACATGGATGGAGCCTGCAAGATATGATCCTGGGACTGTAGATCACAAGGCAAATGGTTCGGGCTATGGTATTGTGTACCTCAGGCCAGTTTATGAAAGGAGAAAAGAAGTTTTACACCCACAGATCGGCCGTGTATATCAAGTTTAACAGTCTCAATTTTCTAAAAATTCATGAAGTATCACATTTATGTCACAAATCATTGTGCATAGACATGTTGCACCTATCAGTGGAACCACACTGCATTAATAATAACAGGATTCGCTGCCAGACATTTAACAAGTGCACAGGCTATGCCTCCTTTGCTGACTGCTTGGTAGATAGATAGCTTCCATAGCCCTTCGTATTTAGCGATACCTCACAGGTACCACACAGGTAATCATAGGTGTGTATGAGAAATTAACAATGCTAATATCATATGAATAAATTATGCTAATCCCATTGATATGAAACTTAGTGACCCTCTGTTTCAAACTTTTAATTTTGTGCCATTGTCATTGTAGGCCTACAGCCTCCATTCATATGCAGAGCTGTTTATACAAAATCATGTCAAAGTGATTTTCCGCATACCAGAAAAAATGTGCATTGTCTGTCAGTAGAGCTGTACAAATCTTAGCTAAAATGTAGATTTCTTTGT
The DNA here is from genome assembly GCA_964020975.1 of Hermodice carunculata. NCBI lineage: Eukaryota > Metazoa > Annelida > Polychaeta > Eunicida > Amphinomidae > Hermodice > Hermodice carunculata. Next base: position 121,070 of record CAXHWN010000435.1, read on the forward strand.
TTTTGGTTTTGTTTTTGTTTCCCCCCCCACCCCCTTTTATTATTATTATAATTATTATTTTTTTTTGGTAGACAAAAGCTTGTCATATATGTGTATCATTTGACTGGGGTAAATCATTTAAAATCAGGTATGCTGACTTTGTTGAGCTGTTGAGTTCATCAGCATATTATTTTCACATAAACGAATCAATTTATATCCATGAATATGGATGACAGCACTTATGAACTGCAAATTTTATAACTTTTACCAAGCTAGTGTACATAGGTGGCAAAACATTTGAACTTCGACATACAACCACATATAATTATAAGAGTTTCAGAAAGTGAAACAAGGGGAAAAAAGTTAGCTTCCATTAAACACTTGCCTAAAAACACTTGCGCCTGATAATTGGATTGATAATTGGATACTTATCAAATTTAAAATCAGAGCACTTGTGAATACAAATATGCATTTATGATATTGGAGTAACTGTACAAACTTTTGTCATTTTCTTTCTAATATGTGCACATACACCAGAAACCATGTCAATAAACCACAACTTATACAGTCTACTGCAGAAAAAACGGCATAGCACTATTGGTTTGTGGAAGCTGGATCACCCAACTGCCTTCCTAATGTTCAAACAATGGGCGCGTTAAAATTCCATAATTTTAGTACCAAAAAACATAATTTGCTGAATACTGCTACTCTTATCTGTGACCTACTGGTCTTAAACTGTGCACTTTGATGGGCTTATAATGTTAAAACACTGAAACTGTTCCATTGTCTGTCATAATTCAGATTATATCAGGAAAATACTGCCATAATGACTGGTATTAGGTGCTGACCTGGTGTAATTGATACTCCCCCATCCGCCATTAATGCCTCAGCAGTGATAGATGTCATATTTTTTGTAGACAACTGTTACGAATCTATCCATAAATAGTAAAAAAATCACCAATTTCACCTAAAAATTCATAAAATTTTAGCAATATATTCAAATTTGCGGTTAAAATTAAGGGGTGGGGCATTGTAATTTGATCTCTCCTTGTAAGGGCAGGACATGCAGGCAAGTGATTATGGGTTTGCATCATAGCCCATTGTGTATCGTATTCATATTGGACAGAAAAGAATTGATTGGATGCAATTATATAATTTTCCTCAAAATTTTAATTAATTATTTTATTTGTCATAAAAACTGATTTTTCAGATTTAAAGGTTGCTTGCAAAAAAGTTGATATTTTCCTTAATATTGAAGTTTGTTAAAGTTAATGCAAATCCTTTGCAGAAAACAAGTTGTGGCTTCAGTTAAACAAGTTTTAAAAATTTTGATAAGTCTATTAGGTTACAGACCACAGTTGTGATTGGCTGGTTGCGCATCCCAACGGAGATAGTCCGTAATTGTGAAAATACTGTGTTTTCAGCATGCTGTAGCTTCTGTTTAAATAAATTTAGCTAAGTCAGGTTTACTGCATGGCAGAGTTGCTTCATTGGTGGTCATATCAGTGCACTGTTTTCCAGGCCAGGTGGGAACTTTATGGTGGGGAAGGACAATGATGTGACCCTGGCAAGAGCACAGTTCATACACCTGTATAAAGCTGACATCCAGGTGTTGTTTCGTATTTCAATTATCACAAATTAACGAGCTGGGAATTGTATGACAAAATTCCGTCCATATTTTTCTGACAATTTTATCTGTTAAATGCCGTTCACGGAATTTCAAAATACCAAAATGCTGATTTTTTAGACTGAAAAATGCTAATATGAAAAATAGAAGGATTTATAACTGTAGTCTGTGGCCTATTAGGGCTAACTCTGTATTTATTGGGACTCACATGGTCATGTTGTTATTCTATTATCGTCCATCAAGCAAGTTAAAAATGGGAAGTCAGTACTTTTTGACAGCTGCCTGGACAATTTTGAGTGATCGTAACAACTTTTACATGGATGGAGCCTGCAAGATATGATCCTGGGACTGTAGATCACAAGGCAAATGGTTCGGGCTATGGTATTGTGTACCTCAGGCCAGTTTATGAAAGGAGAAAAGAAGTTTTACACCCACAGATCGGCCGTGTATATCAAGTTTAACAGTCTCAATTTTCTAAAAATTCATGAAGTATCACATTTATGTCACAAATCATTGTGCATAGACATGTTGCACCTATCAGTGGAACCACACTGCATTAATAATAACAGGATTCGCTGCCAGACATTTAACAAGTGCACAGGCTATGCCTCCTTTGCTGACTGCTTGGTAGATAGATAGCTTCCATAGCCCTTCGTATTTAGCGATACCTCACAGGTACCACACAGGTAATCATAGGTGTGTATGAGAAATTAACAATGCTAATATCATATGAATAAATTATGCTAATCCCATTGATATGAAACTTAGTGACCCTCTGTTTCAAACTTTTAATTTTGTGCCATTGTCATTGTAGGCCTACAGCCTCCATTCATATGCAGAGCTGTTTATACAAAATCATGTCAAAGTGATTTTCCGCATACCAGAAAAAATGTGCATTGTCTGTCAGTAGAGCTGTACAAATCTTAGCTAAAATGTAGATTTCTTTGTTTTTGGTTTTGTTTTTGTTTCCCCCCCCGCACCCCCTTTTATTATTATTATAATTATTATTTTTTTTTTGGTAGACAAAAGCTTGTCATATATGTGTATCATTTGACTGGGGTAAATCATTTAAAATCAGGTATGCTGACTTTGTTGAGCTGTTGAGTTCATCAGCATATTATTTTCACATAAACGAATCAATTTATATCCATGAATATGGATGACAGCACTTATGAACTGCAAATTTTATAACTTTTACCAAGCTAGTGTACATAGGTGGCAAAACATTTGAACTTCGACATACAACCACATATAATTATAAGAGTTTCAGAAAGTGAAACAAGGGGAAAAAAGTTAGCTTCCATTAAACACTTGCCTAAAAACACTTGCGCCTGATAATTGGATTGATAATTGGATACTTATCAAATTTAAAATCAGAGCACTTGTGAATACAAATATGCATTTATGATATTGGAGTAACTGTACAAACTTTTGTCATTTTCTTTCTAATATGTGCACATACACCAGAAACCATGTCAATAAACCACAACTTATACAGTCTACTGCAGAAAAAACGGCATAGCACTATTGGTTTGTGGAAGCTGGATCACCCAACTGCCTTCCTAATGTTCAAACAATGGGCGCGTTAAAATTCCATAATTTTAGTACCAAAAAACATAATTTGCTGAATACTGCTACTCTTATCTGTGACCTACTGGTCTTAAACTGTGCACTTTGATGGGCTTATAATGTTAAAACACTGAAACTGTTCCATTGTCTGTCATAATTCAGATTATATCAGGAAAATACTGCCATAATGACTGGTATTAGGTGCTGACCTGGTGTAATTGATACTCCCCCATCCGCCATTAATGCCTCAGCAGTGATAGATGTCATATTTTTTGTAGACAACTGTTACGAATCTATCCATAAATAGTAAAAAAATCACCAATTTCACCTAAAAATTCATAAAATTTTAGCAATATATTCAAATTTGCGGTTAAAATTAAGGGGTGGGGCATTGTAATTTGATCTCTCCTTGTAAGGGCAGGACATGCAGGCAAGTGATTATGGGTTTGCATCATAGCCCATTGTGTATCGTATTCATATTGGACAGAAAAGAATTGATTGGATGCAATTATATAATTTTCCTCAAAATTTTAATTAATTATTTTATTTGTCATAAAAACTGATTTTTCAGATTTAAAGGTTGCTTGCAAAAAAGTTGATATTTTCCTTAATATTGAAGTTTGTTAAAGTTAATGCAAATCCTTTGCAGAAAACAAGTTGTGGCTTCAGTTAAACAAGTTTTAAAAATTTTGATAAGTCTATTAGGTTACAGACCACAGTTGTGATTGGCTGGTTGCGCATCCCAACGGAGATAGTCCGTAATTGTGAAAATACTGTGTTTTCAGCATGCTGTAGCTTCTGTTTAAATAAATTTAGCTAAGTCAGGTTTACTGCATGGCAGAGTTGCTTCATTGGTGGTCATATCAGTGCACTGTTTTCCAGGCCAGGTGGGAACTTTATGGTGGGGAAGGACAATGATGTGACCCTGGCAAGAGCACAGTTCATACACCTGTATAAAGCTGACATCCAGGTGTTGTTTCGTATTTCAATTATCACAAATTAACGAGCTGGGAATTGTATGACAAAATTCCGTCCATATTTTTCTGACAATTTTATCTGTTAAATGCCGTTCACGGAATTTCAAAATACCAAAATGCTGATTTTTTAGACTGAAAAATGCTAATATGAAAAATAGAAGGATTTATAACTGTAGTCTGTGGCCTATTAGGGCTAACTCTGTATTTATTGGGACTCACATGGTCATGTTGTTATTCTATTATCGTCCATCAAGCAAGTTAAAAATGGGAAGTCAGTACTTTTTGACAGCTGCCTGGACAATTTTGAGTGATCGTAACAACTTTTACATGGATGGAGCCTGCAAGATATGATCCTGGGACTGTAGATCACAAGGCAAATGGTTCGGGCTATGGTATTGTGTACCTCAGGCCAGTTTATGAAAGGAGAAAAGAAGTTTTACACCCACAGATCGGCCGTGTATATCAAGTTTAACAGTCTCAATTTTCTAAAAATTCATGAAGTATCACATTTATGTCACAAATCATTGTGCATAGACATGTTGCACCTATCAGTGGAACCACACTGCATTAATAATAACAGGATTCGCTGCCAGACATTTAACAAGTGCACAGGCTATGCCTCCTTTGCTGACTGCTTGGTAGATAGATAGCTTCCATAGCCCTTCGTATTTAGCGATACCTCACAGGTACCACACAGGTAATCATAGGTGTGTATGAGAAATTAACAATGCTAATATCATATGAATAAATTATGCTAATCCCATTGATATGAAACTTAGTGACCCTCTGTTTCAAACTTTTAATTTTGTGCCATTGTCATTGTAGGCCTACAGCCTCCATTCATATGCAGAGCTGTTTATACAAAATCATGTCAAAGTGATTTTCCGCATACCAGAAAAAATGTGCATTGTCTGTCAGTAGAGCTGTACAAATCTTAGCTAAAATGTAGATTTCTTTGTTTTTGGTTTTGTTTTTGTTTCCCCCCCCGCACCCCCTTTTATTATTATTATAATTATTATTTTTTTTTTGGTAGACAAAAGCTTGTCATATATGTGTATCATTTGACTGGGGTAAATCATTTAAAATCAGGTATGCTGACTTTGTTGAGCTGTTGAGTTCATCAGCATATTATTTTCACATAAACGAATCAATTTATATCCATGAATATGGATGACAGCACTTATGAACTGCAAATTTTATAACTTTTACCAAGCTAGTGTACATAGGTGGCAAAACATTTGAACTTCGACATACAACCACATATAATTATAAGAGTTTCAGAAAGTGAAACAAGGGGAAAAAAGTTAGCTTCCATTAAACACTTGCCTAAAAACACTTGCGCCTGATAATTGGATTGATAATTGGATACTTATCAAATTTAAAATCAGAGCACTTGTGAATACAAATATGCATTTATGATATTGGAGTAACTGTACAAACTTTTGTCATTTTCTTTCTAATATGTGCACATACACCAGAAACCATGTCAATAAACCACAACTTATACAGTCTACTGCAGAAAAAACGGCATAGCACTATTGGTTTGTGGAAGCTGGATCACCCAACTGCCTTCCTAATGTTCAAACAATGGGCGCGTTAAAATTCCATAATTTTAGTACCAAAAAACATAATTTGCTGAATACTGCTACTCTTATCTGTGACCTACTGGTCTTAAACTGTGCACTTTGATGGGCTTATAATGTTAAAACACTGAAACTGTTCCATTGTCTGTCATAATTCAGATTATATCAGGAAAATACTGCCATAATGACTGGTATTAGGTGCTGACCTGGTGTAATTGATACTCCCCCATCCGCCATTAATGCCTCAGCAGTGATAGATGTCATATTTTTTGTAGACAACTGTTACGAATCTATCCATAAATAGTAAAAAAATCACCAATTTCACCTAAAAATTCATAAAATTTTAGCAATATATTCAAATTTGCGGTTAAAATTAAGGGGTGGGGCATTGTAATTTGATCTCTCCTTGTAAGGGCAGGACATGCAGGCAAGTGATTATGGGTTTGCATCATAGCCCATTGTGTATCGTATTCATATTGGACAGAAAAGAATTGATTGGATGCAATTATATAATTTTCCTCAAAATTTTAATTAATTATTTTATTTGTCATAAAAACTGATTTTTCAGATTTAAAGGTTGCTTGCAAAAAAGTTGATATTTTCCTTAATATTGAAGTTTGTTAAAGTTAATGCAAATCCTTTGCAGAAAACAAGTTGTGGCTTCAGTTAAACAAGTTTTAAAAATTTTGATAAGTCTATTAGGTTACAGACCACAGTTGTGATTGGCTGGTTGCGCATCCCAACGGAGATAGTCCGTAATTGTGAAAATACTGTGTTTTCAGCATGCTGTAGCTTCTGTTTAAATAAATTTAGCTAAGTCAGGTTTACTGCATGGCAGAGTTGCTTCATTGGTGGTCATATCAGTGCACTGTTTTCCAGGCCAGGTGGGAACTTTATGGTGGGGAAGGACAATGATGTGACCCTGGCAAGAGCACAGTTCATACACCTGTATAAAGCTGACATCCAGGTGTTGTTTCGTATTTCAATTATCACAAATTAACGAGCTGGGAATTGTATGACAAAATTCCGTCCATATTTTTCTGACAATTTTATCTGTTAAATGCCGTTCACGGAATTTCAAAATACCAAAATGCTGATTTTTTAGACTGAAAAATGCTAATATGAAAAATAGAAGGATTTATAACTGTAGTCTGTGGCCTATTAGGGCTAACTCTGTATTTATTGGGACTCACATGGTCATGTTGTTATTCTATTATCGTCCATCAAGCAAGTTAAAAATGGGAAGTCAGTACTTTTTGACAGCTGCCTGGACAATTTTGAGTGATCGTAACAACTTTTACATGGATGGAGCCTGCAAGATATGATCCTGGGACTGTAGATCACAAGGCAAATGGTTCGGGCTATGGTATTGTGTACCTCAGGCCAGTTTATGAAAGGAGAAAAGAAGTTTTACACCCACAGATCGGCCGTGTATATCAAGTTTAACAGTCTCAATTTTCTAAAAATTCATGAAGTATCACATTTATGTCACAAATCATTGTGCATAGACATGTTGCACCTATCAGTGGAACCACACTGCATTAATAATAACAGGATTCGCTGCCAGACATTTAACAAGTGCACAGGCTATGCCTCCTTTGCTGACTGCTTGGTAGATAGATAGCTTCCATAGCCCTTCGTATTTAGCGATACCTCACAGGTACCACACAGGTAATCATAGGTGTGTATGAGAAATTAACAATGCTAATATCATATGAATAAATTATGCTAATCCCATTGATATGAAACTTAGTGACCCTCTGTTTCAAACTTTTAATTTTGTGCCATTGTCATTGTAGGCCTACAGCCTCCATTCATATGCAGAGCTGTTTATACAAAATCATGTCAAAGTGATTTTCCGCATACCAGAAAAAATGTGCATTGTCTGTCAGTAGAGCTGTACAAATCTTAGCTAAAATGTAGATTTCTTTGTTTTTGGTTTTGTTTTTGTTTCCCCCCCCCCCCCCACCCCCTTTTATTATTATTATAATTATTATTTTTTTTTTGGTAGACAAAAGCTTGTCATATATGTGTATCATTTGACTGGGGTAAATCATTTAAAATCAGGTATGCTGACTTTGTTGAGCTGTTGAGTTCATCAGCATATTATTTTCACATAAACGAATCAATTTATATCCATGAATATGGATGACAGCACTTATGAACTGCAAATTTTATAACTTTTACCAAGCTAGTGTACATAGGTGGCAAAACATTTGAACTTCGACATACAACCACATATAATTATAAGAGTTTCAGAAAGTGAAACAAGGGGAAAAAAGTTAGCTTCCATTAAACACTTGCCTAAAAACACTTGCGCCTGATAATTGGATTGATAATTGGATACTTATCAAATTTAAAATCAGAGCACTTGTGAATACAAATATGCATTTATGATATTGGAGTAACTGTACAAACTTTTGTCATTTTCTTTCTAATATGTGCACATACACCAGAAACCATGTCAATAAACCACAACTTATACAGTCTACTGCAGAAAAAACGGCATAGCACTATTGGTTTGTGGAAGCTGGATCACCCAACTGCCTTCCTAATGTTCAAACAATGGGCGCGTTAAAATTCCATAATTTTAGTACCAAAAAACATAATTTGCTGAATACTGCTACTCTTATCTGTGACCTACTGGTCTTAAACTGTGCACTTTGATGGGCTTATAATGTTAAAACACTGAAACTGTTCCATTGTCTGTCATAATTCAGATTATATCAGGAAAATACTGCCATAATGACTGGTATTAGGTGCTGACCTGGTGTAATTGATACTCCCCCATCCGCCATTAATGCCTCAGCAGTGATAGATGTCATATTTTTTGTAGACAACTGTTACGAATCTATCCATAAATAGTAAAAAAATCACCAATTTCACCTAAAAATTCATAAAATTTTAGCAATATATTCAAATTTGCGGTTAAAATTAAGGGGTGGGGCATTGTAATTTGATCTCTCCTTGTAAGGGCAGGACATGCAGGCAAGTGATTATGGGTTTGCATCATAGCCCATTGTGTATCGTATTCATATTGGACAGAAAAGAATTGATTGGATGCAATTATATAATTTTCCTCAAAATTTTAATTAATTATTTTATTTGTCATAAAAACTGATTTTTCAGATTTAAAGGTTGCTTGCAAAAAAGTTGATATTTTCCTTAATATTGAAGTTTGTTAAAGTTAATGCAAATCCTTTGCAGAAAACAAGTTGTGGCTTCAGTTAAACAAGTTTTAAAAATTTTGATAAGTCTATTAGGTTACAGACCACAGTTGTGATTGGCTGGTTGCGCATCCCAACGGAGATAGTCCGTAATTGTGAAAATACTGTGTTTTCAGCATGCTGTAGCTTCTGTTTAAATAAATTTAGCTAAGTCAGGTTTACTGCATGGCAGAGTTGCTTCATTGGTGGTCATATCAGTGCACTGTTTTCCAGGCCAGGTGGGAACTTTATGGTGGGGAAGGACAATGATGTGACCCTGGCAAGAGCACAGTTCATACACCTGTATAAAGCTGACATCCAGGTGTTGTTTCGTATTTCAATTATCACAAATTAACGAGCTGGGAATTGTATGACAAAATTCCGTCCATATTTTTCTGACAATTTTATCTGTTAAATGCCGTTCACGGAATTTCAAAATACCAAAATGCTGATTTTTTAGACTGAAAAATGCTAATATGAAAAATAGAAGGATTTATAACTGTAGTCTGTGGCCTATTAGGGCTAACTCTGTATTTATTGGGACTCACATGGTCATGTTGTTATTCTATTATCGTCCATCAAGCAAGTTAAAAATGGGAAGTCAGTACTTTTTGACAGCTGCCTGGACAATTTTGAGTGATCGTAACAACTTTTACATGGATGGAGCCTGCAAGATATGATCCTGGGACTGTAGATCACAAGGCAAATGGTTCGGGCTATGGTATTGTGTACCTCAGGCCAGTTTATGAAAGGAGAAAAGAAGTTTTACACCCACAGATCGGCCGTGTATATCAAGTTTAACAGTCTCAATTTTCTAAAAATTCATGAAGTATCACATTTATGTCACAAATCATTGTGCATAGACATGTTGCACCTATCAGTGGAACCACACTGCATTAATAATAACAGGATTCGCTGCCAGACATTTAACAAGTGCACAGGCTATGCCTCCTTTGCTGACTGCTTGGTAGATAGATAGCTTCCATAGCCCTTCGTATTTAGCGATACCTCACAGGTACCACACAGGTAATCATAGGTGTGTATGAGAAATTAACAATGCTAATATCATATGAATAAATTATGCTAATCCCATTGATATGAAACTTAGTGACCCTCTGTTTCAAACTTTTAATTTTGTGCCATTGTCATTGTAGGCCTACAGCCTCCATTCATATGCAGAGCTGTTTATACAAAATCATGTCAAAGTGATTTTCCGCATACCAGAAAAAATGTGCATTGTCTGTCAGTAGAGCTGTACAAATCTTAGCTAAAATGTAGATTTCTTTGTTTTTGGTTTTGTTTTTGTTTCCCCCCCCCCACCCCCTTTTATTATTATTATAATTATTATTTTTTTTTGGTAGACAAAAGCTTGTCATATATGTGTATCATTTGACTGGGGTAAATCATTTAAAATCAGGTATGCTGACTTTGTTGAGCTGTTGAGTTCATCAGCATATTATTTTCACATAAACGAATCAATTTATATCCATGAATATGGATGACAGCACTTATGAACTGCAAATTTTATAACTTTTACCAAGCTAGTGTACATAGGTGGCAAAACATTTGAACTTCGACATACAACCACATATAATTATAAGAGTTTCAGAAAGTGAAACAAGGGGAAAAAAGTTAGCTTCCATTAAACACTTGCCTAAAAACACTTGCGCCTGATAATTGGATTGATAATTGGATACTTATCAAATTTAAAATCAGAGCACTTGTGAATACAAATATGCATTTATGATATTGGAGTAACTGTACAAACTTTTGTCATTTTCTTTCTAATATGTGCACATACACCAGAAACCATGTCAATAAACCACAACTTATACAGTCTACTGCAGAAAAAACGGCATAGCACTATTGGTTTGTGGAAGCTGGATCACCCAACTGCCTTCCTAATGTTCAAACAATGGGCGCGTTAAAATTCCATAATTTTAGTACCAAAAAACATAATTTGCTGAATACTGCTACTCTTATCTGTGACCTACTGGTCTTAAACTGTGCACTTTGATGGGCTTATAATGTTAAAACACTGAAACTGTTCCATTGTCTGTCATAATTCAGATTATATCAGGAAAATACTGCCATAATGACTGGTATTAGGTGCTGACCTGGTGTAATTGATACTCCCCCATCCGCCATTAATGCCTCAGCAGTGATAGATGTCATATTTTTTGTAGACAACTGTTACGAATCTATCCATAAATAGTAAAAAAATCACCAATTTCACCTAAAAATTCATAAAATTTTAGCAATATATTCAAATTTGCGGTTAAAATTAAGGGGTGGGGCATTGTAATTTGATCTCTCCTTGTAAGGGCAGGACATGCAGGCAAGTGATTATGGGTTTGCATCATAGCCCATTGTGTATCGTATTCATATTGGACAGAAAAGAATTGATTGGATGCAATTATATAATTTTCCTCAAAATTTTAATTAATTATTTTATTTGTCATAAAAACTGATTTTTCAGATTTAAAGGTTGCTTGCAAAAAAGTTGATATTTTCCTTAATATTGAAGTTTGTTAAAGTTAATGCAAATCCTTTGCAGAAAACAAGTTGTGGCTTCAGTTAAACAAGTTTTAAAAATTTTGATAAGTCTATTAGGTTACAGACCACAGTTGTGATTGGCTGGTTGCGCATCCCAACGGAGATAGTCCGTAATTGTGAAAATACTGTGTTTTCAGCATGCTGTAGCTTCTGTTTAAATAAATTTAGCTAAGTCAGGTTTACTGCATGGCAGAGTTGCTTCATTGGTGGTCATATCAGTGCACTGTTTTCCAGGCCAGGTGGGAACTTTATGGTGGGGAAGGACAATGATGTGACCCTGGCAAGAGCACAGTTCATACACCTGTATAAAGCTGACATCCAGGTGTTGTTTCGTATTTCAATTATCACAAATTAACGAGCTGGGAATTGTATGACAAAATTCCGTCCATATTTTTCTGACAATTTTATCTGTTAAATGCCGTTCACGGAATTTCAAAATACCAAAATGCTGATTTTTTAGACTGAAAAATGCTAATATGAAAAATAGAAGGATTTATAACTGTAGTCTGTGGCCTATTAGGGCTAACTCTGTATTTATTGGGACTCACATGGTCATGTTGTTATTCTATTATCGTCCATCAAGCAAGTTAAAAATGGGAAGTCAGTACTTTTTGACAGCTGCCTGGACAATTTTGAGTGATCGTAACAACTTTTACATGGATGGAGCCTGCAAGATATGATCCTGGGACTGTAGATCACAAGGCAAATGGTTCGGGCTATGGTATTGTGTACCTCAGGCCAGTTTATGAAAGGAGAAAAGAAGTTTTACACCCACAGATCGGCCGTGTATATCAAGTTTAACAGTCTCAATTTTCTAAAAATTCATGAAGTATCACATTTATGTCACAAATCATTGTGCATAGACATGTTGCACCTATCAGTGGAACCACACTGCATTAATAATAACAGGATTCGCTGCCAGACATTTAACAAGTGCACAGGCTATGCCTCCTTTGCTGACTGCTTGGTAGATAGATAGCTTCCATAGCCCTTCGTATTTAGCGATACCTCACAGGTACCACACAGGTAATCATAGGTGTGTATGAGAAATTAACAATGCTAATATCATATGAATAAATTATGCTAATCCCATTGATATGAAACTTAGTGACCCTCTGTTTCAAACTTTTAATTTTGTGCCATTGTCACTGTAGGCCTACAGCCTCCATTCATATGCAGAGCTGTTTATACAAAATCATGTCAAAGTGATTTTCCGCATACCAGAAAAAATGTGCATTGTCTGTCAGTAGAGCTGTACAAATCTTAGCTAAAATGTAGATTTCTTTGTTTTTGGTTTTGTTTTTGTTTCCCCCCCCCACCCCCTTTTATTATTATTATAATTATTATTTTTTTTTGGTAGACAAAAGCTTGTCATATATGTGTATCATTTGACTGGGGTAAATCATTTAAAATCAGGTATGCTGACTTTGTTGAGCTGTTGAGTTCATCAGCATATTATTTTCACATAAACGAATCAATTTATATCCATGAATATGGATGACAGCACTTATGAACTGCAAATTTTATAACTTTTACCAAGCTAGTGTACATAGGTGGCAAAACATTTGAACTTCGACATACAACCACATATAATTATAAGAGTTTCAGAAAGTGAAACAAGGGGAAAAAAGTTAGCTTCCATTAAACACTTGCCTAAAAACACTTGCGCCTGATAATTGGATTGATAATTGGATACTTATCAAATTTAAAATCAGAGCACTTGTGAATACAAATATGCATTTATGATATTGGAGTAACTGTACAAACTTTTGTCATTTTCTTTCTAATATGTGCACATACACCAGAAACCATGTCAATAAACCACAACTTATACAGTCTACTGCAGAAAAAACGGCATAGCACTATTGGTTTGTGGAAGCTGGATCACCCAACTGCCTTCCTAATGTTCAAACAATGGGCGCGTTAAAATTCCATAATTTTAGTACCAAAAAACATAATTTGCTGAATACTGCTACTCTTATCTGTGACCTACTGGTCTTAAACTGTGCACTTTGATGGGCTTATAATGTTAAAACACTGAAACTGTTCCATTGTCTGTCATAATTCAGATTATATCAGGAAAATACTGCCATAATGACTGGTATTAGGTGCTGACCTGGTGTAATTGATACTCCCCCATCCGCCATTAATGCCTCAGCAGTGATAGATGTCATATTTTTTGTAGACAACTGTTACGAATCTATCCATAAATAGTAAAAAAATCACCAATTTCACCTAAAAATTCATAAAATTTTAGCAATATATTCAAATTTGCGGTTAAAATTAAGGGGTGGGGCATTGTAATTTGATCTCTCCTTGTAAGGGCAGGACATGCAGGCAAGTGATTATGGGTTTGCATCATAGCCCATTGTGTATCGTATTCATATTGGACAGAAAAGAATTGATTGGATGCAATTATATAATTTTCCTCAAAATTTTAATTAATTATTTTATTTGTCATAAAAACTGATTTTTCAGATTTAAAGGTTGCTTGCAAAAAAGTTGATATTTTCCTTAATATTGAAGTTTGTTAAAGTTAATGCAAATCCTTTGCAGAAAACAAGTTGTGGCTTCAGTTAAACAAGTTTTAAAAATTTTGATAAGTCTATTAGGTTACAGACCACAGTTGTGATTGGCTGGTTGCGCATCCCAACGGAGATAGTCCGTAATTGTGAAAATACTGTGTTTTCAGCATGCTGTAGCTTCTGTTTAAATAAATTTAGCTAAGTCAGGTTTACTGCATGGCAGAGTTGCTTCATTGGTGGTCATATCAGTGCACTGTTTTCCAGGCCAGGTGGGAACTTTATGGTGGGGAAGGACAATGATGTGACCCTGGCAAGAGCACAGTTCATACACCTGTATAAAGCTGACATCCAGGTGTTGTTTCGTATTTCAATTATCACAAATTAACGAGCTGGGAATTGTATGACAAAATTCCGTCCATATTTTTCTGACAATTTTATCTGTTAAATGCCGTTCACGGAATTTCAAAATACCAAAATGCTGATTTTTTAGACTGAAAAATGCTAATATGAAAAATAGAAGGATTTATAACTGTAGTCTGTGGCCATCAGACTGAAATGCGCAGAGTACCTCACCTCATTAAGATTAAAATCTTGCAGATACGGATTTTTTGCCATTTTTGTAGCAGCAGAAGGGCTCACCTTTTGGGGCTGATGACTTTGCCTGAGAAAGTAGTGTACCCAAAGCCTGAATTGCTGGCCGAGTTTGTCCCCGACGATCGCCCAAAATGCATTGCGGTAAACACGATGTGATGTAATAAGGCGATAGGGTAATTGTGCACATATAAGTGCTTTTGCCAAATCAAGGTCGTACAACGCATAATCAGGTGAAGGTACAGATGCTTAAAATGCCGTTTCATGAGAAGGGGTGACAAAAGTTGCAATTATCGTAGAAAGTGAGGGGGGTGAGGGTCATAAAACGATCAAGATCAAACTATAGGCCAACACCAACATCCAGCATTTCATCCCAGAATTCCATCATTTTCCATGGCGGACCTCGGGTTCTCTTTCAAATAAACATAATCAGATGCGGCCATGGTAGAGCATACAGACTGGTTATCACAAACACAATGGATAACAAATACGATGAAAAATATACAGGATGTTCAAGTATAGTATTTAAACCTGACGCCCCTTGCATAAGATTCAGTGGTTTTTATTATTTATACGGACCAACTTTCTTGCAGTCATCGGTATAATGCCTTACTATAAGTGATAATGCATCCTTAATTAATACTCAAAACTCGGTGTCTTGCCTTTTCGCAACACTTGCTTCGTCTCTAGATATTGCATATTACAATTCACAAAGGAGAAATGCATATCCATGTTAAAACTGCGAGAGTGAGTACCAAAGCGACTGCATTGATCGGAGAAGGCAGGTAGGGTATCATGATATAAATATATCCCTAAAAAAAAAGTTTAAGGGGCCACACATACACCGAGACATGGCCATCCCAATAGTTGCCCTACCATTTTGCATTTTGTTCATCCACATACCGTTTGTAAATTGTATACAATTATACAAGTACCATGATATTTGTAACTTATATTAAAGAAAATGGAAAATAGCTGCAATAGTTCATTTCAACGATGGTAGCAAAACAGAAGGAACTAATCACCCAAGGTCTTCGCACCTGAGAACACACATATTACATTTATACGCCGCAGATAGAAAAGTAAGAGAAGATAGATTCATTTACACACACACAAATAAACGGAACTTCCTCACATTGGATTGGAAAAAGACGAAAAAGATGAGGCAACGCAGTTACTGATTTACTAGATAAAACTATATTGTTTTATGACCTTGCTAAGCAATACATTTGTTACCAGTCCTCAATCCCTGCGCTGTCTGAAGATTTTCCAGACACCGTCAGGTTTTATCCGAGACGGATGTAGTATCCAAAGTCCGTAATGCCCAAATATGGTACGAAGCTGGCACGCTGTCTGTGGGCCGAATATAACGTTACAAATACTAATTTATAATCAAATACATTGGCTCATAAATTAACGTAGCATATTTGATTTAATACTTTTCTGAAGAGATGACTTTCTGTATCACCTCTCAGTTTATATTAAATTTCGAAAGGGCGTGCTCTTAAGGCCTCGTTTGGCTGCAGTAATTAGCGACTGGCTACTTTTTTTATTCCATTGATAAGTCCAGACTCTTGTTCAATGATGTCAAAAAATATCTTGAAGTTTATTAAGTTTTAATAAATTTGAACTTGAAGAACAAATTATGAATCCTTGCCTTGACAAATATGCATAACACGTACCATGATGATTAACTTTCCTATGCAGTGGTTAAAACGCCCAAGCCCCCAAATATTTACACCTGGGGAAAATGCTCAAGTCTCCACCATGGCCTTTTGACCAATAACATGGCTTAATTCTTATTTTTTGTACCAGAATTCTTAAAACTATACGATAGGCTTTACATGAGAAAATGACAATCTCAATTAAAAAGGAATTAAAGTGGTGACCAAACAAAAGTGACTGACAGAAATAGCAATTTTTTACGAAATGTTCACTTTACGATCGTTCACACGGCATCCAAACCCAAGGGAAAGGGCTATGTTTCCCTGTAATGGATATAGTGAAGTTTTCGAGGCAAAAGTTACATAAAGCTAGATGTAAGTATCAACAAGTCTTGCAGTAAATCAAGAGCAGAGACCGAAACTGTACATTCCCAAGTATCAGGTTAAGAGCCAAATTAAATGTGTTGCAGACATGCAACACATTTAATCACGACTATATCAAATGGTCAAAGGCACTTGAATACAAAATCCGATAGTAATAATAATAATAATCACACATTAATAACGCATATTTTCAATACACATACTAATAAGGTATATTTTCATACATAAAGGGCATCACATCACCACAACTTCCCCACCGACAAACGAAAAATTGACAGTACAATTTTTCATACTATCATTAAATACTGATGCATTTATCGTGAAAATATGACATGTTACATACCAATCAAGTTAGCAATTTCATAGCAATTCAATTTTAAATCATAATGTGCCCATCGAATTGTATTACATATTTATGCAGAAGGTGTCATGTGCAAAATTTACCTTATGGTAACCATGACATAGCAATTGGAAAGATGAGAGGTCGCCAGTACATCAATCTTTAAAATTTTATCCTTAAGAAGAATTCTTCTTAGTTTCTTAGGTCAATCAGCCATATCAGAATTACTTTACACGTCAATGAGATGTATAAACAAACATTATTGCGTTAAATTAGAGAACCATCTTCTTAATTATCATTGGTTCTTCTCTTGGAGAGCAACAAAATTACAGAAGTTAAAATTAATGGCCGTGTCGCTACACAAAGCCCGTCACGAAAGGTTATGTCTCATTTACAATAATTAATATCATCAAGCTCTTGCGAAAATTCATTACCGACTTACAGGCAATGAACATGCTTAACTACTTAGTTGCTCTTAAACATATATAGTTGTATTGACATTAAAATAAACACTGATTACCATCAAAACACAGAATGTTTGCACGTGCATGGAATATGATTATCTACGCGATATTGATAGGGATTTCATAGGACATTTAATCAGTTTGACGTGACAGTAATCCTTAATCTCAGGCAATACATTGTCACAAGTTCACTTTAAGAGCAAATTAAGCACTTACAGTTATTCAAGGATATGTGTCAGCACACTTTTATAATTTAAGACTCGTATATATACTGACACTGCCTAAGCTCAACATACGGATCATCCTGATCCCTCTATATGTGACCTTTTCAGTTTTTGAGGCTACGTGGCAAAATCAAAAATTAATTTTAAAAACTTGTCATACAGAAACCCGTTCTTATTTGCGCACCATGCTAGCCTGCAAGCGGAGCAGTCCTTGCGGAATTACAGGGAGCTCAATGCCCCTGTGTATTTCATACTGTGTCCCTTACCGTCATTACGTGTCATGTACCAAGCAGAGAACCGCTTACTCTCCGTAAATAAATATGTGTACCCAGGGTGCACCCTGAAATACATCCTATTGGGATCAAAACCGATCCCCTGTGGAGAAGGTTGTTTATCCCTCTCCGTCCTTCATATGGACAGCCAAGAACAAGTGAAAACCTATCACTTGGGAGACCAACACATCCTAATTAACCCTATTCATACCGGGTGGGGTCTTTTGGGACCCCATGCATACTCTTTTGACTGTAAAAAATTAAGAATTGGCTCTTTTTGCAGGAAGTTTCATGAATTTGTCACTTTACATTTCAGAATTCATGGGTTATACTCAAAATGGTGGAAAACTTTATGGCTTTTTTGTACGGAGGTGAAAAAACCTTTGGGGTCTTTAAAGACCCCATAGATTTTTTGCCATAGAACCGCAAAAACATTCCTCATCACCACACAATATCATCTAATTTCAGGGTAAAACATGATGGACAGGCAGAGAGCAGGTAGATATCTGACAAGGGATGATGTTCTCAGAATAATTCAAGAGGATAGTTCCAGTGAGGAAAGTGAATTGACAGATTCAGGCTCTGAAGATGAACAAGATCATGTGTCTGAAGGCACAGATAGAGGTGACAGTGAATCTGCAAGTGATGTAGATGGCAGAAATGAACAAAATCATGATGATGAGGAGAGTGTGAGAGTTCAAGGCAGGGGGAATGATGGTGATGAGAATGTGAGAGGTCGAGCCAGGGGCAGAGGTCGTGGAAGGGGTCGTGGTAGAGGTAGGGGGCGAGGCCGTGGCTGCGGCCGCGGCCGTGGCCAAGTTGACGCCACTCCAGGCCAATCCATACCGGGCGACCCTCCTGCTGCACAAAACCATTTGTTGTGTAAGGATGGTACAGTATGGTCTAAAACAGCACCAGCACAAGGACGGAGACGTGCACAGGATATTATAAGACAGGTCCCCGGCATAACAGCTGATGCCCGGTGTGATGAAATACTAAAGTCATTCCAGCTCCTCCTAACTGATGACATAATACAGCAGATTGTCCATGAAACAAATAGAGAGGGTCATTGGAAAGTTGCAGAGTACAATAATACTCATCCTGAAAATCCAAAGTCATGGAAGGTCGTTGATGCTGTAGAAATTAATGCTTTCATTGGGCTCTGTATCCTAGCAGGTATCCAGAAGTCCAACTTTGAGCCTGTGTCTTTGCTGTGGTCCAACCTTCAAGGTAGACCAATCTTCACCGCAACAATGTCATGCACCAGATTCCAAGAAATACTGAAGTACATGAGATTTGATAATAAAGAAACCAGAGCAGCGAGGATGGCCTCAGATAAGCTGGCTGCTTTCTCTGATGTTGGCAGATGTTTCAGGCACAGCTTCAAGAGATGTACATTGGAGGCCCAGATCTGTGTGTGGATGGGCAGTTGGTTGCATTTCGTGGCCGCTGTTCCTTTCGCCAGTATATACCATCCAAGCCTGCCAAGTATGGCCTCAAGATCTGGCGGGTCTGTGACTCAACCACAAGTTATCCTCTCAAAGGGCAGGTCTACACTGGTCGCCTTCCAGGTGAACAGCGAGAACTTGGGCAAGGGGCATGTGTAGTCAAGGATCTTGTTGGCCAGTACTACAACAGTGGCCGCAATGTTACCGCTGACAATTTCTTCACTACAGTACCACTTGTAGAAGAACTTCTGAATTCTGGGCTGACTTATGTTGGAACTATCAGATCTAACAAAGCACAGATCCCCAATGAGATGAAGGCATCTAGAAACAGACCGCTGAACTCATCAGTATTTGTATTCAAGGATCAGCTAACTCTTGTTTCGTATGTGCCCAAACCCAACAAGGCAGTAATGGTACTGTCCTCTCTTCATCATGATGCTGAAGTTGAAGGGGAAGCTCAAAAGCCATCCATTATCTGCTACTACAATACCACCAAGAGTGGAGTCGACAACATGGATCATCTAGTCACCCTTACTACCTGTAAGAGGAAGACAAGAAGATGGCCTATGGTTCTCTTCTTCAATATGGTTGATGTAGCTGGAGTTGCTGGTTTCATCATCTGGCTATCGAACTTCCCTGACTGGAAAGTAAGGGAGAAGAAAGGGCGTCGCCGTCACTATCTTCTACAGCTTGGGAAGGCTTGAGCCATGCCTATGGTTGTACGCAGATCAGCAGTTCCTCAGCTGAATCTACCTGTCCGACAAGCCATACAGATGGTGCAGACAGAAGCCTGCTTACCTGCTCAAGCAACCCCAGTGGCTCGTCGAGAGACAGATGTCCCTAGGAAGAGATGCTACCTCTGTTCCCGAGAGTCTGACAGGAAATTCAAACGCCGTTGCTTTGTTTGTGAGAAGGCTGTCTGCCCTGACCACAGTGAGAGTCAGGTGACATGTGAAAGCTGCATGTAGAACACAGGATGCAACAGCTTGCATGGTTATATATACCAGTATAAGCTTTAAATGTGTTTGCGGACTCGCCTTTGGTATTAGATATGGACGATTCAACAATATTGCTGCCATAGTTTTAGGAAAATGTGTTAAAATGTTCTAGGTTTAAGTACATTAGTTTCAGCTAATAGGTAAACAATTACTTGGACACTGTTGGCACAACGGGTGGATTTGTAATTATGATACCTGGAACAAAATGACAATTGTTCAGTGGTTAAGCGCACTTTGCGCACTTTGGAAATTATTACTTTTCATAATTCTTAAGTTCATTCACTTCTCAGAAATGCCAGAATGGTCATATGTGAATGCATCTGTATCTGTTTAATAAACTTTTGTTTGTGTATGATGTGTTTGTGGTCTCCCTTCTGGTCAAATAATGCAGTAAAACATTAAAAACAGCATGGGGTCCCAGAAGACCCCACCAATATGAATAGGTTGGATAATGATTTTATTGCCATTTTCTAAAAATAATCCTAGAATATTCTAGTTTTGAGTGCATTAGTTTCATCTATGATGAAAAACATCACTCATACATTGTTGGTCTGGCGACTGGGTGCTTTATTTATGATACCTGGAACAAAAATTGCATTTTACTTCAATTGTTGAAAAAATTCAGCATTATTTTATTCACATTTCTATAGTCAATTCACTACCTGGAAATGCCAGAATGTTTGAATATGAATGCTTATGTATCTATTTAATATATTTTGTTGATGTATGTGGTATTTCTGGACTCAGACCTGGTCAAATATTGAAATAAAAGGCTAAAAAGAGGTTGGGGTCCCGAAAGACCCCACCCGGTATGAATAGGTTGGCATGCCTCCCGGTATGATTAGGGTTAAAATGTGAGCAATACATTGTACAACATTTCATCTCATTATAATTGAAGCACTCCACTCGGTTAAGAAATAAAATGCTTTAAAAAGTAAATCATGTCGAAATTACATGATGTATACAGATTACATTTTACCACTCGCGTTTAAAGTAAAACAATGCAATACACATTACTTATACATTGTAATGTAGTTACAATAGGTGTCAACAGCTCAATTATCACATAGCTGAGGCATAAACCATAATGGTCACAAAACAGACAGAAGCCTCTCGCTCGCTGCTTTCTTTGCCTTGTAACCTAACCTCGCATGTTTGACACAAAGAGTTTGTTGTGAAGGTTCTCCCTTTATCTGCACTAAATACCTCAATCGGCTGCGGGGTCCCTTTCTGTCCCAAGACTTCCTTTATTTTATGCTAACCATTCTTATTTGATTGTGAATCATTGCTATCCAGAACTGTATCTAAATTACATGAACTGTCATATCTCTCAACTAGGAGCCTTTTTAGAATGACTTGGTCTGCGCAACTTTGGTTTAAACATATTTTATTAAATCAATTGGGAAATAGGACACAGTCCTATATGGATCCCTCTTGAAAACAGAAGAGGAAAAATGAAACACTTGACAACATGTATAGGACGAGTGAAAAACGCTACTACAGTGACTGGTACAGATAGAGTGGCAAGCCTCACAAGAAGAATAATTATACACCACCAGACATGTTAACAGATAGGTATAGAATTGTTTGGAGTGGGCCTTTATACATGTATTAGTTAACTTAGCATTTATAACTGAAATTAACATGTATATATATATATATATATATATATATATATATATATATATATATATATATATATATATATATATATATATATATATATATATATATATATATATTACACCATCAAGAGTCAAATCTGGCTTTTGAGGTTAAGTACCTATGTACTGATTTAAAAATGGAAAAGTTTTCATCAAAGGTGCAGTTTTGTGACCCAAATAGAACCGTTTGAACAGTAAAAGATGCAAGAGGTAAGATCGAACTTTGTAGTTGGTCACGATGAGTTCTGTACTTCGTAAATTCGAAAAAAATGATGAAAAGCATCCTCATTCGCCGTTCCATAGGCACACCTAGGACAGTCTACCACACCGATATTAAATAAATCAGCCTGAAGCTTACTGCATCTCATGCGCAAACGTGTATGGGGAATTGCCACTCTCCTCTAACCCATAGAGTATAATTTGTAACATTTCTTCGTATTTTTTGTTTAGCTTAGACTTAAAGTCATCAACATTTTCGGAATCACGCACTTGCATTAGAAGACTGTTCAACAATCTGACCGTAGACGGGAAGAAAGATGCGTCAAAAAGATTAGTCCGAGTTTGTGTCGAAGATAAATTCCGGTTCGATCGCACTGCATAACGATTTCTGTCCTGCACATAATTTGGAAGTAAATTTTGTAAATACATCGGAGCCAACCCATGTACCATTTTATAGAACAAAGTTAATTTACTTTCAGTTCGGCATTCCGATAATTTTTCTAAACCAGACTCATCGTAAATAAGATGATGCTTAGTGCCTTCAATTGCACCTGTAATGACTCGTGCAGCCGCCAATTGTACATCTTCTCATTTTTCAGAATCCGATGATGTACATCCATTCCAGACCACAGACCCAAATTCCAAGATAGGACGAACGAAGGAGAGGTATAAGATTTGGAAAGACTTCCTACTTAAGCGCATTTGTAAGTGCTTCAAAATATTAACCATTTTCATGCGTTTATTCGTAATTTCATTTATGTGACTGGACCATGTTAAATCCGACCGCACTATCAGTCCCAGGTGTTTATGCTCAGTATCCGTTTGCAAGGTTTGACGTATAAATACAACATCAGGATAAATTCTGGGTATTCTCTTCCTTGAAATAATCATGGATTTGGTCTTAGATTGATTAAAGACTACTGGCCACTGCTGCGACCATGACTCAATTTCCTGTAAGTCAGAATTAAGGAAGGCTGTTGCCTAAGCGGAGCCGTCTGCAGTAATAAATAAGGTGGATTCATATGCAAATAGTCTTATAGGTGACTGGACTACATTAACTATATCATTTATGTAAATTAAAAATACCAAGGGACCCAGGACAGAACCCTGGGGGACACCTCTTCGACTCGGCCCCAGGAAGAATGACCACTCTAGATCACCACTCGCTGCTGGCGGTTACTTAAATAATCGTCAAACCAAGTCAGCAAGGGTCCGGTTATCCCAACCTTTTGCAGTTTATGTAGTAAACTAGGATGGTACACTCTATCAAACGCTTTAGAAATGTCACAAAATATTATTCTAACTTCCTTTTGCAGGTCTACTGCCTGGCAAAAATGATGATAAAGGAAGATTAATTGATTAACAGTGTTGTCACCTGGTATAAGACCAGACTGACAATCAGAAATCACTTGTTTGTCACGGAAGAAATTAAAAACATGTTTAAAAATAACTCCTTGAAACACTTTGGATGCACAGCATAAGATAAAAATAGGCCTGTAATTTTGCAATCATTAGGAGACCCTTTCTTTAGAATAGGAACAGCGTTAGCCTTTTTCCACTCACTGGGAAAGGATCCTTTTATCAAGGAGTTATAAAAAATTGTAGTCAATGATCGGAAATAGCAGGAGCAGCCTCTTTGAGGAGACGTGCGCCAATTCCGTCTGACCCATTAGCGTTTGTAGTATCTAGACTTTTCAAGATATAAAAAAAAATCATTATTATCAACAGAGATAGAACTTAGTACATCAGTGGAAGATTGGAAATCCCGATTTCCGTCTGGCCCATTAGCGTTTGTAATATCTAGACTTTTCAAGATATAAAAAAACTTCATTATTATCAACAGAGATAGAACTAAGAACATCAGTGGGAGATTGGAAATCCCGATTTTGAGTCGGCATGGTAAAGTTAATATCGCCCACACTGCAACTGCTTAGGAGTAGATTGTTAAAGGTCTGTGCTTTAGATTCATTATCTGTATATGTACGATTATTATGGGTGATTGCCGGTATGTTTGGAGATTGGATCTTATTTAGAAAAGACTTGACAGCATGCGACCAGCTTTTTTTCCGATGTTGCGTATTGTTGACGGAGTCTTCAAGACGTTTGTAATAATTTTGTTCGGCCAATCTAAAATCTGCAATATACGTGTTACGCAACTGCCTAAAGTATAGGCACAAAAATGAATTCTTTTTAGCTCTTTTATGAATGCAATACACCTTCGGCTCAGTGGCACGAAGAGTATTTCTATACCACGGAGAATCATTAGGTCTATCCATTACACTATCATTTGGAATCTTCACTTTTGCTATGGTAAGAAAGGAATTTGTCCATTTGAAGCATTGATTGTTAATATCGTCCGAGTCGAAGCAGGGGCCCCAATCATAATGGTGTAATTTTTCCCTAAATGTTTTGAAATTAGCTCGATCATAATTCCAAACAAATCTGGCAAAACATTGATTTTTCTTTCGTCTTTATAACAAATGTGCACTAAATACTGAATGGTCACAGTTTGCCAGAGGAAGAGAAACCCTGATGTCAGAAAATAAATGTAATTAGGAATATTTGTAATAATTTGGTGAAGACAGGTTGAGGATGTTTCCGTAATCCTAGTTGGTTCATCATTATGGTTATTTAGGCTATTAATTGTGCAAAATCTGTCAGTTTCCTACCATGGTTTGTGCAGGGATCTGCTTTTAGATCAACCATTATTACAATTTCTTTTATACCAGAATCCCTTGCTAGATCTAGACTATTCTGGAAAAGGTCAAAGAAACTAACGTGTGCATAAACTACACCAAACAAAAATTCATTATTGTGTAAACGAACTTCTACCCGCAGTTACTCGATGTTTTGGTTCTCAAGGTCAGCTCGTCTTTTTGTTACCAGTGATCGTGAGGCGTAGAGATCTACGCCACCACAAACGCGAGTAAGTCGATCAAGTCCCGTGCCAAATCGGCAGCCAGCATGCGCATGAGCATGCACTTAATTGTGTATTACGTTATACACAATCACATGGGGGAAACTGAAGAGGCATGAGGGACAGGCGCAGTCTCCAATGGCAACACACATTGACGTCCAGGGTGCACGCAGGATATCATAAAAACAGGATTTTGCCTGTTCAGATTCCTTTGAATCACAGCTTTCGGATTCAGGAAATGGAAATCTTACAAAAGAATCATTGGGCAAGTTGTGAGATGTTCCCTTCAGTTTTGGTGAAATGGTTGTAAATGCATTGGTTGGTTCAGTTTGAAATGTAAATCTTGTTTCCAGATCAGTATATATGCCATCCAGCGGTGTGTTATTCACTGAACTGGTCAAAATAAAGCAGATATTGACATGTCCACAAATTATCAAATAATAATATATTAACAAGAAATAAAAGATAAAATACGCTTGATGCAAGCCAAAAACTCGCCAGCCGTTTCTACTCATAGGTACGTGTACACTGGTATGCAAGGACTTTTTACAGCGTCTACCATGCCTTTTTAAGCACAAATTAAATGGGTGTCTTAGAATTGAAATACTCACGTTTGTGAGCAGGGTCTTGCCTGTTCTCACTAAGTTTAGTGATTTGATCTTCTGTCATTGTCCACAATTGTTATCGTTTGCTTTGCTGAGGCCGAGTCCAGTACTGCTCCATAATCACTCGTCGGGGGCAAAAGTTTCACTGTAAATGTCTCGTCCAACTCTTCGTCCTGGAAAGCACCATGTTAAGTGAAGATATTTGTTAACATTAAGGATAGTTTCATGGTATATTTAGTAGCCTTTTTGAATGATATGCTAGATCCTCTAAGCGTGATATCGTATATCAATTTAGAGAATTTATATGAATATGATTAAGTATACTGTTCAGAGGTGTCAAACGACCATGTATGACATTAAGCTAAAAATCGATAACTCCTCATACAGAGTTTATCTATACAAGGCTGAGGACATTGAAGCCTGGTGCCAGCAAACTCAGATCCTGCGGGCTGCAAAGCTCCTTTTCATATAGTGATTGTACAGAACTATACTCTGCGGTTCAATAAACAACTCCAAGGCGCCATCCAGTTACCATTCTGTTAAAAGTTTCATTGCAATACTAAAAAAGTAGTTTTATGTTTCTTGCAATACATGATAGATCACATGGATTTAATTATGTCTAATAAAGTACTTGCCATTAACCAACATTACTTAAAGGTAACATAATTAAATGACAAAGGCCATGTCATCTACTCCTGTAAGATCGCACCCGAGGTATACATTAAAGAATTTATGAGAAGTAACGGGAAACTTTCTTTGTAGTTAAGCCTTTACACTGTTGGCTAAGCTTCACAATGTACATAACGAGGAGCTGTAACATCAGTATTCTTACACAAAATGAACAAACTCTGTGCGGTTAATGACTGTTCTGTAATTTCTGAAATTCTTATCTATATGAACTTTTTAGAAAGAAGCGCCACAGTGAACAACTTCGGTAAAGAAGGCGTCACCTTATATTCCCACCAAGTTTAAGGAGAATCCAAATTCTGGTGGAAATTATCAAAATAAAAGACGCGCTACAAAAACATTGAATTATCAAAGCGGCGCTATTGAACAGGTTGATGTTTAGGAGTGTCCGGAGATAATCCAATGCATTTCCGCAGCCAACAATTTCCTGAAAAAATTCAAAAATATCTTTCTCTCATCATGAACAAATCGTGAAGCAATATCTGTATGGACGTATATGTAATGTGTATCCCAGCAGAGGTTGCCAGAAGGTTCAATTTAGAAATGGATGAGGACTTTGGAGAGCACCACAAGTAGGTGGGTGAACACAAGTATCCTGACAGTAAGCGTGCAAAATATACTCTCACGGATGACTATAATTTCAAAAAATCCGGATACTCAAAAAATGGAAGCACCGCCTCCTTGTGAAAAGCTTTGTTGCGGACCAAGTGAGGTGATCTTTGATACCAGATTAGTCAGTCTGACATACTTACGGCGTCGTCTTTCAATTCAATGGTGAATTCCGCTACAGTAACCAGGTGGTCAAAGGTCAGATAACCTTTTGACATACTTGGCCATAAATAATCTGCATTCATTGTAGCCGTGTCAATCACATCTCCGCCAATGGTGTAAGGGAGTTTTATGCTTCCAAATGATCCATGGACCCTGTGGACGGTGACTGTGATTGTGGTAGTTGCCTCAATGTAACGATGTGATGGAATGTCCAGAACCAAACTACCTGCACCTGCATAAACCCCACATGGCAAAATTGACAATTGTTTCCGTCCACAATGAAATCACGTGGTCAGTCTTCTCGCGAGAGGGGTTAATATAAGCTGTAATTTAAGGGTTTCGTGCCCAAAACTGTTGTAGAAATGTAAGAAATATATCCATTTCGTATTAAAAAGCTTAAGGTAGCGGCCATATTTTGACTACATCGGCAATATGGTGACTCATCATAAAATGACTTTTTTCCATTTTCATGAAGTCCTTATCTAAATTTTGTGCTCACCAAAAATGACTTTAAAAATAAAAATTTATATGAGAAAAACGAAGAAAAATATCACCAAGTTTGGTCTGTCAATTACACGTGCTTGGTCTGTTTGTTGAATTATGCTAATTGATCGCCAAGTTTAGATAGTACTCGGCCGCCGCTTGGGGCCCTGACAACGCCGAAGTGCGGTCGACGGTGACTAATGAGACAATGGGGCATCGCTTGAATGAATTGACACTGCCACATGATATGAAGACGAAAAGATGTTACTTCTACCCCTCCTATATCGACCGAGAAATTTTCTGTTCTTTTTGTTTATCTTATGGCCTATGATTGAAATAAAATAACTCTTTACGACCCATTTTGACGATCGCCTTTTGTCAAAATGGCGGCTCGATCGAGGGGCACGGAAGATTACAGCAAAGGCGGCCGAACGAAGGATTGCCCGAAAATCATCATTCATCATGCAATAATAATACTACGAGTATTAAAATGATAAAATCTTGCTGATGTTCTTATCAGTTTGCTACGTGATGAGTAAACACAATTGGTGATCGGTGAATTTCAGTAAATGCAATGCTGCACGCAAGTTCCTGTAATGATGTATCCTGTGATCTAAGGCGGCACTTCGTTGTCTGTGTGGTTTGTGTGTTGACTACATTCCAGGAAAACGTAGCAGTGGTGGTCTAAACCTTACAATGGACACTTGTCGCAAATTATGTTGAAACTAATGGGTTCCCGGCATTTGTAAGACATTTCTTTGAAACTTTACGCTGGGGTGGGGTCTGTGTGTTCAGCAATAATACGACTCTACCCTCAGCAGCAACCTCATAGGTGGATTACGTACCGGCCCCTGATACGTTCATCAATTAGACAGTGTAATAAAACAGTGCGGGCATTGACCTTACTTTCTTGTTCGCTTCATATACTGTACACAGAAACCGTATAGTCCCTAGTCACTGCTTTCAGACTTAGAGAGTCAAGTTGGAAAGAATTATGCCAAAAGCAAAGAGAGAATCAAAAGCAGGACGACGCCAGCGTCAGATTGCCGAGAGTGTAACAGTAACGGAGAGAGAGAGAGAGAGCTTGCGAACCAGATAACACAGCTTGGTAAAGCTTTATTCTTTGTTTCCTTTTCAAGTATATAAATAACTGAATATTATCATCATGCTTTCAGCCTATAGATGCCGGCCAACAATTTAAATTATTATTTATTGCTTGGACATTTTAATTAACCCAAATAAAACGTAGGTTTAGTCCTTCTGTCTCTGGTTCAGGTATGACGGAGAAGGGTCGAGTGAGCTTCTCCGTAAAACAAAGATTTGAAATGCACGCGGTCTTCATTTAAAGCCTCCATATTTAAACACTGATTGTTAGGGTCAAGGTTATCACACGTCAGGTCACGTGATTAATCCACTTACAATTCCTGTTTGAAGTCAGCCAACCGCATGGGAAACCAGCCAGGTAAAACCAACAGCGTGGCTGCCTCTGGGGTCTTTGAGTTTTAAAACATGTTTTTTTACGCAGAAGACATCAATACAGTTTACGAGCAATACATCAAATGTGAGGTTTGCATGTGTACCATGTGTACTACAAAGTTGAGCCGGAGAAAACCCTTTCAAAAGGCGGTGTATATTGTGTCAAATTCAATTTGAAGATACCATAAAGGAAAAAAAAAACATATTTTTCATACGATTTACCGATTGTTATTTAACCATTTATTTATCCCTCGGGTATATAATTTAGATAATTTCCTCAGAGTGAATGTGCTAAATGTTTTTTCTGTGTGTATGTTCCAGTAAAGAGTCTGGGAACACGGGTATCATAAAGACCACTAATATACCCCGTTTGGGACCTTCGCAGTTGCAGCGATAATCTTTAACACAACGACCACTGACGAACATACATATTGTTTATTTTGAATTCTGGACATTACATGCCTCAGTAGCACTGTAGGTAATTAAATGTTATAAAAAAATACAAAGCTTATGTCCCGAGTTTTTTTAAGGAGCCTTCATGTAAACAGCATATGGACACACATTCAAAGAAATAATGAACTCACGCCTGTCGTCATCAATAATTTCTATTGTCCCAGTGAGATTGGCTTTGTCTAAGGTGGCTCCATGTTCACTGAATACGACCTTGCTTATGGTCACTTCAAAAGTTTCATTAAACTCCTCTTCCTGAAATACCACAGAGTTGACACACAGCATGAATTCCAAAACGAGGCACAAAAATTAGTCAAGTGAGAAGCCAATCATTGTAGGAATCTATCTGGCCATTTCCTGGCTTTTATTTTTTATTTTTATTTTTTCAATTTGGCGGTCCTTTTTTGAATTTTTTAAAACCTACTAATAAATTGGAAACCTGGCCAGAACAATGGGTTATGTCGCGATATGTGTGACTATACTGCATACACCGTTCTGCAAAATTTCAACTCCCGGGGCAAATTTTATGAAGTCAGCAATTGTCGTAATTTTAGTCATATTCTTGACACCTTATCGATGTCTACACAGTGTATATTCTGTGGAACTGCTTTCCTCAGCGTGCATAGCGCGTCGACAAAAGGTGCCGACCTGGGCCATAATATTTCATGGGGCTGGCACATAATTGAGAGGCCTTTTTACAAAAAGGTTAAGACAGTATCCGTCAGATAATTTAGAATGGCTTATCTTCAGTGCTTTGAGTTAAGTCGCAACTGGCAGTGAAAGAGTTAAACAGACGTACATGCAAAAGCACAGACGCACGCACAGTTATTTTTTTTTTTTTTTAGACTTTATGCTGGAGTTCATTTAGACATGTATGATTTTAATGAGTATAGTTTGTATAAACTTACACTGTCATCAATGATGTTTATAGGTACAGAGGCTGTAGTTTGTTTGTGTTCAAAGTGGACCTCTTCATCAACCGCCATGTAGTCGCTTCCAATCGACGCTGTGCCTTTCGAGTTCGTCATTATGTGGACGGTAGCTTTGCCAGAAAAGCCGCCTTTTCGGATGACCACGAATTGTGCAGCTTTTGCTCTTTCACTAGCACTTATAGACAACGGCGACACAGAAAACCTGCCAGCATCTGAATAACAAATGTTCCGATAACATGGCCAGCTGATTTAGAGGGGCATTACGTTACTACTTACCAGAAATTATATACATATGGACAGAGAATCAGGCAGCTTTTGTATGATCGTCTCCTCTTAACAAAGTGCATTATGTTATATTGTTCTTACCCTATTCAGTGACCCGATTAAAGATCACCGTTTTGTTACTTTTTCAAACTCATCTATTGAATAAGACATCAAAGGTTCCATCAATTCGTTTCACTACAAGGTTGATCACTTTGTCCTTGCCCTCCTTGACGCGATAAGTTGATTGTCCAAACGTCAAAATTCCTGGTTCTAACATAAATGAAAGCACTTATAGTTCATTGAGTTCTGCGATGGACTTGTCATGAATAATATAGCACCACGATACAAAATTCAGTGCTAAATGAAATTCTATTTTGGAGTGCTATATGTACTAAATCATCATCATCATCATCATCATCATCATGGAAAACTCTACAGCACTAAATAGTGTTGTGTTTCAGAACAGACTATGGCGCTAAATAATACAGCATTATAGTTTGGTGCTGCATAATGCAGAATTAGGGAACACAGAAAAAACGCTAAATAGCGTTGCATTATGGAGCAGAGCTCAACGCTTAATAATACAAATTTTACTCAACAGTTACCTCAAGCCGTGTGTAACAAAGCAAAACAACGGAAATACGTCATTTTGTAGCGCAAAGAAAAATTGATTTCTACAAGGACTACAAATGCACCGCCTATATTGTCGCATCCCCGTGTATTCATCGATTTACCTGACATGCTAAACATGTTGTAGTATCGCATCCCTGTCTGTATATGGATTAACCTGATGTGCTGGTCATGCTGATTTAAAAAAAAATCCTTCTCGTAAACCCGAATCCGCAGGTGTTATGCAATTTATACTTTACTACTTTACCAATGTTTAATTTAAAGTAGAGTCAATAATGTTCGCCTGCGGAGGTCAGCAGAGCACGAAACACGTCCAAAGAAAGCCAGAGACGAGCATTGGTCGGTACCATGCCGTAACGGGAAAGTTGAGTCTGGGGTCTCTGTCGTGATTCAGTAGTGCACCTGTCTTTGTGATTAGCCATAAGTCGAAACATGCACTTCGGCGTAGAATAAAGGTAGTTTAGTGATATTTTAATCTAACAGTAGTAGTTTCCACAGGAACATTTGCTGCATGGGCTAATGTTGCATATGCTGTTTCATGTTGGGAGTCGACGGCACAGTATTTAAGTTTGTTTCTCACTGACTTTTCGGTGACCAGAATGCTGGGTTTTGAACTTTGCCATGGGCAACTCGTGTTTTCTCTACTTTATTACCAAAAAGAAAAAGAAAAAAAAATACAAAAATACAAAAACCAAATGAAATCCCGCACCAATAATTTCCAAAGTTAAGCGATTGACAATTTCCCAAAGTTAAGCGATTGGCAATTTCCCAAGTTTAAGCTAATGTTCCAATATAGTTTTGAGTGAACTAGCAGCTCACATACATGTATATGATTGCTTTTTGGTACGCAAACAGTTCGCAACTTCATAATAGCGTTGAAAAAAATGAATATACTGATATCTTTTCTTTCACATATTATGTCAACTTTATTTTCTGTATCTGTATTATGTACAAGGAGTCTGTGGCGCACTGAAGAACAATAAATAAATCTCAATCTGACCAGCCAATGTGACCTGTCGTCTAGGCACGTTAAGTATCTATCATCATGATCAGTGAAGCATGCCAAGGAAGACCTAGTAAGTTGGTGCACGGGCAGGTCAAACATTGTTCTGTACTTTTTCTTGGAATGTGCCCGTGAAAAAGGGTCTCCAGCTATAAATTTGGCATCAAGTAACCAAGGCATGGTTTTAATAGGGGATACCACTTGCTATGGAGATAGATCCTGTAATCCTGATTTAAATCCCTCCGCTACGCTCCGGGATTTAAAATACAGGCTTTCAGAATACACTCCGATAACGCGTGGTATCTCTTCTTTATTTAATCTGAAGCTAAGCATGCCTGTTTTTTGTTGTTTTTTTTTTTTTTTCTTTTTCTGTTTTTTTTTTTTTTTTGTTTTTTTTTGTTTTTTTTTTTTTGTTTGTTTGTTTTTTTTTTTTTTTTTTGTTTTTGTTTTTTTTTGTTTTGTTTTTTTTACCTTTTTAGCCGGGGCTTGGGAGTCCACTATGGAGTACAATAGGGTATTATTGGAGACTGTGCCCTGGCAGAACTACACTTCTCAAACCTGACAAAAATGTGGATTCAAGCAGCGTGTCGCGTCCAAATATATTTTCAATATAGATTTTAATACTCCCCATCCAGTGATTGTGTTGTTTCTCCAAATTATGATATCCGGTCGTAGAATCCATACAATCACTAAATGGGGAGTACTAAAGTTTTGTCTATCATGGACAGACTGAATCTAAGTTTAATAATTACCTCCAATGTAGCACTTTGCGCATAGAATGCCTGCACAGGTTTACCAGCCACCGAGCAGATCTTCTTCTTGAGTGGCATTTCATTGCAATCACTTGGCGTAGTGCCAAATTACCGCTCAGAATTAAAGCATTTGTTGTGATATTGGGTGTTAATGCAAGCAAAAAGTTCCATTGATTCTACCAACATTAGAGCATTGCACACACACACACACACACACACACACACATGAGCACTGTTGGACTATGAGTAAACTCTGTGTTCAATTTAAACATCACATTTTGAATCTATTAGGAATGCCAAATAGTGAAAACGGTGGGTCACCTGTTTCAAATGGAACTTTGCAATTCTGTCAACAGATGGTGCTACATGCATGTAAACAAAGCGTTCCGTCCTACCCCGAAATATTTTAACACCCAAAACTGTTTGCGTAAATTTAAGCCATGAAAACACAAAATTATATTTTCTTGACAGACTGATGTGTCACGCTTCAGGTGAAACACGAAATTTACCCGGTTCTGAATGATAATAATTAGGGAGGATATGAGTTCGTTCTGGTTCGGGTAATATTTATTTCCCTACAACTAGGAGAAGCGCGTTTTGTATCGCCTCATTTATGAAGTGGACACCAGATAGAAATACCAATTTATTTAAACAATGTCTAGGAATGATGCTAGTGTCTCCAGTATTTCTTGCAAGGGCACGCTTAGGTCTCACATTGTTCCCGAAATAATTCATAATTCGTGATTGCAATGCAAGTGGATGCTGTTGTGATTGCCACAGAGAGGGCAGCACTGCTCCTGGTTCTTGATATTGCGCAGTTTACCGGGAAGGGTGAAAATATTATGTCTAATATCTGTCACAATTAAGTTTACTGAAATGACCCCCCCCACACACACACACAAAGAGTATTTTTGCCATGGTTTTTTTATGAATTCTGCTCGAAGCAGAGAAGTTAAAACTTTAGTTACGAGCCTTGAATGCACAAACCTCGACAATGTATGTGCGTAACAAGTAAGTGCATTTACGGTATGCCCATGAGGGCCATAAACAGACTTCATACAAAAAATTACAAGGATGCAATGAATGGAACCTTTGACGCACGTTTGTCAAGAATTGTAAATTTTCAAGTCTTTGCGTTCTTGTCAATCGAAGAGCCTGTATATTCTGACCAGACCGCAACGATAAACAATGCAAATGTTTCATGTCGTTCATCAGTGTGGACAATATGTTGAAATTCCGTAACACAAACGTTTGCAGGTGTCAGCAATTGGTTTCTACAACACAGCACAAAAGTACAGGGTCACATACATTGAAAAACTACCTGCGCCAACATATCAATGCGTATCGATAATAATTGAGCAAGCTTGCTTTTACACAGGTTTAAATCAAGGTGGTGAAAAAGTAAGAAGTTTATGCTAAGTTGTGTTCCAAAACAGGCACGTGGTTTTAGAACTCTGTTGACTATCACATACTTGTACTACGTCGGTTTAATTGCTGCAGTGCCTAGCTTTGCCTAAGCTAATGGAGTTCATCGCCGTGCTTTGGACGCTTGTTGTGGTTTCTGCAACTGGAAGCATGCTGGCACTTGAATGAACGGTAGGTTTGCAAAGATGAAGGATCTGTTATCGTCATATCAATTCACAGCACATCGGCTGCTGTCGAATTTGGCCATGAAAGAGGCAAACTATTTTTTTTTTCATTTTGTTTTTTCATTTGTGTGTAAATGCTTTGGACCGTGGTGCTACGATCTTGCAGCTCAATGGCTTTATAACCAGACGTACCGCTGAACTTTAGAAAAAAAAAAAGATTCTCTGATACTACTAGCAAAAAATGACAGAAATTTTTAATGTACAAACTAATTATCATGGTTCCTCATTGTTGCCCATGATAAATGGCACGAAAGAACAAAGTGACAGAGCTATTTGTATGGGCAGAAACCGTCAGCTGACCTTATAATGAATAGGCTTAGAGATGTGCTCCAGAGAGCACAATCATTCTCTTATTGTCCAGTGACACCTTAAGAATACCCACCTTGCCCCCGTGGATTGACACAACTGCAGAACCGTTGGTTGCTTGATGCGCATATTTAACTACAAAATGTCTATCCACATTGTCGTCCGGGGCGGTGGCCGTGCCACTGTTTGCAACCAACGTGAGCTTAACAGCTCGAATTGATCCACTTCTCTACTACAACTCGTGCCCGTTGCATCTGTTTCACTGTACGTGATTAACCTTGATTCCCATGCTATGCGGAATGGGCCTATTCCTACATTTTTAGAACGCACAGAGCCCTCCTTTCTTTTGTTGTAAGGAGCATTTAATGTTTTAAGAGTTCTGGTGGTAAAGTTTTTAAGTGGGACTTCATTGCCTGTTCTTAAGCCCCACCACTACATTGGGTTACGTAGAAGAAAGCGAAATATAGAACCAAGGGATCATGTGACACAATTTTCACCCGGAAGTGAATCACATGTGGCTGTGTCAGTACGCCCATAACTGAAAGTATATTGCGTACAATATCTGGAACTAAGTTAACTCTTCGGCAACTATGCATGCAGGCACATCCAATACCAACCTAACAAAATTTACTTTTCCAGTTTTGACCACCAGGAACGCACGACGAGATTAAACGGTATTTCGTGGGAAGTGAGATACCACTATCAGCAGGTCATCGACAGCCATATTTAAGTGTATTGTCGTGAAGAAAGTGGGGAAGTTGGAAAGAGTGATTTTGATGTACAGTGCCTGAAATATGCTTGTGTACAATTGCAAGGTACCAGGTTGTAGCGCTCATACGCGCAAATTGTCGAATCTTGAAAAATATCCATGAATGTGTGGGGTTACGTTGCACATTTTCAAGGTTAAGCCTCCCCTGTGGTCAACTTATATAGCGTGTCCATAGCATGTCTCACTTGGTAACAGCAGACCAGCGTAACTATGAATTCAATCCTGCGCGCGATCGTGACGAAAAAGTGAGAAAAGGGAGAACTAAGATTTTGTTAGGCTCTAATTCCAGTCACATTTGGTTACTAACAGAAATAGAAAAAATTAGTGAGCTTTGTGGCCTCATTTCACTTCCCTAGACACTAAAGTAAATGCAAGTTCATGCTGAAACGGACATTACAAGACACGAAACCATGCAACAGAACGACAAATAGTTACAAAATACAAAGCTAATGGGCCCATAAATTTTAGTTAAATCTGACTCTCGGCACAAAAATGTACATAAAGAGTTTCATGTATTTTTTATTGCAAGCTATTTTTTACTGAACATTTAAAGTCCATTAACATTTTTGATATACTATTAGGTTAACTGAACGAAACAGTACATGCATCAAGATTATATGTCCGATTTCGTTTGCTTGAAAACGGTTTTACATATTTGCCGAGGCGAGGATAAACTACTTGCAATATTTTTAGCAAAATCACACGTCCCATGCTTTCTGGAATTCCAATCACCAGGGATCTGTTTTTCTCTGTTGATTCCGTGGCGAAACTTGGATTTTCTTTTGCCCAAGCGCTTGTTGTAACTGTGGATGGAGGTCTTGCAGATACACTTTTACGTGCAAATGCGTTGACTGTCGGCCCGTGTGGAACATTTACGGGTTGTGGGGCAGCGATTGTCTTACTTATATCTTGATCATCACACTGCCCAGACGTTTGCATTGATCTAACGAGTCGCTGCGGGGAAAAGACCTACATGTTGCGGCCTTATCATCAA
The DNA here is from genome assembly GCA_964020975.1 of Hermodice carunculata. Lineage (NCBI taxonomy): Eukaryota > Metazoa > Annelida > Polychaeta > Eunicida > Amphinomidae > Hermodice > Hermodice carunculata. The sequence continues at coordinate 158,048 of CAXHWN010000435.1, forward strand.
ATCCTGCATTGTTCAGGCTGGTAATGCATGTTACTCGACCACTGTGGTTTGAAATACGTTTTTCCACCTGTATAGCGGCATCTCGATAAAATGACTATAGTATGGTACTTCATTCTCTCTGAGAGATTTTGGCTGCGCTGAATCTTGTCAGGGCGGATATCTCTGAAGGTGGGAGCGGTTTCCTCTAAAACTATATCCTCGCCAGCATAAGATTCAAGATTCAAACACAGTTTATTTGACCAAAGGAGATGGAATGGTCACAGAACCACTGGTAATACAGAAATAAAGAACATAAGATACAAATTAAGATTAACTGAAATATTACCATAACAAGACGTTAGTATGACCCCAGCTAAGGATATGCAGATCCGCTATTACTGGAACTACCTGTCGATAATTCAACTAAATAAAAACTCTGGACAATTTAAGTTGTAATGGTACACAATGATGAGAAGGACAAAACGTCAGTCAGATAAATAAATCACAAAATCAAAGTGACAGTCACGGTCATTGCAGTTAAAAATATCATAGGTAGAAAATTTCAGGAATTACGCAATCTGACGTAAGACCAAATACAAAATTGAACAAAACTAGGCTAATCGTGGATTACAAATGTGACAATTGATAATCTTGAGGTCTCTGAATACTGGTGAGTTAAATACGTCTGAAGGTATGAGGAAAACCCAGAGTAGGTATGGGTGTTTATATTATCTGTAAAAATTTTTTAGGTGTATTGTTCAGAACATTGGGGATATAGTACCGTTTTCGTTTTTAGTAAGAGTATACGATGGAACAGGAATAAGGGGAACATTTCGATTTCGGATACCTTAAGAGTGATTGGCAAGTATGAGTGGATAAGATTCGGCTAAAGTATCCAGGAATCTCACTTTTAGAATATTGATAGTAAAATTTAAGACACCTGGTCTGCATCATATCAAATAACGTAAGAGTATTTAGTTGTTTAAAAAGAAGTTCAGTGTGGGCATTGTAAGTAGTGAAACAGATTGTGCGTATAGCTTGCTTCTGAAGTTTGGTTATCCTGTCGCGCAGCTAAACCCAGGCAAGAATTTAATTTCTAGTTTTATTGATATGAGGGTTCCAGCTCAAAATTTTATCTATAAGTAGTCCTAAAAAATCAAACTGGTCTTGTCTTTCAGTGGCAGCATTGGTTATTTCTAAGGTAAAGTTGGCAACAGTTTTACATTAATGAATATGAAAAATCATCTATTAAGTTTTGGAGATGTTCAACGATAATTTGTTATCAATCAGCCCTTTGTACACATTGTATAATTCAAGATTAATGTTGCCAAATATACAACCTTCACTTGAGGATGGATTGTGACGAAACAGGCAATAAGAACTCACTAGAGAAGTATCGTCAGCATAGAGAATACAATCAAATTTGGAAGAAGCTTTGTGCATGTCATTAACATATATAGGGCTTTGCCCTTCTTCCCAATTGTTTTTCTTTTGGAAATAAAATACGTTTAAACCAAACCAACATATATATTGAAGAGAAGGGGCCGATAATAGGGACTTCTGGTTAACCACAAGTAATTGAAAGCAGCGTGGATCACTTTACCATTGAAATTAACATATTGCGATCTATTTGATGAATAACTTTCAAACCAAAGCAGGAGAGTACCTTTAATACCGTAATAGTTGAAATTTTCTCAGAACGATATTGTGATCGAGCGTGTCAAACGCCTTTGACAGATCAAGGAAAAGGGCAACGGGTAGCTCAGCAGAGTCCATACATTAGAAATTATATCAATAAATTCATAGGCAGCAGTCTCAGTGAAATGTAGCTTCCTAAGCCCATGCTGGGTTTTGTGCAGTAAATTACTTAAAGTGAAGTAAGACTAGTGTTGGTCATAGACAGCTTTCAACTTTTGAGAAAACTGGCAGAAGAGAAACAGGCACATTGTTATCGACAATGTGGTTGTGATCTATTTTATATATAGACAGAACTTGGGCAATGTTGAGTTTTTTCTGGGAAAAAAATCAGTATTTAGAAACTAATTTATAATAAAGGTCAAGGGAGGCGCTTTGGGTGTATTTATGTGCTTCAAAAGTTTCATTGAAAGGTTTTCATTTCCTGTGCTAGCTTTAAGTTTAAGATCACTGATAATTTTCTCAATATCGCCTGGGTCCACATGCACAAAAGAACACCTTTCTTCAACCTGGTGGGTAAGATTAGTAGAAGGGTCACCATTGCATGTCTGGCGTTTGGCAGCCAGCCTTGGGCCAATATTTGCAAAGAAAGAATTAAACCGTTCAGCTATTTCCTGTTCCTTTGTTTGCTGAAAGTTATTTATGATGAAGAAAAAAGGAAACTCTTTTCTCATGGATCAGGTGCTGCCCTCAATGGGGCATATATATGGGGAAATGCAAGTGAGCTCCATGAAACGTTTGTTGAAATCGAAGATACAGACACTAGATTTTGCGACAACTTCCATGGAATTCGTTGGAGACACCAGTGACCTTGGAGAACTGATTTGCAAAGCTTGCCAAGTGATATTGATTGGGCTTCGGACTCCCATACCTGGACAATCTGTGACTGGTTTTGCCTGGTTAACCACTACTCGTAGGTCAGTACTGAATACCAGGGCAATGTACCCAATGGCTTGTCTGTGAAGGATTCCACGATGGCATTGTTGTAGTTCGGTGTGTGCCCTTATACAAATGAGACACATGGAAACCAGTGGTTATATTCACAACGAATTTGATCTGATCCTAACTTTAATCTCAAAATTAAAATCAATGTGGTTTGGGCACCAAACTACATAATCCTTGGCTCATCGTTTCATCAAAACTTCCAGGATTAGCCAATAAATGCTCTTGGCTACAACATAAACTTTAGAATTTACGGGTACATTTTATGAAATCAATCTTAGTTTGATCCAGTATTTAATCTTTTGATCCAGAATTTAAATCTGGATTAAATCAAGATTGATTTAATGAAATGTGATCTATAATTTCAAAGTTCCAATTACAGCAGAGAACATAGATTTATTAATTCTGGAAGTTCAGATCAGACATTAGGCCTACGATTCAGTAGTTCAGGGCCCAAAGACAATTTGACTTTCACTTTCCGATTAAGTTCAGGTTCAGATTAAACTCTTTGTGAAGACGGACCCTGGCTATTCTGTTTTTTGAACTAATATTAAGCATTGTACAATCTTTCCACAAACATGGGTGACGACGAGAGAAGTTCCAGACATGGTCAACGCAAAGGTGCTGCAGCTCGTAAACAATCAGACGTTGATTGAAACATCTTGAAGACAATATCCATAGTACGAGATGAGTTCAAAGAAACAAAAGACTTTTTGAAGGGAGTTTTTTTATGAAAAATGCAATGGCATCATGACCAAAGTACACACCATAAATGACAACATATCAACCCTCAAAAAAGTACCCAAGACGTAAGTGAAAGGGTTGATACCATCACAAAAGACGTTTTGCCTGCAGTGACAAAAATATAAGTGATACATCCGTCCAACTAGTACTCGATAAAGAGGAACATGACAGGAAATGGTCCTTGATCATACATGGACTAAAAGGCCCGCAGGTGAAGAAGCAGACGTAACAAAGTATTTTTGTATCAATTTTGCCAGGGAAAAGCTGAAAGTCTCTGATGCGGACACAACTGATTTTATCGCATGTCACCGCCTTCACCAAAACAGGGATGCAGGCATAATTATTCCTTTTGTCAATTTACATCATCAGGACAAATGGATGGCAGACACGCTGTACCTTAAACGTGAGAAAAAAAATCTTAGTCGTGCCTGATTTACCACCCATTCTTCATCCATTGAAGAAGGACTTATTCATCACAAGAAGAAATCTCCTTCATACGATCTAAGAAAGAAGGCACGAACAAAATATCTCAAAAACTGGCCTTATCTGCAACCTGTTGTGCCTGGTCGCAATCCAGTCTACCCAAAACAGAATGTGATGGATGAGGCCGGTGACTACCTGGGACATGACCCTGTCATGTCGTTCACCTTCGGTTGGTTGTTTAATATGCTGCAATCAACTGTACACTTCCAAGCGTAACTACCTTCTGTAAATAATGACTTGTTCGCCCAATGTCCATTATCTACATATATGATCTATATATCCTCGAGAAACTATCATTTCTCATGCCCCATGTGTATGGGGCCCATGCATACGTATTATGCATATTAATATAATGCTTTGATCCTTCATTATTTTGCATGGAATATTTATTTCCAGTATCTCACGTTCACCTGACAGCGTCACGTATGCCTTGTATATATCCATACTTACTGACTTTTCTAACTTATAATCAACAAGGGTGCTATGTGCTACTCAACCCGATTTTGTGTATTTACGTAACGGATTAAGATGTAACATTTATATTACTGTAGTAATTATCTATATTTTGGCACTAACATCAAGCTTTACAGTTCAGAATTTATTTCAATACACGTTGTATCTATTCTGTGCAGGTACTTACTATTCTATATATGCATGGATCTGCAGTGTTCCTTGTCTGAACCTGACTGTTCATTATGATTGTGTTTGCTATACTTTATATTATAATAATTTGTTTATTCCGTTGCGTCCATGGACACTTGATATATCTTACATTCCCATGGGACTGTGGGTACAAGGAATACCAGCGTCATCACTTACTGGTTATGCAATGAATATTTTGGTTCAAATAGTTTATTTGTGGGTACAACATTTACGCGGGACAGCGTCACACATGCTTTCTTTACACGTATACCCATACTTATCGACAATTGTATTGCCTATGGGCCTAATTTATAAGGGTACCATATGGTACCAAACCGATTTGTGTATTTACTTAATTTAAAAGCCCCTGGATTTAGGTATTATAGTCATATAACAATAATAATTATTAATAATTTTGAACTTAAATCAAGTTGTAGGAATCAGAATCTTTCTCAGTACACGCTGTATCCATTTGATACAGGTACTTGCCATCCACAATATGGACAGATCTCCAGTTTTTATTGTCTGATCTTACTATGTAGTAAATTTACGTACCACATGCTTAAATCATGTTCTCAAGTTATCATGGCGTCTATTTATGGTCATATAACTGCTGTTGTATTATATCTATTAACTCGATGCTAAAGTTCAAGTACTTCTGTTATGGAATGGTGATGATCATCCTCAACTGCGCTATCCTATCCATAGATCAAAAAGACCATTATCAATTTTGATACAATAATAATATGGCTACTGAGAATTTATCTGCATGCATTTAAACCTAACTTTTTTGGCGTTGCAAGGAACAATCTGAACGATTGACTACATGACATAGAAGATGTGGAAAATGATATATCGATTGCGGCTGACTCACTATGTGTAAACACTAATAATCTGTATGAATATATCCTATCATTTTCCCAGAATTATTATGTTTTAGGTCTAAACATTCAATGTCTAAATTCTAACTTTGACAAATTTCATGCATTGCTGAATGATTTATCAAACAATAACTTTGAATTTAGTGCCATCTGCATTCATGAAAAGTGGCTGGAAGGTCCTGTACCTAACACGAATCTGTATGAACTTGAAAACTATGCGCCGATTGTTCTAGCAGCTACTTGTAGCTAACATGGTGATTTATTAAGTTATTTGAATAAAGATTTTCAGTTCAAAATTTTACACTCCCAACACCATTTGGGGAGGCCACTTTATAGATATTTTTAAAAATGGTTTACAAAAAAAAAAAATAAAATAAAATAAAAAAAATAACGCCTTGCAATAATACCAGGCCACCATGTGATAGAAATGATGACATTGAAATTTTTATAAATGGCATTATGCCTATTCTATCGGTACTTTCTAAAGAAAGAACAGATAAGCTCATTTTAGGAGATTTTAACATTGCTTTACTGCGAATCAACTTCAGGGAAAAATACTCTGAAGTTTTAGATTCTAGGCAGAACAGTGCCTTTTGGCCGCAAACCGCTTTACCCACTCGTCTTTCGACAAGACGGGCAACTCTGATTGATAATATATATTGTAACCTTTCTCATCCAAAGCAAGTCGTTTCAGCCGGCATCATTTTATCAAATTCGTCGGACCATCTAATTTATTTTATTTGCTGAAATCAAAAGCTTAATTTGCAACTCCCTCCCAAATATATCCAATTGGCATGTAACGATAACCAATGAATACATAATTTTGTTCAAGATGTCAATAATACTGACATCTCAAATGTCCTGGATCAGAATGTACGCAGTGATCCCAACTCAAATTATAATAAATTAGTAGATATTATTTTTGATGCAAACAATAAAAATTTAGCAATTAAAATTGTAAAGTACAATAATCATAAGCGCAAGCGATCCCCTTGGATAGCAAAGGTACACTTAGAGCCATCAAATGTCGGGATTACTTGTATTTACAACTTAAATGCGCTACAATTGATACGCCCCTTTATAATACTCGTAAACAGAACTTAAAGGTTTATTACCAAACGCTTGACAGTAACATTCGTTTACTTAAGAGAAATTATTACTGTATTCAGTTCGAAAAACTCAAAAGCGATTAAAAAAATAAAATAAAATAAAATGGGATGTTATCAGATCAGTTATTCATATATATTTCTTTTGGGAACCGCGCCAACCTTCAGAGAAATAAGACCCATGTGCGTATCATTCAAAATATCTCGGGCCTGTCATCACTTTGCAAGTGACGCTGCAGCGCACAGACAATTTGGTAGAGGAACCCAGAGGATATGGCTGGCCGTCTTTGCGCTTTATCTCCTATAAAAGGACACAAAGCCAGTAGTCCAGCTTTTCGACTGACATCTCTGTTTAATATCTTCTAAGAGTGGACGATATTCACTTTGTTTTGTTTCTTTTCTTTCGTTTCTCCAATGCACCGAGTCCACATAAACGCCAGCGCCGCACGTGGTAACACTTTGCGTTTTTTGCCGCACTGCCTGACTAAATTTTTCTTCCGGCTGAACGTCGCTTACAGGCTCATTGAAGTGGTTGGAATAAGGCGGTGCAGCTTGGTTAAAATTCTCACAATGTTCACTTACATTAAACACATTTTGTGTTCAAATATCCGGTAAATCGGCTAGCAGGTCTTCCTCGCTTAACTGAGTGAGACATGAGTTGTTCTTGTTCCTCATGGCTTCAATTTGGGACTTCTCGTATAGGTTCACTTTCTTCAGGTGCAAAGTTTCAGAAATACGAGCTTCCACTACGGGGATTACATTTTACTTATCAGCATATGCAGGGCCAGGAACATTTTTAAGGCTGAGAAGGCCCACGTGCACGAGCTGAACACGGGCAGTGACTACGTTGAGGGCTCGGTTTGATTGGCACACCTGCTTCATTACCTGCGCACCATGGCCAATCAGCGTTGCGTTCTGAGTCGGTTGAAAGACAGGCTGAGACCTCAAAACATTTTAATGTCAGCTACGGGCTGCCCCCTTTGCTGACATTAAAATGTTTAAACGTCCCACACTGCCTTTTAACCTATACGTAAAAGAAATCACAGAAGTGAATATAACAAGCATTTTACATTTCAAAACAAAAGTAACTTTAAACCCCTGCCAAATGTGCATGTTGTCCTTGTATTATGCAGGCACTCAGAGGAATAATGACATATTTGTGGACAAGACCTCAACACATTTGTAATAGGAGGTATTCAGGACGTCATGTATGTACATCCATCCTCACGCCTAAAACACTGCCAAAATGACCAATAACAAAACGTTTAACATAAGAGTCATATCGACAATGTCCCACAAAGAAGGTTTAATAAATAATTGTAACACAAATGCAACTGAAGGGACCAAATATTTTGCAAAACACGATCAAAGTGCAGCATTTAATATCTGAAAGTTGACTCAGTTCCTCGCTTTCCATGGGTCTGTTGCTTTCAACCCTCTTTCTGCAAAAACGATTGAGTACAGTTTAATTGGGTAATACGTATGCCCAATGTAGTTTTGAAGCATTTGCTTGAATGAAATAAAAGAAAAATGAAAAAAAAAAAGCAGAAAAGATCACGGACAAGTTACCTTTCTGACAGATTCCAAATGTTCAAAAATACAGCAAATGTATTAAATCCTCAACGGACATAGTGTATTTATCTGTGGCTATATTTATATAGTCTTTCCCAATTTTATATCGATATACGATGCAGTCACACGAATACAAAATACCTGTCTATCTGACTGCTATTTTTGAGTCTGTGTGAAAAAAAGGCGTAATTTTTTTTTATCGTAGTATATTTTCAAGCATCCATACTAAAATATATATTCCTTAAACGTAAGTGTTGTGTAATATATGAACAAAAATATTACTTGTCCTGAAAAAATTCCGTATAAAACTGCTTATTGCTATAACTTACTTCTGTCGTTGTCGATTATGGTGATTTTTGCGGTTTTTGATAACTGGTCTACAGTCGCACCTGGATGCTCAGATATGACAGTTGCGATACGCACTTCGAATTGCTCGTCAATTTCTTCCGTCTGAAATTAACAAACGTCAAATTAAGCACTTACAAATTAATAATGATAATAATAATGATAATCATAATAATAACATGATAATAATGATACTGATAATAATAATGAGACTCATAATAATATGATTATAATCGTAATGATTATAGTACTACTACTGCTACTACTACTGCTACTAATAATAAATAAATAGATAGATAGATAGATAGATAGATAGATAGATAGATAGATATAAATAAATAAATAAATAAATAAATAAATTAATTAATTAATTAATAGTAAATAAATAAACAAACAAACAAACAAACAAACAAACAAACAAACAAACAAATAAATAAATAAATAAATAAATAAATAAATAAATACAAAAAAAATAAATAAATAAATAAATACACCAATCAATCTGTTTTCCTGGATGGTATTTCCACTCTGGAGTTTATGAATCTGTAATTAAGTTTACTCGTGCTCAACAAATTTACTCTTTGCCTGTAGTTTTGAGTATATATAAATAATTTGAATTGGAATGTGGAAAACTGTCTGTGCCCATCAAAGAACCTAGCAAGACAAACTGGTATCAGTACTGTACGAAAGTCCTTTTTTGACATCAAGGATTTACAAACATAATTGAGTATACCCACATTCCTGGGTAGTTTTGTTAAATCACACACACACAAACACACACACACACACACACACACACACACACACACACACACACACACACACACACACACACACACACATATATATATATTTATATATATATGTATATATATATATGTATACATATATATATGTCTGTCTGTTTGTGTGTCCGTGTGTATTATAAGGCTAATATAAAAGAAAACCCACCATGCATCATCACACAGCAATGTTTCCTCCTCCCGAAAAATCCAAAGACTAAGGCACTACAATAAAGATGAACTATTTTTAAACAAATCCAGTGTCATCCATCATACAGAAAAAAAAACATTCCAGGAGGAATGTTTTCGAGGCATAACTACAAGGTTTGCTTACCGTGTCAGCCTTGATGGTAACAATCGCGTTCCCCTTTGTCTCGCCGTCAGCAAAGTTAACGGTGTATGGTCCATCCACGTAGTCCTCGGGAGCAGTTGCCGTACCACTGACTGCGACCAAGGTAACTGTCGCTGCTCCTGACGAACCGCCTACTCGCTTAACGCTAATACTGACCGTCCCTGTTCCAGCCGCTTCATTGTATGAGATAGCCCATGTACTGAACGACACGAGGAACGTGCCCGGTACTGAGAACACAAAGCATGATGTTTGCATGTTAAATGAACCGATATAAATATATACTGTAACAGGAATGCTACGAGTGCCTAATTTCCACGGTACATCCTTTGTTATTATACCTCAGGCATTAATCTTGTGTTCTGATTGGCTAATTGGGCGTGTAAGAATTTTGACTCTTAACCGCAAGAAATTACTGTTGCCCGCTGCCAATTTTTATCACTAGGGGCACTGCACATTTGACCCGGCTTTGACCAAATAGGCCTAATTTATGTCATGTAAATGATTTATGATTTATTATTGAAATAGAATAAAAATGACGTGATATTTGTTCATTTGTTGTTCTTCGGTATAATAAAGGAAATGTGTTCTTGCTTTTGTGGGACAGGAAGAACTCTAAACCTTCGGGGTGGACTGTCAACTCGAAATGAAGCTGAGGGTTGACAGTCCATCCCGAAGGTTTACAGTTCTTCCTGTCCCACGCAGGCAAGGGCACCATTTTATTACTGTCAGTTGTTTCTTCCTACGGTACCAACCAAGAGAAATGAAGCAGTGCTGCCATCTACAGTCAACGTCTCTTATAAATAGTCACATAAAAAGGACAGCCAACTAAAATATTTCATTGAAATGTCTAGCAGATTCTGTGCAGTTCAAAGGTAAATACCAAATTGCCAGTATTGCTGCCATTTGTTTGTGTAGAGTTCCAAAGAAATCGAAAAGCATCATTCTGTAATCATTAAACACACTTAATAATCTTCAATAATCGCGAGGTAAATCGAAAAGTAAAAGCTTTAATTTGTACAACCACATGCGTCCGCTGTGCCATATGTTTTAAGTTTGACAAATGTGTCCGTCAAATTACGAAGCACAATATAAAATCCAATAATCAGGAAATAAATGGAACTAACCATTTTGTACAGTGACAAGGCAGGGGTTGGTTGTAGCCCTGCGGCCCAAATCGCTATACTATATTCAAAGTACCTTTAAGATTGGGGGAAATCTTACAGAGAAGTCAGACAAGTAAACATAGCGTGAGACGTTAATATAAAGCCTGCCATTTTAATGCATGGTAAAAGCAAGATATACTAAAATGTGGGGCTAACGTTTGGCAGCATTTGGACAAAAAGTCTCATGATGCTACAGCAACTTAGAGGCATCGTTGCCAGCAATGATCACATTTTGATTCCCATTTGTGGATGGAAAATAACAGTCATTGATCCAAATGGCTTCACAAAAACAAAAAATCAATCATTTGAATAGATATTATTCTGCCTGTGTTGTAGAACGGTGCGGAGGTGCTTTACTAATATTATGCACACCAAAGGACCAAGAATTCATCCCTGTGGCACTCCTGAACTAACATGAAAATGACAAAATGCCAAACCATAGACTGTAGCGCATTGCCTCTTTTCGGAGTTAAGAATGGAGTGGCTTGCGTAAGATTCCGTGCAAACCATAAAGATTGAGTTTGTGAAGCAAATGCTGATGGTTTACCATATCAAACGCTTTAGCACAATTAATTGCTCATAAAAAGTTGCAAACTCTAGAGTTTACTGCAAACGCAACGATAATTTTGATAGTGCATACAAATGGTGCATTCCGTCTGACCTGGATTTAACTCTGTGACGATAAGTTAAGTCAATATGAAATACTACAGATGAAAATCCACCTTCCTCTTTCCTGCTGGAAGTCCGGAATTCCTGAGTATTGACCCCCAGGATTGATGGTGCTAACAGACACAACACGTATAAACATTGGATGTCAAGTGAAAAACAACTTTTCATAACCTTACCCAGCAGACGTTCCCTTCTCGAGAATTTTCCGGTTTCAGCAGAAGCTCCTGTATAAGTTTGAAGACTGTTGCCGACTTGTAAACTTAATGAAACAACAAATACCAGCAGAGCTGTCTGGGCTCCTATGACACCAGTCGCCATGTTGTTCAGCATCTACAGTTGCTTCCTTCGCCGAGAGCTCAGTTGGGGTCGCAAAGTTAAAATGCGAGCGTGTTACCGCATGGTCAACCGTCCGCCGCAGACCTACTACACTGGAATATCTCAGATCTGTAATTATCCATTTCGTTTTATGTTAAGGATGCTTAATTATAATGAAAAATGTGAGAGTCACATACAGGCTATTTAAATTGGCAAAATCAGGATTGAATGTTCGCAAAACGCAAAACATTACACACACACACACACACACACATACACACACACACATTTATATATATATATATATATATATATATATATATATATATATATATATATATATATATATATATATCGTGGGTTACCGCACTAAATAGTTGTTTGGTGTGACAGATATGTTTTCCATGATGACTTTTATAAACAGAGGGCGCGTCTCATATTTATACCCAGTGACGTAATGTTGGCAAGCCGTGCTCGGAGCACGAGTTTCGTGGCTATGACAGGTAAACACTGGAATAACTTTTGATTCTATCTATAGAATTGCCCTTTTTATCTTTAATCTTTTCAATGAAACGTGTCTGCACAACACCAACTGCATCCTTTATTTTAAAAAGTGACGTAACAAAAGTTATATGCCGTTATGCTAATATGGGAATTACAGTGAATATGATGGTGATTTCATCGCGGGAGGAAAACTAATGCTGACAGATGAAATTACAAAATTTCACCTTCATGTGAATTTTTTGGGCTGTAAATGTGTCCTTATCACTCATATATGTCATATCAAACAATGTGATCTGGCAATCTTTATTTCTTAATGTAGAATAAAAAATTAGATTATATCAATGGTTTACAATAGGGTACATTGTTGGATTTTCATGTATTTACCAAAACAACAGTGACATTTGCATATTTTGGAATAAAATGAAAAGAGTGACTTTCAATTGGTCAAATTATTACCAGGACATCGGCCATACTATGACACAACCATGTTATACTATATGCACTGCTTTGACCTTGTCCATGGCGTTCGCCCAAAGGTGCAGTGCGGTAAACCCCCTGCGAGTGTAATAAGTTTTCAAGGTAATCGATGACAACCGACGACCACTTGCAACCTGCAAACACAACATAACTTAGTCACCGGCAAATCAAGTCCACGCCATGACTCTGCCTGTTAAAGATCATCAATGATACATGGGTGCAGTCGTATTTAACCCCATGCCGCTGTGCGTCTTTGTTCTTGCCACCCCTGCCAACTTCGTGTTTGGAACCGAATGCTTTGTTTAACCTATTACCATTTATAGTTTGTTCAAGATTGGCCTTTAACCTCTTACTGGATTCAGTAGTTGTGGCTCCTTGTGATGTTTTTGATTTAGAAGTACTATTGTTAGTACTCACGTCCCTAGCTGTAAGGGCTCACTGCTGCATCCAAAACAATGCTATTATCGTGGATCTGTTGCCCTCGTAGCGGGAATGTTCTCCAAAGTCTTGGTTTGCCCATTCAGTGATGGGACCGAAGCTTTCATTACAGTTTCTGTACTCGCTATTAAGTGTTGTGGTGTAATCTCTTTCCTTGGCACTGGATGTGCGCACTTTGGGGTTGATTTTGTTGTAGTAAGCAAAAAGTTGGTCTGTTTATCGGGAACTTATTGTGAAACTGCGTGATTAAGTATTTATAAGTGAACAACGTTAAGGTAAGCGAGGATTTTTACTTTAGTTTGGTGGTTACTGGAGCAGAACGTCTAGAATTATAGCAACAATCACTTTACCCGCAATTCAGCTGAACATAATTGTACAGACATACCTTATCTCTGACAGAGATCTTTGTTATGCTGCACTGGCAAGCTAGATCTGTGTCAACAGGAAAGAAGAAAGTTGAAAGTGAAAAGTTCAAAGAGGTACAAAAAAAATATCCCATAGAAGATGTAGAATGAGTGCTAGCCATGAAAGTGGATGATGTGACAGGGGAAAGTATGAAAGGAGCAGATGAAAAAAAAAGAGTTAAACTTGTGTGTACAAGAGTGTCAGATAGTGAGAATAACAAGATCTCAGAGTGTGATGGAGAGTGTAAACAGAACATCTACATTAAGGTGGCCCAGGCAAAGCTACTTCTTTATAGGATTGCGTATTTCAGAGCGCCCTTTGACCTTGTATTTTATGCTAAAACTACTAAAATTGTATACATATCTTTTGATTAAGAGATGCAGATTGCATTTGCACAAAAGAAAGGGGGATGGAGAAATCATGACAAGCTTATGGCAAGTAAAATCTGCACAACAAAAATACAATGTACCAGTGTGACGGATGATTAGTCTCAAGAATAACGTAAAACTATTAAAGCAAAGGTTGCAGAGGCCAAAGGAAAGATCAGATAAAAAGAGGCAAACTGGATTTACCAAGTTAGGGTCCCCTTTGGCGCCTGAAGTTAGTAAAATTGAAGAAACAGACAGAATCTACCCAACAGACTCATGAGAACCAAATGATGGAAGTTTGACAAGTGAAAGGTTCCCTCAGAACACTGTAGACAAATACAGACTGTATAACTAACAAGAAACCACAATGTAACACTAGAAGTAAAAAATATGATCCAGATATAACAGTAACAACAGAAACTAACCCGAAGAATCAACGTTTCTATAACCCCGAGGCGCAACCCCAAATAATTGTTTGGTGATTATTATCTTAATATTAAGCTAGGTTCCTGGTGTCCGTTGTCTAAGTTACGAGGGAAAACGGTCCTTAATGTACCTTTAAAACATGACTTACTATCTTAACCTTAATCTTCCCGCTCGGTTGTGTCTGAAGCGGTAATGTTAGTCACAAATCCAAATGCGACACCATAGACCTGAAGCCGGCACGTGGGGAGCGCTATTTTGAACCCTGCAAATTTATGGCAGCCACACAAAAATACATTTGATATGGATATCAAAATGAATTACGGCAACACAATATATCATGGCATTATTGATGCTCTGAAACATTTGCAAATTTAAACTTTTGGTTGCAGAGAGTATACCCCCCTCGTCCCAATACTGCCATCATTTACTACAAACCATTGGGTTTTGAATCCACAATTTTCAAAATGGCAGCCATCATGGGTTAGTCCCGATTCCATATTTTGAAGAGGTAGTATCCAATATAAATGTGTTATTAGTGTTAAGGGAAGTTTAGTTTGCTCAATGAATGTAATATACAATATATAATCGCACATTTCCAGTGTGAGCTTTACCTGAAAGTGTAAACACAACGCCGTACAATTAGCAGTTGTAGGGAGTGGTGGGCCCCAAAATAGGGATTTTGTATCAGACACTAAGGTTACCCCCAGGGTATGAATTTAGCAGTACCGCTAGTCGGACCTGCCAAACCCCCGTGTTGAGTGAAAGATGGTGCTCAGGGGAGAAAGTTGCCCCGATGGTGGATACAGGTCCAAAAGTACCGGCTAGCTTTTATATAAGTGGTAATTATGGTTAAACCAAACATTGGCGTCAGCATCAAACTGAGAAGCTGAGGAGCAGTTAACCTGTTGAGATGTCAGCCATATATATATATATATATATATATATATATATATATATATATATATATATATATATATATATATATATATATATATATATATATGTGTGTGTGTGCGTGCGTGTGTGTGTATGTACATGTATATATATATATATGTATATATATATATATGTATGTATATATATATATATATATATATATATATATATATATATATATCCAATACTTATAATCAAAAGTTCCTTGATACCATTGTTTTTTAACTGTAGCATACAAGCAAACCTATGAAGTGTACAGGCTGCCACTGAAGTAAAATACAGGGAGTGTAGAAGGACTGGCCTATCAGATGTTTTCTTTTGTGTTACCCTAGTACCACAAAGCAGTAAGTTTCAAAGCCCCACTGGAACAACATTGGACAATGATACGCTCCGTGATATGCTCCCTCAAAAATGATCCAATCATATCCTTTAGAATTTGTTACTACCCGAGGAACACAAAAAATTAAATCCTACATTTCGTTTGCACAATGGCTTCTTTTTAAGGGGAAACGGTGCTCACTTCTCTGGCAAACAGAATTGTGGACATGGAGTATTTAGCAGAGAAGGAAACCGGAAATGGTGCTGAGGTAAATGAGTCTGATACTTCCTGATTACTTGAAGAATAGAAAAATACAAACACATGGAATAAAAGCTACCAATGATGTCAACAACTGTCACAAGTGGCTGAAAGGATGGAATGAGCAGAGATCCATTGAATGCATCCCTCCAACTGAGCTTGGAAAATCACTAGCCATGCCCATGATTAGTGCAGGAAAGACTGACATGGGTGGGAAGAATATGAGCCACAATCTCTTCCAAAGTTACAAATAAATTTAAGAGTATTTTAAGGTGTGTTGTCAGGAAGGAAAATAGAACTCAAATCCTCTGGATTCGAAAACCAATCAAAAAGCCCGACCAAATAACACCCG